>JAOWBP010004006.1:3593661-3634712 GCA_028571105.1 Tragopan temminckii
CCTATCAGGTTAGCCTCAGCCAAAGGACAACAGACTCTTACGTATTTCTCAACAAGATTGCTGTAGTTTTGCTATGTTTCAAGGAGAACTGCATGCTGCTGTGTTTTGAAGGCAAAGAATGCTATACGGAAAGGTAGCTTCTGTTAATAGACAAATTTTAAAAAACAAATCACGGACACCTTACTTTGCAGGCTGATTTTCATTCCAGTAACATCCCTTATTACTTCCTTCTGGTGCAAGGAAACCTGAGATCCACAGTGAAGTGGGCACTGCTGTGGAGGACATGCCTGTTGGTGGCAGTGGTATCGCCCAGCAGGGTTAGATCAAGACACACTCATCTAATGCTGCACCACAACCAAAGAGCATAACTGTCCCTGTGTTCCTAGAAATACTTTTGAGCTCCTGCCATTAAGGATTATGTTACATACAGCCAGGATAAACTGGACATAGCTCGATTTTAATGGTGCAACAGTGACAACCAGTGGCCAGCTGGGCTAATCTGAGACAAGTGCCATCTCTGCAGGCCCAGGCTGAGCACCTTGGGGTCATACTGGCAGAGATCTGCCCCAGCAGCTGGGGATGCCCAGCCAGAGCCTCCCATAGGTGGCAGCCTCCAGTATCTCGCACTGCAAGGTCAGAGAGATGCCAGCACGGTGGCTTTGGGCTGGGTGTGTGCAGCCACATGGCTGTGACAGTGGTTTGAGGACAGCTTTTGGTGTAAACGGCAGGAGAATGGCACCTTCAGAGGCTTAATCCAGAGCCTTTTTCCACCTACTGCATGGAACTGCTGGTCTCCAAAGCCTTCATTTTCTTATTGCGTGCGACCTCAAGAATGGCACGTGCTTGAATGCCTCTTCTAAGGCATTTCATGTAAGGAGGACTGGGAGCAATCAGTGCCCATTCCCCAGAGGTCTGTCATTCAGCAGCTCAGCCGGGCCCCCAGGAGATCTGCATCCCACAGGTGTATGGGTTGTCTTGAGTGACCTGGCCACCAGAGCTTTTGGACTGGGACACCCCAGAGCAGAACTGCCATTTCTAGGTGTTCTAACAGACTTGGCTCACTCTGTGTTTGCTCATTTTGTTTTCCTCTCCACCTCAAAGATGTCACTCAGATTCCCAAGTACTTGCCTGGCTCTTTGTTTGTGGTGGGCTGTGCCACGGCACAGATGCTTTTATCCCAATAAAAGCGGCAATCCCAGTGCCTGCCTCCACCTAGGCGCTGCTGTGCTCTGCTTGCAGGCTCCTGGAGGGCTCAGTGCAGCGTTCAACATGTGAGCTCACACCGCCTGTCCCTTCTAAGAGAGATTTAGGGCTGTGCCGGAGGTTACATGTCCTTGTGTTCTGTGTTTGCAGTCTGTTTGGGGCAGGTTTCGGTCCTTTCCTGGAGCACGTGGGGCAGGCAGCCTGGGCTTCTCCCCTCTGTATTTGGCAAAGGCTGATCTTGCTGCACATGGATCTGTCTATAGCAGATTGGTGGTACAAGTTGTGCACAGAAGCATGCATCTTCCTAAGCAAGAGTATGAAAAGCTCAATGCACAAAAGATTTGAACCAATGTTGAGAATATGGGACCGAAATGAGCCCCTTGCAAGCTGGCACAGCCCAAGTGGATCAGCCCTTCTTGTGCTCCATGGGCGTCAGTGATGCTTCTAAAACGCCTGAAGCAGCTGTGGGCCTCCGTGAGGAAATTCTGCTGAAATGTAAGGCTCTGAAGCTGCACATGGGGAAAAAAAACTACTGTTCTTCCTTGACCCAATGCAAACGCTTTGGGCTGAGTTGATCATAAAGGCGCCAGGGCATCCAAGTGCTGAGCTGCACCCTGGGCTTTGCTCAGCATCCCATCCCGCTGCTGGGCCAGGACAGGGACTGCAGGCAGCACCACGCAGTGCTGCCCTTGTTCCTCTCCCCAGACTGGGCTAAAAGTAAAGTAAAACAGGAGGTGAAAACCCTTACTTCTGTTTGTTAATCTTTCTTCTTCTATCTTTCTTTCTTTTTTCTTTCTTTCTTTCTTTCTTTCTTTCTTTTTTTTCCTTTCTCTTTCTCTTTCTTTTTTTTTTTTCTTTTTTCTTTTTTTTTTTTATTAGCAGGGCTCCTTTTTTCTCTCTCTTTTGCCTCAATAGAAAGAAAAAAAGTTTTGTCAGCACTCCTGTTTCTTTTGTTGTTTTCTTTTTCTCAGAAGTCTTTTCTGCTTTTATCCTAATCCCAGGCATGCATGAGGGAACAGTTGTGCTCTGTTGTTTGTCTGTTCTGCTAGTTTTGAACCAGTAGGGCTCCCGCTTTGTTCTCTTTATTTTCTGAACACAGAAAGGTAAAAGAGTAGGAATAGTGATTGAAACTCTTAAGAAGAGAAACCTTCGATATTTATTTAGATTTAATTCACTTTTTTTTTTTCCGTGTTGGTAATAATTAAGGGATGGTGACAAATTAAAGAAAAAAAAAAGAGGAAAAAAAAAAGAAAAGGGAAAAGGAAATAAACCTCTTCTCACCCCTCCTTCCAAGGTTAGAGTTTGGCTGCCCAGAACATTTTAAACTCGTACTCCTTGAGACGCTGCATCTTTACACGCATTTCTCAGTTTATTCCCTCTCTAGACTACAAACAGTTTAACGTATGCCACGTCTTTATCTTTTCCAGCACAGGGAATGTACTGAGGGATGTACTGAGATCCAAATGCACGCCCAAGGAGCAGCATTGGGTTGTTTCACCTGCTGTAAGCCAGCCTGGTTTCAGCTCAGATCTGTGCTCTCAGCCGCTGTTTGTGCCCTTAAATCCACTCTTTCCTTTCTATCTCCTTGGGGTGCGCTTCTTATTTTTTTCAGTATTTCTTTACTGGTTTGGCATTCCAGATGATAAATGGCCTGAAACGTTTTAACAAATTAAACTAAAAGTAAGCGCCGATCCATCTGTTTCTGTTTCATCCCCTCAAAACAAACCTTTTATGATTTTGGTATCCAACATGTGCTTGTTCTCTGTTGCCATGGAGATGCTGTAGGCCTGAAATTTTTTCACAGGCTCTTACGATGAAGTTTTTTGAAAACTGTTTTGATTAATTTTTCCTCCGCTTCAACTTCTCCCTCACTTAAACTGTTTTCCCTTTTGTTTCACACTTGATTTATGGCAGGTCGCTGTCATTTAAATAGATGCGCGTTTTGAAATTCCTCCTTTCTGTTCTAATGCAAAGAAAAAAATAACCCATGCAAGTCATGCTCAAAGACTTGGTTATTGTTGCTTGTTGGATTTCTGCTCTCTGTGGTTGTCGGGCCTAATTCAAAGTAATTCAGGCTACTCAGTGGGGGCAGTGCATAGCTCCACAGGAAATTATGATAGCAAAAGTCTTCCTGTAGAGCTCTACACTTGGCACTACAAAGTGCCTCGGGCTGCAGTTACCTGAATAGGGTTGAATTAGACCAGACAACCGCATCATCCCACTTCTTAATCTATTAGAGCGATATACAAGTGGCAATTGTTGATTGCAAAAATGGGATTAAGAGGCTCTTCAAGTGAATTGATTTTCTTGTGAGAACAAAAAGAGGAAAGAGAAGGCTCGTTTGAATCACACAGCCAGAAAGTTTCGTGAATGGGTTCCACTCCAAATGTTAGAATTAAAGCAATCAGTGTTTCCCCATGGAGCACGCAGGTGAGAGGAATAAACTGCTGAAAAATAGAAAATGATGTCTAAAACTTAAAGTTGGTGGTGCGCAGTGCAAGCCCTGCTCCCTTCTTCCCCTCTCCCTCCTCCCGGCGACGACAACAAATCCTTCTTTCAGCCTCAGCCTTTGCTGCTGTTCATCAGCCTCTGCTTATCAGTCTTTAATCTTCATTTTTACCAGTGCTTCTCACTTATTTTGCTTTAACTCGGGGAAGCAAAGGGGAGGAAAGTTGCCTTTGCTCCTGTTTTTCCCCCAGCCCGTATTCCCCCCATCCTCCTGAGCCCGAGCAGCGCTGCGCCCTGGCTGCAGTGGGTCCCACCATATGTACTGGGCAGGCTGGGAGCTGTGGTGCCTTGCACGTGCCCTGGCCACCCCCAGGTGGGTGTTTCACTGCAGGGCCCAATGCTGGCTGTGCACAGGCAGCGCTGGCTGACAGCAGCCCTGTGAACTGTAGAGGTGACACTGGTGGGAGTGGGTGGTGGGAGCATGGCATGGCAATGAGCCACTGCCTGGCTGGGAGGAGACAGCGGGCGAGAGACCTTCCCTCCTACGGCCTCTGTATGGGCGGAAGCAAATTTGGAGGAAAAAATCCCATCCTACTGCTTTACTTTATGGTTCTGTATTTCTGAGCTGGCTATGTTCTTGCAAAGTCTTTTCTTTTGAGTTGGAAAGGGCCGGGTCATTCTGGCACCAGAGACCCTTGTAGCAGCCAGAGCACCCGACGGGTGTGTGTGTGAGTGCTGTGACTCCAAATGAACCAAGAGGGTAAAATGTGCCTCCCAAGCAAGGCTGCATTCGTGTTTTTCCTTCAGCAGCTCCAGCAGCAGCTGCCCCACGTCCCTTCCCAGCGTGTTGCACCCCGTCAGCCTCTCTCAGCTGTACCGCTTCCACAGAGTGCAATTTCCAAAGATCTGGTTCTTTCTTCATCTCCTTCCCCCCAGCCAGTGAAGGTCTCATCCGAAATCTCAGCAGTGGGATGCCAGGTGCCTGCATCCACAGGGAGCGGGTGGGCATGAATTCCCTCTTTGCTATAACATTGCTTCTGTAACTGTTATTAATTGCTCCATATTTAATTACCTAAGATTGCACCAGGTCCGTGTTTGCGCACGCTATCAATTATGTCATAATAAATGAATTTCCTTTTCAGGATCCCCCCCTTGCTGATGACTGGGCTTCTGTTCCTCCTTGACTGTTCTGACTTTGAACAGGTTTATTCAGCTGTTGTCTGCTAAGCCCTACAGAAAAGAACAATAGCTTCTGATCTGCCTTTTATGGGTTATTGGGAACTGGTGGTCCGCACTACAGCTTTGGTCAGTGATTAACCAGAGTGAAAACAAACTACACAAGGCTAAGTTGATGTTGGAGGAGGAATGAACCCACTTCATTAAGGCTTTAAGAGGAAACCTTTTCTTCTTCAATGCTTGTTCACAACTTTTCAGGTCTCTATTTAATCACGTAATTCTCTCTAAGTAGGAAGAGAAGCTTGCCTCACAGCGAGAGGTCTTTTGCCACATGACAACTTAGAAAGATAAATTATATATAAATATCTTCATGGTTTTGTGGAAAGGAAGCCAAATTCAGTTTTACTGTGTGGAGCTAATTTATTCGTTTCTTAGGAGCTGAGCGCCTCGCAGCATCCCATTGCACTGGGGGAAATCTGTGCTGTTGTCGCCGTGACTTTAGGTGTGTGTAGGGTGACTGAATCACACCTGGGCGAAGGTGGACATGGGCAGCTGATGGGCCCAAGGGCAGAAGAGGCAACAATAATATCAGTCTTCCAAACAGTGCCAATGAGCCATGCTTGTTAGGATGGGTTTATCCAACCCTAATGGATGGGGAAACTCATTCTGTTAGGATGGGTTTATCCCATCACTCCAAAATCACACACTCCTGTGCCCTGAGACGCCCATGCTTGGCACCCAACTGCCCAAGGGAGCTGGGTTGGGTGCTGGAGAAAAGGGCAGGAGGTGTGGGAGGGGTGAGCTTGGTGCCAATGGCCCTACTCACTGTGTGGTCAGCCCTCATGCTCGTCAGAGCAGCCCACGGGCTTTTGTTCAGTGTGATTCTTATTTTTTTTAGCATGGCAGTTAATTATGGCTTGGGGAATGTGTGACTTGGGCTCCAAGCACAGAGGTGATAAATCACTCTGTTGGTTTCTCTGTGGCCATCCGGCAGCAGTGGCACTTGTTGCTCCTGCAGGTCCCTGCTATTGCTGTGAGCCCTCCATGCCATAAAATCCTAAATCCCCTTTCCAGCTTCCCGCTACCAGGAGCAGAGAGAGCCATCCCTCCTGTATCTGCCCCAAGCAGCTCTAAACCCAGGGTGTGGGGCAAGCCCTGGCCTGGATGGATGATGTCTGAGGTGGAATTTCTGGTCCTTTCCTGGGGAATCAGTGATTGCAGCTACATAGGTGGGGAAACACAGGGAGATGCATTTGCAATGCATTTGCAAAGGAAATCTGCCACTCTGCATAAAAACACCGTAAAGAAACAGGCAAAACAACTTCCTCATTAAACACAGTAGAGGTGGCACAATCTTTCCTCCAGTTATGCATCGTGAAGCAGGATTCTGTGCAAAACTATTATTTTTTTGCTCCTGGTGTTTTGTAAACCAATTAGTTTTGGGTATGAAAATGTTTAAATCTGTCATTAACTGAGTGCCTTGAACATGAATTAGAGGAGCTTGTTGAAATGATGTAATGAAGTGTTTTGGTAGCAGCAGAAGGGAGGAAGGTTGCAACATGCCAGAGAGGAGAGCTGCTCAGCTGCAGGTAACGGTTGAGCCCACTGTAGGGTTTGGATGCAAAATGACAGCACTAAACTGCCTCAATTAATAATTAAAGCATACGTTTAAATAATGCATCAAGGGAAATTCCTTAAATCGCAGACTTGAGTTTTTTGGGGGTAAGTTCACATTCAGACTCAGGTTTCAAATGTGGGAAGAGTTCAGGTATGTAACATCCTGACATGAGACAGGGATTTCAAAAGCTTTAGTTTTCGTGTTAAAATGATGAAAAGAGTGGTAAGAAAAGAGACTGCTGGGTATTTGTGAACAGAATAGCACCTTTTGGGGAAACAAACCCTTCAGCATCTACCAAGTAGTTTATACCCAGATTGCTGCAAAAGTTGGGCAGCAAAAAGCATGAAGGATATTTCAGATGGTTCTTCCAGAGCGAAGGCGAAGCTACAGCCTGAGCAGAAAGAGCAGGAAGGCAATTTGCCTTGGTAAAAGGGAGTATCAGGCTGGTGTTCACCTGGGGGTCTGCAGCTCAGTGCTTGCTGGGGGCTGGTATGGGACAGCAAGCCGTGGAGAGCAGAGAAAGAGCCCCATCCAATGCGGAAATGTGACAGCATCTATTAGTCTCCATTGCATCCCTCCTGCCAGCCTCTGCTGCGTCACATGCACTGTGCCATCCCTGTCCTGCACAGAGCTTCTCCCATGCAGGGAAGGGCCTGCCTGTGCCTGGGAAGCTTTTCCAGCATTACGGCTGGAGGCAAGGAGAAGCCACTGAGCTCTTCACTGCTGTCTTTGCAATCCCACTCCCAAGCAGAAAATTCAAGCAGCCCCTCTGCTGCCTGGGGTGCTGGTGTGTGGTGCCACTGTTATGGCAAGGGGATGCCATGGAAGGGGTGGCTCCTTCCTGCTGGGTGCTGGGGGAAAAGGTGAGCTCACCTCCCACTGGCCAACCCCAAATCCTCCTTTCCCCACATCCCACGGGTGGCTGTGCTACACCCTGGCTAATTGTCCCCATTGTCTTGCGCCTGTGGCCACGCTTACGTCTGTCTTGTTCAACTCCAAACATAAAAATCTCCCCGACTGAATAGAGGGGATGCCTTGGTGCAAAAGGACGGCTTTCTCTTCACACATGAGGGGTTTGCTCCATTATGCTTTGACGTCCTGCAAAGAAGCTGCCTCAGCATCAATGGCATCTAACACGGTGACACATGTAGGGCCTGAGGTCTCTGGGAGCAGGTTTAAATAGGACCATAGAATCTGCCCGCCCGCGTGCACGTGACTGTCCGTGGCAGGAGCCAGCCATCGATTGAGCTGTCAGTGCATGCAGATGGACCAAAGTTTGGACTTTCTGCTCCTTGCGGAGAGCTAGGGCTTCTGGTGACGGAGGTTTCTTGGAGGCATTGTCTCCTTGTGAGGAGATGGAGCTGCTACCAGCCTGCCCAGCACAGAGCAGAGGGGTCCCAGCGCTGCTCAGGGACCCATTGGATGTGTCGCTGCTGCCCTGCAGCCTGTGGCTGTCTCCAACTTGTTGAAAGGAAATCACTTAAACTTAATCTGCATAGCTGAGCACTGCACAAAAGGGAAAAGTCTCTGTTCAGGGTTATTATTAGACTCTGGGGCTTTGGAGATGTTGTATCTAATGGAGGGAGAAATAGGCAGTGTTTATCCAACAGAGGAAAGAGTGTTTACCCATAAGCATGTCTCTCTAATTTCTGCTTACAGGCCTAATCACAAGCGGGTCTGAGCATCAAAGGAAGTTTTGCCAATGCCGACACAACAGGGATTTCAGCCCCTCCACCACAGGACGAGAAGAAGCCCGGAGCACCAAGGATGTGTTTTTTCCTGATCTGCTGCCACACTTCTGCAGCTGGAGGTGTCCTTGGAGGCCATGGTCCAGCCCTGAAGCGTGCAAGGGGCCAAGGGAAAAAGCTTGTGTGTCACACAGCAATGGTGTTGGTGCTGCTTCTCACAAACACCAGTGGTGGGCACCTGGCAGATGGGTCAAGAACACCTTTTGGAGAGCAGAGATGTGACATTTGGGAAACTCAGCCTGTATGCATAACAGTGATACGGTGCCTAAGGAAGGACATGCTCTGTGGGGAATGTAAGTGTGACCCAGTTTTAAGGTCATTTGGTGGCTATTGACTTTGGGCTGCTCTCTGTGGCCCCAGAACCTGATTTTCATCAGAAACAGCTGGACAGAGGCTCCTGATGGAGGGACATGTTTGCAACAAGAAAAGCATGCTGAGAGGGCAGGGAGCTGCTGCTTCTGGGACCTCGTGACTCTCTGGGATGGAGAAGAAAAAGAGCAAGAGCTATGGCAGCTTTGAACCATACTGGATCAGTGAGGTAATATGGAATCTTTGCTTTTCTATGAGTAGGAGCGCTTTTAGTTCAGTTTGCCTTGACAGAGCCTCTTTGACAAACGTACAGAGGGGAGTGACTGGGAAAGGGTTTGTAGAATGCTTGTCTGAGTGATGGAGGATGTGTTTGAGCATTGACTGGCAAAGCTGGGATGCCTTAGCATGCATCAGGAGCCTTGAATCTTGCTGGGATGCTGCTGAGATAAGGCTTGGATGTAACACGGGGTTTGTAGGACCATTGGGTCCCTTCCATCCCCGACTGTGGGGACTCTCTGCCACCCCTGCAGCCAGATCCTGTTCCCAAAGCAGGTCCCTGCCTGGTTGGTGACAGCCTTGGCCTGATACTGGCTCTTGGATATGCCCTTGAGTGGCCGAGGAGAGCTGTGCTTGGGTGCTGAGCAGCTCCGCGCCTGCAGGGGCAAATCCCAATGGAAATCCACCGCCTGCGCAAGGATTCATGGCTGTGATCGTGGGGACGCTGCCACCAGACGCTGCCCAGAGCTGGATTAACTTCAAACCCCCAAAAGGGAGGGGGAAAAAATCGCTTCTCTGACTGTGCACAGCGAGTTCCTGGCTCCGGTGCATCAGGATTAGTGCTCTACAAAGGGCGGGTAGGAGCATTATAGTGAGATGGAGACTCTCCATAGGAGGCACCCATACATCCCAGCTGCGGGGAGAGGAGGGGGAGGCATTGCGGCCCGGCCAAGTTTGCTGAGCAGCCGACTCACCCCAGACACGGGCATCAAAACCGACAGCAGTGCGGGTGCGTGCAGGTAACATCCCTCACTGCTCTCCTGTGTGTGTCCCGGGTGCTGGCTCCCAGCACAGCCCTCCTCCATCCATCCCCCTCTGCTTCTCGCGAACATTTGCAGATTGCTTTGCCTGTTGCCGTTTTGTTTTGATTTGAAGGCTGGAAAAGCAGAACTAGTGCAGGTTGAAGGGTTGCAGAGAGGAGGTGGGAAGAGAAAACTGCGTTGGCGCGTGTGTCGGGCTGTAGGAGTGGTGTCTACTGGGAGCTGTAGTTAGCAAGGGCTGGGAGCTGCTCATAGTCAAGTGTGAAACAAGGGCTGAGGATCATGCTGCAGAGCAGCTCGTGGTTCTTCGTGGCCAGGCAGGCTGACGTCAGCTGGGCTCCTGTATCTCTGCGTGTTTTGGGAAGAGTTTCTCGTGGGAGTGTGTTTTCCTCTATGTCGGCACGTGATGAAAGTGAGCACACCTGTGCTACCGCTCGCTTGGTGCTGCTCTGTGCAGGTGGTGCCTCCGTCCCCTCCCAGGGCTCTGTGTGAGGTTCGGTGGTGCTCAGCAGCCAGCACAGTGCTGCGTTCCTCGGTGAGCTGCTAGGGGAGCCCACGTCCTAACACTGCCCCAAAGCTTTCAGGGAGAGATGGAGTAGAGGGTGGTGTGGGGACAGCACTGGGGCTGAGGAGGACGCTCCGTGGGCATCCAGTGCATCCTGCTGGGGCTGGGAGAGAGTGGGGAGAAGCGGTGGGGCTCTGGGGAATTAGTTACTGGGGCTTAACTCGCTTCATCTGGCCTTGGAAAGGCAGCAGACGCAAGCACATCTGTAATTATCTATACCATTCTACATGTATATAAAGTCTGAAGACTTTTTGTGAATAGGGATCTTGGAGGGTAAATACAGGACTGAGACCCAAGAATCTTAATTTTGCCTCAAATTTTGGCTGTACTGTTTCTATAGAGACCAAAAGGAAGCTTTGGCTCCCCCACTCAGCTATTAAAGTTTAGTGCATTGAAAACTGTCTTCATGCTGTGATACCCTTTCAAGGAGTAGAATAGGGTCTGAGCTAATCCATGAAAGTTGTCATGCTATGAACTAGTAGTCAAGCTTTTTCCTTTCAATTGAGTCTAAAACTATACTGTACTTCACACTTGATTGGCCCTTCAGATGGCAGGACTCAATATCCCTGCTGGAAATAAGCTCGTCTTCACACAGTGATGTTGAACGTGGAAAGATCTTGTTTCTGTGGCATAATTACTAGCGCTGCAATATGAAAGTCGTCAGGATAAGACTTTTTTTTTTTTTTTTGGTCTAATTAATATAAATCAAACTTTGTTTCCTTCTCCTCTGGGTTTTGGTGAATGTATTGCAGCACTGCTCTGGGCACATTGCGGACAACCTGGAGCTGAGCAAAGGCTCCCACCACTTTGGGAGCCCTCTACTCACTGTTGCACGCACAAACGTAGCGAGGCAAAGTCACCATCCGCACATCGGCCTTCCCCCACTGAGTGTACTGTAGCAAAGGTAATGAATGGGTCTTTGGGTCTGTATTTTTTTTTTTCTTTTCTTTTCCCCCTTTCCATCGAGGCTGCATAAAGCAGGATGGGGGAGGGCAGTTTTTCTCATAGAAATTAGCTCTTCCTTTGACCTCGCACTACCCGTGTGCGGGGTGGATCGATAACCAGCAATGGGACCGTCCCTGCAGCCACCAGGCTCTCCATTGTGCTCCCACTGGTGTGAAGTGACTGTATTTTTATGATTACATTTTGAAATGGGGAAATGTCTTGAACTGTGTAGACCAAAAGGGGGCACCAAGGTATTAAAAAAAAGTGATGTTAGTTTGGGCGGTTTACCTATAGGAACTGCAGCCGCTCCTGGGGCAGCTTTCTCGCCCGGCGTGGTTACGAAATAGAAAAACAATTCTCCTCCCTGTTTATGTGGATTTCCAGCATTTTTGCTGCACTCATACCATGCTTTGATGCAATCAGAAAGCTGCTGCAGGGATTTCTCTTTGCACATTTGTTGTTGTCATTAACCTTTGTCAGTTAATTTTTTAAGATTTGGGGTGTTTCTAAGCATGCAGCTGGGACGTGTGCGCGCTCTTAAAAAAGGAAAATACTAATAGGATTGTATAAATCTTTAAGGCATGATCTGCTTTTTCTATATAACTCTGCTGCCACTTCGGAGCACAAGTTGGTTGTTTCCCTTTGGTTCCATTCACATCCACTCGGTGCAAGGGAATTTCTCCTCGGTTGGTGTGAGATGGGGAGGGAGGTTCAGGTACAGCCGGCGTTACCCACTTCCCTCTCCAGCTGGGAGGCCAATCCTGTTGCAAACAGGCCCGTTTCTGGATGGCTCAGACCTCACTGTGCTCAGGATGAGGGTCAGTTGGACAAACTCTGCCCTGTGGATAACGGGGCACCGAAGCGGCTGCTCTCACGCTGTGGTGAGAGGAGCATGAAGGAGCAGAGCAAACACATATCCTTCATTTTCAACCCCTGTCCTATGGACAAATTTGGTTAGAAGCGTTCTCAGTGTGAATTCATGTGACGTAGGAAGTGTGTGGAGCAGTGGTGCTCTCGATTGTATTTTTCCTCCCCTCAACCACGCAGGGTTTTATGGTGCGCAATGTACATTTATAATCTCCAATTTTTACAAGCATCAAACATGTAAAACGCCTCCCAGATGATGATGGCTATTTTGTAATCACTGTTTTTTATTTGTGCCTTCCTACTGCAAAGTCCTTCCATAAAATTGGTCGATGCAATTATTTTTCGCACCAAGCCAAGACAAGTTTGCTTTCCTTATTTTATGAAACCGCATTTAT
Source organism: Tragopan temminckii (assembly GCA_028571105.1). NCBI lineage: Eukaryota > Metazoa > Chordata > Aves > Galliformes > Phasianidae > Tragopan > Tragopan temminckii. The sequence goes on from JAOWBP010004006.1 coordinate 3,605,973, forward strand.
TGCCTTTTAAATTATAACTTAAAGTGAAAGATGTGGCGTTTTTAGGCACTGAATATAATGCTTTATAGTTTAATTTGTACTGTGACCTAATCTTTATTTTTAGTTGTGTTACGGTACCTTATTTATTGGATCATATATTAGATAATGCAAGGCAAGCGGACGGCTTAGGTTACATTAATAATTTTGATACATGTGGCTAATTAGTTTCTGTTTTCTGTGGATCTCAATTAAAAAGAAAAAATCTACGTATCCGTTTTAGATTTCAGCAGTAACATTCAATGCACCGATTACCCCAACAGAACAACGTTCACAACGACTCAAAGCTGTGAAAAAAATATATTTTTTTCTCTGTGACCAATTTGGCATTTAAAAACGTGGCTCTCCCTTCGATATCTCACAATTTGCTCCCAAAAGGACACGGGCATCGTGTGCGCCCACCGCCTTCAGAACGGCCGTGTGCTGCTTGCCTGTTTTGTTCTCTATTTCAGAACTGGCGTTTTGCTCCCTTGCAATGGGACGTGGGTGCTGTGTTGGTTGCAAGCGCTTTATGAGCAAGCACAGAAACAGGAGAGACTGAAAATACAATAAACTATTTTGAGTAATTTAGTTGGAAAAGCAATTTCTTGAATAGCTAATTTTCCCCTTCCAGTTTTGTTGCAATTTTAACTTACTCCATTCTTTCGGTCTGTTATGACTGTATTATTCCAATTTAGCTTTTCCAGCCAGGCAGTTTCTGGAACGTAATCGCTTTCCCTCTGCTTCTGCAGTTCGGAATCGCAGAGTCACTCAGGTTGGAAAAGATCACTAAGAGCATATAGTCCAGCTGCCAGGGTGTGCTTTGGGAGAGGACCACTACAAGTGTTAGATTTCAGCTGTTCTTTCGATGCCATTAAAAGCAGAGCGGTGCTCGGACTGAGGGCACTGAGAGCCGCGGGTCTGTTCTGCGCTGTTGGGTAATCGTAACTCCGCGCAGAACAGCTCCTGTCGGCTTTTAGAGCTCTGTCAGAATTTATTAAACCGGTTAATAAAAACGGGAAGGTAAAGAAAAACCATTGGAAGGCGAGCAGTCTCTGTGTGCAGACAGCTGATTTCTCAGGTTAAATTCCCTTTCTGTGACAGACAGCATTTTGCCCTTGTGTAGAGAGTATCGAGATTATCTTCCCATTTGAAAATGTTTTTTTTTAAGGGAAGCAGAGAGGGGAAAGATAAAAGCAACCAAAAAGGAAAAGCATTCTCAGTTTTGCCCCACATATTTGCTATAAAGACAGAAGTATGTTTTCTTTTTCCGTTTCAGAGACCAAGAGGTAAACACAACCTCTTTCCCTCCCTTGCGACTCAGATTAATGGGAGATGCATATACATATAAAAGGCGCAGGCAGAATTTAGAAACAGATTTCCCCCCTTGATTTACACTCATAAATTGGGGTGGTGTGGGGGAATAACTGAAACGGGGCTGCTGCAAAGGGCTCAGACTGTTTTATTTTTCCTGTCCCACACGTGTGTGTGCTGCAAGGGCAGCGGGGACCCGTGCTGCTGTTGCTGGGCTCTGCACTTTGTGCTCGATTGTCGCCAGCATTCCCCCTGCCTCCCGTACGGGGAGACGGAAAAATCTGCCTTCATGCCACTTTGCAGTGCCTGCAATTTGACCGAATTCAGCTTCATGGCAGATGGATGTCAGGGAGTGAATGTAGCGCTGATTTCTGTGTGATCTGCAGGAACGGGGGCAGGTTTTTGTTCTGTTTAAAAGCAAACCAACAAGCTAAAAACCAAGCCGCACGCAATCTGTATCAACCCCCTCCTTTTGGTGAAATGCTGATGGTCCCGGCTCTGCACAGGGAGGCTGTGAACTTTTTAAGAGCTGGGAAAGCACATCATTAGGGCAGTAACCCAACTGTATTTTAATTTTCAGGGTACAGCACAGCCCTCGTTTGCTGTGCCTCTGTCTGTCTCCCTAACCCTAGCACAGAAAGGAAACTTAATCTCCCAAATGACCTCGCTTCTGTTCTTCAGCTCATAAAAGTCAGAAAAAAGTCAAGCCAGAGCCCCCTGCATGCCGGCAGACGCTGTAAATTACGCAGGAGCGCTGACAGGATACACCTTCCGTGGAGCAGTGCTGTGTCTGACTCCGGGTTTATTCCCTTTTGTGAGTTTGTGACACGCTCGATACCGGCTCAATGTATCCGCACGTACAGTATTTGATCTATAACAAATTGTTTTATTATGCACAACGACTGGAGATAATTATGATGGAATACACATTTCTAAATGGGTTCCAGTGCCTTGGATGGCTCATTACCTACACGGGCAGGAAACTGTCTGTGTTTCTGGGCGCGGAAGCGGAGAGACAAAATGTAATCAATGTATTTAGAAATAAAATGCAAGTGCCTCGTTCTGAAGTGGGCATACTAAATGCATGGCAAAGGAACGGTTTTAATGTCACCGTGTACAATTAGCGACTGGAACGTAGGCAGATATCGTTATGTTGGTTTTTTGCTGCCTAATATTGATACAAGCTGAGGGAAGGGATGGCTTCTCGCAGGGCACTTGGGGTGGGAGCCTCAAATATGAGCTGCATTCAGTGGTTTTATAAAAATGTGCGAGGAAAGAAAAAAAAGAAAAAAAAAGCCATTCCATTCTGCTCCTTGCTTTGACACCACCTAAATTAAATGCAGAGTTGCGTTGGCTTTGCGTGTTGTTTTTTCGCTCGTTTGACATTTAATACTGTTGTATTGCCACCGCTCATCTCAGCTGAGATACTGAAGGCAAACGCCCAATTTAGACCAAATGTGTGGGGAATGACATCCCCAAAGCCAACGGGGTGCACAGGGAGTGCCGGACGCTTGTGTGTGCCCTGAGGATGGGGATGGGAGAGGTTTGCAGGGATGCTGTGAGCGTGGGGACCGAGCGGGGCTCCAGCACAGCTCGTGCCGATGGAGCTGCTCTTCTTTGGGTAATTGGTACTTCTTAACGAGGGCGGATAAAATGAGCTTTCTCCATAAAACTCTCATTAAGCTTGGGTCGAAGGTAGATTTTAAAAGTTGATTGTAAACAACATGGTTCTCTGGGCTTTTTACTGTCCCTGCTGCTGCAATGCTAGCACATTCAATAAATGTCATGTTATTGTATGTCTGAAGTTCAGAAAAAGGGGGGAGTTTAGTTGCAATCTGTAATTAAATCCAGCAGGAAGTATTTCCTGAGTGGCAGAGACCTTTCACACTCTGTTACCTAATTCTTTACAGGTGATTTTTTTCTCCCTCTTTTTTTTTGGCACCGGGAAGCAGTAGACATAGCAAAACTCATTGGATTTCAGGGCGAGAAAATGCTCTCTGCCATCTCACAGCGAAACTGGCCGACATCCTTCTCGCGAGGAAAAGTAATTTTAGGTTTATTTCTCACCCCATCCAGAAGTAAAATGTGATTGAAGGGCCTGGAAGAGAACGGTTTTACCCCTCTGTCAGTGTAAAAGAGCTCAGTGCGAGGCTCCGCGTCTCCCTTTTGTGTCGGGAAGCGCAGCGCAGGGATGGGGCTGCTCCCCCCAAGCAGGGCTGTGCTCAGGGCTGCGGGCTCACACCCCGACGTCCCAGAGCCCCAGTGCCTCCCTGCTTCCAAGGAGGAACCCTCCTCTTCCCTGAGCCTTCTCTGCTGGAAAAAGGGCTTTCCCAGGCAAAACAACTTACTCCGGGAGGAGCCTTTTGTGGCCGGGCTCTTGTATTGTTCATTTAGAAAGTGGCCCTTTTCCCCCCAAAGCATAAAGCAATGTAGTTGGAATGGCACGGCAGCGCTCTGGCTGTTGCATGAGGGTCTGATTTGATATATGAGAGCAGTTCCTACGGCAAAAATCTGCTGCAGTTCCTTCAGAGCTTTGCGCTGAGGTTCTTGCCCAATGTTTTGATAATGCCTTCTGAAAAACGAGTGACTAGAGAGCCCGTTAAAACCATCTTTCTTCCAGGCAAATAAATGTGTAAATGCTCCCCAAACGCGCTTGCAAGCAGAAGTGTCAGCTAGTGTTCTCCAGATATTTTGATGTCAATGAGATATCATTTTGCATTGACAAAGATGGAAATTTAAAGTAATGACTTGGTACAGCAGCCTTCACAACTGTAGATAAAAACGCAGCAAAATTTTTCACTGTTGATAGAGGAGGATGCTTTCATTACAAAGCATCTAAATACAAAAGCTGTTGCGCTCAGTTTAGTGACACGGCAGTGGTGATCTGTCCCTAAAGTGCTGATGCTGGAGGGGACAGCAAGGGTTTGGCCCTGCAGCGCTCATGGTGCTGGGAGCTGGCACCGAGGGATGCACAGGCCATGCTTTCCCCACCCAGGGCTGGAGGTTTGGTGCCAACCCAGCCTGCCTTCCTCCCTTGGGTCCTGGGGTAAATCTAGGAGGGAAACCGCCTCTAGGGCAAGCCAAGGTTTTCTATAACGAACAGAGCAATAGTTCCTTATTGCCTCAACACCACCACGTTTGCTCTGTGGTTGCAGGGCAGGGACAGACACTGTGGAGCTGCGTGGGAGCGATGCTCGCTGCTTGCAGCACAGCCAGGGGTCATTCTGTGTGCGTGTTTGCACCGCCGTGGCTGTGCTTTCCACAGGGCTGTGGGCACGGTGGAGCTGTTGCACGTTGTGTGCCATGAGCGGCCCATGCCCTGCAGGAGGCTTTTTCTGCACGATGGGTTGGTTGGAGATCAGCCAGTGAAACAGCATCAGTGATGCATGGAAATGAGTGACCATCGTGATGCTCTAATGAAGGTGGTTTGGCTGGGTTTAATCGTGCTTTGGGTACGCGGTACTTTGTTCTGATTGCCCAAAATGCAGTACTTTCCTCCCCATTTCCTCAGTGGCTACAAAACACAGGGCCTGTTCTCTGGGGAGTGGCTGATCTCTTTGTTGTAACCGCGGAGTCCAAACAGCTCGACTAATGAATGTATGATCAGAAAATACAATAAAGCGGGTCGGATACTCTGCTATTATCTGTTCTTGGCACAAAGTGAAAGTACCTCATCTACACCAAACCTCGCTCATTTACACTTCGCTTATCTGCAAATTCCACAATTTACATACACAAACAGCAGTTTCTCCACAATTATTAGCACTGATTAATAGCAGAATGCTGTAGCGAGACCTTGTATTACTCCAACTTCATTACTTTTACAAAGTAGACTACAGCCCGCTTACCCAAAGACCCTTTGCTTGGAAGAATTATTGATGATTAAAACTAAGGTACACTTGTCAAAATAAATTACCCGAGCATGTTTGGAGAGGCAGCAGCCTTCCTCCTGCCAGCATTTGCCTTCCTTGCTCATTCACATTGTGGGGGGACTTTTCATGGGACAGCAGCACTGGGCCATGCAGGAGTTCAGGGAAGGGGTTTGGATGCAGTTGTGTTTCCTCATGTACTACTGATGTTACACTGGTTGCAATCAAGCCTCGCATCTGGAAGATTGCAGAGCTGGGGTGCACACGGGGTGCCTCAGAGCTGTGGGGTGGCTCTGGCGGAGCCGCATGGTGTCACAGGAGCTCCTGTGAACTGTGGTGGCACAGCAGCATGGTTATTGTCACCAATGGTGCAGAATAAATGATGCTGGTGAAATTTGCTCCAGACCCTCTGAAATAGAAATGTAACATATAAATAAATGGTGCGGAGTGTTGAACACCCTACTTTTCCTTCTCACAGTCTCCCAGGGGAGGACTTGGTGGTGCTGGGAGATGGGATGCGCCCTGATACATGCCTCACATTGCTGTGTTCAGTGGGGTGGAGGAGAAACACTACAGTACTGGTGCTGTGAGAGATGGGGGTTGAGGTCGTTCTAACTATAGGGGAAAATTTTGAGACTTTTAGTGGAAACTCCTTAATGCTAGGGCAGATGGGAGGGTCCCAGATATGGCATAACACTGCCAGTCTTCCCCAGACTGTGCTGGGAATGCTGTCTGCGCATGGATTGGTGCAGAACAGAAGCCCCTTTCAACCTGTTGGGCTATCTTTGAGCATCAGGGGGGCATTGGTGAGCTGCAGTGTGTACGCTCTGGCTTCTTTGTGCACCTAGCTGGGTGCTGCTGGCAGAGCTCATTGCTGCTGTTGCTGTTGGGAGTTCTGGAAAGCATGAGGAGGATGCTGGTGGTGGCCGGTGCATCCCTACAAATTACTTACTAGAGAGAATTGTGTGTTTGTTCCTGTTGTGCACCATTGCTACACAGCTGCTACAAAGGGTTGGTAACGGGGTAGGGCTGGTGGATGTTTGGTTCCCCCTAGCAGTTGTGGAAGCAGTGGGCTCCAGCCTGGGGCTCAGTGCTGGGCTATGGACACCATTTGTGCCTGAGCACAATGTGCGTAGATACCAAGGAGGGCCTGCACTCTATGGACGAGCAGAAAGCAGTTGGAGAGAGCAAGTGTGGGAGTGATGTTGGGATATGGAGACACTGCCCAGAGAGCTCTGTACAGGGACTTCTCTTAATTCCTATTGTGGATGTCACAGGCTCACTCACTTCCCTTGGCCAGGGACAGTCCTCCAAACACGTGTGTGTACCACCCCTCGTCTCCAGCAAGGTCTGTCTGAGCTGGGGTTGGGCTGAACACGGATTTGGGTTCCTAGGATCGAGGGTGGTGATACAGAGATGGGTGGAAAGAGGACTTGTTTTTTGCCAGTAGTATTTGGGGACAATATAACAGGCAGAAGAGAGCCTCCCAGATCTAGCTGCCTTTTTGGACCAACGCAAGGGAATATGCATTAAAACCCACAAGTATTCATTACACCGTATGTGGTTTTTCTCAGGAATATGATGAAAGAAGAGCATATCTCACAACCAGGCAGGAAAGAGGAGGCAAACCTGAAACTTTCCCTGATGTTTTAAACAGCAGAGTGATGGTAAAGGAAGAAAAGGAGAAAAATCACCACTCCTTCAGCAGAAGGAAGCAGAAAGAGTGCAAGCAGAGAGATTTATGGCATTTCTTCTTCATATGTAGAACTTGATGTTGGGGTAGAGTGTGTGGGCAGTGTGTGCTGGAGTTGGTGTGTCCTCAGCCATGGTCTGCACTAGGCACGGTGGTGGGGATTCGCAGCATTTCAAGGCTCATGCTTAGAGAAACCATATGTTATCAGGCCAAATTAAGCCTGTTTTTAAAAAGTAGAAGGGCAAAGTCAATGGTATGGGAATGGAGTAGAGGTAATGCAATAGCTTAATTGAAAAATTAACTTGGATGGCTGGAGATGTGACTGCTGCTCTCTGGATTGAAAACTGGCTCGAGGAATGTAAACAAAAGGCAACGAGAACCAGGATTTGTCTGGGGGAGGCTCTGCGTGTCTGCAGGCATGCGGTTGGTGTGTCCATGGTACCCCAGCAGCAGGATGGGTTGGGCAGCAGGGGCACCCCCTCACTGCTCACAGTGTTGGAAAAAGACTAAGCAAGTTTAGAAATGGGCACAAAAACCAACATTCTTGGGGAAATTCAGCTTAGCAGATGAAAGTGACCCAGTCCTTCCCATGTGCACGGGGCAGGAGATATCACAGAGTGCTGCAGGGCACAGGTGTGCACGCACCCAGCAGCCTCAGGAGCCCACCACCCCCAGCCCGCTGCCTCCTCGATGTGGCATTTACCCCAAATGCAAGCAATGCCCATGAACCATCAGATCAAACAGATTTTTTTCCCCTATGCTCCCAAACCCCACTTATCTATTGGAACCAGATGCATCTTTTCCCACAGGAACTTCCAAGCAGGGATGGCTGAGTACCTTCCTGCAATCACAAAGGTGGCAGCTTCTCTCTGAATCATACTTCATCAGAAATAGGTGAACAAAGTTTTCCCCTGTTAGAAGTGCTCAGCAGACACTTGTTGTCGAGTGCAGCCTGGGTTGCTTTGAGGGTCCACGTGCGACACGCTGCAAACTTTGCCCACCTCGCTGGGCTGTGTTTAAGGAGCGGCTGCAGATCCGTGCCACGGATTAATTCAGCATTGTCCTTTGTGTGTGAGAGTGGCACCTGTTTATTTATTAATTTTAAGCATGTTGAATGTGTGAGTTTGTTTCCCCCCCTCCCCTTTTTTTGGGGAATTTCTTGCATTTAGCTCTGTTTTGAAGTGATGGACACCTTTCTAGGTAGCGGCTCCTTACAACGTATAAGCCCGTTTATCAAAGGCAGGATTTGCTGCTGTTGTTTTTCTATTAGAGAGGAATTACACTAAGCCTGTAGCAGACATTTTGTGTTACCATGGCAGCCCATATTTCCTACAGGGTTGTGACCTCTAATGACTACAGTGGAAAGCTAGGAAAAATGGGGACTCTTTGAAGATTAGTAAATAAATGCATACTTATGCAAAGTATCCGAGAGATGGCTAAACTATAGAGAGGGAACGGCACGATTCCTCATGTTGAGTAAATGGCTCTGTGTAAATACCTGTGTGTTTTAAAAAATCACCTTTCATTTCAGCAGGCTTTTAAAAGGCTGTTTTGTATCCATCAAAGTGGTTGCACGGAACACATCTTCTGCATAGGGCCCAGATTATTTTTCCTGCAACGAAATAGGAAGAGTGAGTTCAGAATTTCAGCGATGCTGTTCCTTACCATTGAAATCATCCTTTTTTTATAGCCTTTTCAAATATTATTGCCGTCATGATTGAATTTTCAGTGTTCTTTTAGTTCCTCGTCGCTAGATAAAATAAGGCAGCAGAATGTACTGAACTTTTAAACAGACATCTCAGTGGGAGCTGTCTTTATTCTTCTAAAATAATGTAGGAAAAAAAAAAAACAACTCTGTTTTTAAAAAGAACAGATTTATTTTTACATATGGAAAGAAATATTTCCTTTTTACATAGCAAAACAGAAAAATTGCATCTATCGAACGGTACACAGTACTTGTTTGGGGCCTTTAAAATACCTATTAAGGTATTTTATAGGGTTTGTTTGTGAATTTTAAATGATGCTGATTTGTACTCTGCAGTGATCCACTAAATTGTACAAAGTCTCAGTAGACGTGCTGGTACTCCGCACATCTTCAGTTAATGACCCTTTTCATGTAAGCACAGCTGTTGCGATGTATAAAATAAATTAGTGAAATGTGCTTCTTTTTTCCACGTCTTCAGTTTGCTTTTCTGTGGGTTTCAGCATCTTTCCCCATCAGTCGGTAACTTCTTGGGCTCTCACAGCTCAGACATGTGGCGCAAAGCTTTCCCATCAGTGCCATCAGCAGAAAAAGGAACAGATTGAGATCTTACAAAGCAAAACTAACATTAGTCAGGTCCAGAATCTCTTCTCCTTGTGTCAGGAGCACCAGGTGAAGGCAATGCTACTGCTCCTGGGTTGTGAACGCACCCACTGCCTGATGTTGCAGTGAAAATCAGTGAGGTTTTGGTTGCTGTGTCCCAAGGGCTGTCCTACACCATTAGTGAGCACTGGAGGCCTTACACGAGAAGGTTCACACTGGGGACCAGCAGGAGACTTTGGGCTGGTATGTGTCGTGCTTGAAAGCAAACGCTGCTATTTCCCCCAAACTCCCTTTTTTATTTGAATAACAAACATTGCAAGCAATTCCGTACTGAGCCTCAAGAACACGAGTGCAGACTTCCTCCCAGCAGTGATTTTGCACACTGAGCACTGATCTCCCAGGGAGCACTGAGATGACTATTTTAGCTGAAGCACTAACACGAGGTACTTGACCAATCCTTGTCATGGACCTGGGGGAATCCTAGAAACTTTGCTGAGCGGTGCTCGGTGTGGGGATGGTGTGCCTTCTGTGTATGCAAAATGGTGAAGACAGGAAGCAGATGGAGAAGAAGCTCTGGTTCTGGGGGTGGTTTTCATTTCTTTGCGTAGGCCTTTGTTTGCATGTACAAACTGTGAGACATCAGACACCTTCTGGCCAATCCCTCATGTTAACAACTTCAGTTGGAACTGGGAAATGTGATACAAAGTCTAGCCTCCTGATGTCACTAATCCTGTTTTTCTTGTGCAATTTAGCAATGTGCTTTATGAGCTAGATTATTTTGCTTTCTTCTTACTCCTCCTCTTGGCAACTTTGTTTTGTTAATTGAGTCTTAGAATCATAGAATCATTAAGATTGGAAAAGACCACTTAGATCCCCAAGTCCAAACCCAGCCCACGACACCATACCCATAACCATGTCCCTCCATGTCACATCCCTACAGCTCTGGAACACCTCCAGGGATGGTGACCCCACCATTCCCTGGGCAGCTGTGCCACTGCATCACCACTCCTCCTGAGAAGAACTTTTTCCTAATATACAATCCAAAAATGCTGAAAAGGGGATTACCCTCTCAAGTCAATAATTGTCTCTGGAGGAGGAATGGGAGCATGGGATCTGGACTCCTGCCCTTGCTGCCCAGGTACAGCCCTGCATCTCTTGCTCACTGCATGGCTTTTAAAGCTTTTTGTAGGATCTGGAACCCTTCCAACCTGAAGGTTTGCTTGCTAGCCAGCCTCACCTCTTTGGGTGGGATATGCACAGTTCTGCCCTTTGCTTGATCCCCAGCTTCTGGAAATCCTGCAATGGCTTCCTGCTCTCCTGTGGGACCTGTTCTACTTTTAAAAGCTCCTAAAAAGCTCTGAGAGAGAGGGAATGAGCGCATGGCCACCATCCACGCATTGCAGGTTGTCTGCCTCAAGCGTGAAGCGGCTTTACCCCCTGCCCGTCCTTACATACATAGTTTCCAGCCCAAACTATTTGACAGATCTGACCCACACTAGCTAATAGTTTCAGCGTGACCAAAACCGTGTATCTGATGAATTTACGATTCAGCTGAAAATTCTTACTTACCGTAGTCCAAACACAGAGGGGAAGCTGGTGGTTAAGGCAGCGGGGAGGAGGAGAAGGAAATAGGCAGGTGAGGAATGCTGGGGAGCCTGAAACAGGACCCTGCCATGAATGGCTCTGTGGAAAGGAAGTCTGCCTCATAGAGGACCTGACTTTTGGTTTGCATGTTCTGGTGAGGAGACCCAAGGTTCTGGCTCCGGAGAGATCTTATCACCCCTACCAGCAGCATCATGAAACTGTGCTGCACTTCTTCTTGTTAATATTTTCCTTCTTTTGTTCTCTTTGGAGGGATTTTTCACATATCCTTGAAAGTAAAACCTTCTCATCTCTTCTGACTTGAGGTCGCTGCTCTAGGTAGGACCAAAAAGCACCAAAGCTATACCTTTGGGATCTTTTTTTTTTTGGGAGGGCCTTTGGGAGCCCTGATTTCCACCTCTACTTGCTGCCAGACAAGAAAGTACCGTGGTGCCATCAGCTTTAAACATGGAGTAGGCAAACTCCATGTCAGATCAGAGTCGTGTCACTCATACTGTACTTTTTCTACTGAAATTGGTTGGCATGGAACTGTTTCCAACCAGGGTTAGAAGTCCAAGTGAGGAATGTGCCTGCTGGGCTTTTGCAAGTTTGAAATGGAAAGGAGAATGGGGGAGGATGGTAGTCACCAACAAGGCTGCCCTCCTCAAGGATGGTGCTGGTGGCTGCTCCGTGTGCTGCTCTGTGGCACCAAAGACCATGGACAAGTCATGATCATATTCGTGCTCGTGGAGGCAGCAAGTGAACTATATTCTTCCACTCAAATTAAAAGAGCTTTTTCCTTCTTAAGATCTAATATCAACTCAGTTTCTTTCATTGCACAGAGCACAGAGAGCACTGTGTGGCCATGGCAGGGCTTTCTGCTTTCCACAGTACAGCAGTGATTAAGGAGAGCAGCTCTGAAGGCCGATGGGAGTTAGGCACTTCACTGCCATTTCAGCCTTTGAAAATTTCTCTCTGATTTAGCCAAGTAAATTCCTGTGCCAATTATCTTGTGGAAGTTTAAAAAGCCTGCCCGAGCCACAAAATACTCAGCATATCCAGGGACTTATGTCCTTTGTGAGGGCAAATGTATAAATCTCTTTAGAATAAACAAACAAAGGAATGGAATTAAGAACAAGCTTGGAAGAAATGTACGTATATATCATTATATTATATATATTATATGTGCATAATATATTATTTATATTTAACGTAGAACATACATAAAATACAAAATATATGCTCACTTGCGTATAGTTAACTTTGCTCAGATCTCATAGGAAATCAGAGAGCAGCCTCTCCTCATATCACGCTCCTCTATCTTTGCCTCTTAACACTGTGCTGGGGAAGTTCTCATTTAGAGGGCAGCAATGGCTCCTGTCTGGGACCATGACATTTTGCTGGGGCTGGTTTGTGCGTGGGCAGCTGGACGTGCCTCTCTGTGGAGGAAGGAGAAATGTCCAGGAGGTGAAACCTCTTCCATGTATCTGTTGCATTGCTTCCAGACAGAATGCTTCACCAGGCTGCCATGCTTGCAGAAGGAAGAAGCATTTTTAACCCCCAGACATGAACACCACCATTCTGAGAGAAATGTCCCCAGCTTTTTGAGCCACACTGTGCACCCCTTTCTTTCCCCAGCTTGTTCTGACCCCATGCCAGCCACACTGCTGCTGCTCTTCTGCTTTTCTGAAACTTACAGGTTTATCAGATCTCCCTAAGTGAAAATCAAGTAGATACGTCCACCGTGTTTTTTATCTGGTTAACCAAACACAAATAATGTGTTCTGCCTCTTCACATCGAAAGCTTTCAAGCCTTTCTCTTTTATCTCAGCCCACATTGTTCTTTAGCAAACTGCCAGTTGAGTATTAAATCGTTTCTCTTTTTCCTTTATCCTTTGCCCATAATTTTTGATGATTATTTTTTTTGCTGGGCATCACTTCCCAAAGTGCCTTTGTGAATTCAGAGCCAGGGAACGTGGGACTCTGATATGATTTAGGCTTTGGAAGCAATGCAGATACTTCCAGAATTGCTGCATCTTACTTCTCTGGGGCAGTTAATCTGATTCTGTAACTGGACATTTGCCTCCAAGCCTGCTTGGGGGGAGTTCTGAAGAAGTGTCATCAAGCTGAAGGAACAGCACCACTACATGGCTGCATCACAAGTGTGGATAGAAATATTTGTAGCACTGGTGAGAATGGTGTTATGGAATTCCTGCTATGCTGGGATGCTAAAATATGGTTTAAATTAAAACTGAGGCTAAGCGTATTATTTACTTGATTAAGTTTGCTCCTCTCCCCCTCTTGGGATCATAGAATGGCTGGGGTTGGAAGGAGCCTTGAATATCATCTAGTTCCAAGCCCCTGCAATGGGGAGGGTTGCCATCCAGGCTGTGGAATGTGAATTTCTTCCATCTTTCAGTGACGTTTCTAAACCTACGATTGCTAATTATCAGTTAGTAATGAGGCTTTCAGAATTAGGTCAGGAAACCATCTCTTTTTTTATTCCATTCCTTTCTTTTCATACACCAACATGCTCAGCAGGTCTCCCTCCTGCCTGCACTGTTTGTAGTGAAGGTGACAGACCCACACCTTCCCACAGTGTGGAAGTGCTGATTCTGAAGGGCAAATCTGTACCAAGGAACAGTGTCTGATTTCAGGTAACTTACTCTGGAATTAATTGAGAATTGTCATTAATGAGACCAGGAAGAAGAAAAATACACAGAAATCTTTTCCTGCTAAATTTAATCTTGTTTCCAGACTTGATAATTTTGAAAGGAGATACATTTGTAATTCTACCTGGAAGCCAAAGAAGTTACTGTGTGTGGATCATCAGATCCAAAGCTGCAGAAAAAGGAATTGCCAAGATCAAGAAAAATGAATATCAAAGAAACATAAAGGTTATGCCCAGGGGTCTTGTTCTAGGTCAGAATATTTGTTCTCCAGGTGCAGGGCACAGTTTCTCTTCTTCCCTCATGCCTACAGCTCCCAAGTGCATATTTTGCACTGGGTCCCAGAGCAAAGCCCTCCCTGATCCCCCCAGGCAGCAAAGGGCTGATGTTCAGCCCAGGCCTACAGGTGGGTGGGAGAAAAGAGTGGTTTGCTCCATATGTGAAAGAAAAAAGGCAAGATTTAGTGCAAAAGCTTTTTTTTTTTAATTTGCATGTTGACAAGAACTTTGAACCAATGAGTTCCAGGATGCAAACTGGTTGTGGGAAGCAGGAAAACCTGGATGTTCTCCTCCAGAGCCTGATTGATTTTCTGTAGCACTGTGCCGTTCACTTTTCCTCATGGCTGGAACTTTCAAAGGGGCCATCAAGGTGTTGTATTATTCTGCTCTCCTTGGCCTTCTGTGTAGAAGGAAAAGCATCCATCTCTCAACTGGAAGCTGATTCACTGAACTGATCGAGTACCTGGCAGCTGTGGGCTGATCTGACAACCCTGGCTAAGAACCGTGCTGATTAAAGGCTCTTCATTTTCTCTCAAGAGTTTGTCAGCCACAGTTTTGGTGATTAATCACAGCCATGGGGATAGCAATGCAGAGCTCCCTAGGAGCCCTGTCCTAGTGTGGGCTCCAGAACAGACACACAGAATCTGGGACACCTTCATTTTGTCCTTAATCTGTGGTTGGGCTGAGCACTGAGGAAGATGCCTACACCAGGGTCATGGATCTAAGGAGTTTCTACCAGCCTCAGCCTTCTTTCTCTTCAGAGTTCGTCCTCCTTCTCCTTTGCTGTGCTGAGGACGGGTTTGGATGGATGTTGGTGGGTCATCTGGGATTATTTGCAAGGAGAAATCTGTGACTCTTTCTCCTGGGCAGCACGATCTCTGTCTTCTGTCTCTAGTAGATCTGAATGTGTCTCATGAGAATCACCAAAAGGAGCATCAGAGAGCTTTGAATCTACTTTGCATCTGAATGCCACGGCAGAAGAAGTGGTATGGCATGCGGATGACCAATATACCTTGCCCAGCTTGACAGTCACCCATCCAGTTTAAGATTTTGGTTAGGAAGGAACTCAAAAGGAGACTTTTTGAGACACATATCCCTCCGCTCTTACTGGAAAGCCACAAATCTGCTTTTTGTCGTCTACCAAATTCTTTTCAGTATGAACTGAGAAATGCTGGAGTGAAAGCAGCAGGACATCAAGGCCATGGAAAACAGAACGGAAATTAGGTGGCCTCTGAGCTGGTGGTGTAGGACAAACCTGCATGGGTCAGTTGAGGGGAGGGGACCAGTGGTCTGTGGTCCAGACTGAGATAACACCAAGAGTCACCATCACCTCAAGAAGCCATGGGAACTCCATGGTGGTAAGACCTCCAAATTTCTTCACATTTTGGCCATGACAGCCTTGAGTCTGAGCCTCCCTTTCCTGGATATTTATGAGCTCTCCCAGATAGTCTGGCTGAGTTCAAAGGAGCTGCCACAGTTCCCTGGGTAAAGATTATTCTCAGGGGTAGCTCTCCAAAGGATGAGGCCCTAGGAGTGCTTGATAACATATTTACTTTGATTTCTTTTTTTTTTTTTTTAAGAAAAAATGAAGCATTGAAATGGATGGCTGCTAAAATGAAAAACATCATCTGGAGGGCAGCATCTTCAGCCAGATATGTCCTGAGAGGGGGCTGGTATTGGAATAAACATGATGCTTGAATCACTGAAGCACCATCTTTTGGCCAATGTGGTAGCCATAGCAGAAGCACCATAAGTTACAGTAATGTTATAAGACACCGTTTTTCACATCAAAGTGCTGTTCCAGAAATCTTACTCAGCTTGATTCCATATCAGCTTCCAGAAACCAGAAACATTATATTCAGTGGGAAAAAAAAGACCTTTTTTTGAAAGGGAAACTGTGCTGCCTAAGGCCATCTGTGTGTTGGGATATGTCTCGGAGGTCAGATGTGCTGCATTCGGGGTTATGGTGAGATGGGGATCAAGAATGGGGCAAAAGAGCATTCTGAGAGCTTAAAGAAGTAAAAAATCACTTTTGAAGGGATAAAAAAATTAAGCTGGCACCAATATGCCCCCCTGCTTTTAATACATTTTTCAGTGTGAGATTCTGGTTTGCGATTTTGGGTTACTGTTTTTCTGCTCAGCACATTCTGTGAAGTATTAGGAAAGCAGTCAGAAACCTCTGTTTCATTAAGGGTTATCTGTTTTCTGTGAATTAGAGTTTGGTGAGAGTTTTTTCTGTGCTTTTCATAGAAAACTCTAAGTTACGGAGTCGAACTTCTTTGATTTTGGCAACTGGTTATTTTAAAATAATTTCTCTGTGAATTACCAGCATTTGTGTTAAAAATTGTATTTGACTGTTCCAAGTGGTTTCCTTGCAAGACCATATTTTCTACAGAAAATAAATAAAAGCCTAATAGCCACTTGGACGTTTTTTAAATAATTCCTTCCTCTTTGCAGTATATACATGCAGCAATCCTTTTGCATGTCAAGTGATCATTTTGGATGCAGCCTGTTCACACAACAAAAAGACTACGGAATTTTTGAAGCTGGTTCCTACGTCAGTAAGATGACATCTAAATGAGCAGCTTGGCTGCGTGGATGTGCACACATTTTCTTGTTGTGTTTTGCCTTGCATTAGTAGTCGGCTGTCGTTGCAGCACCGGGAGCAGCCTGACAGTGCAGCTCTTCAGTTGGCTGTGTAACTCCAGGCACCAAAACTTTGGCTGTGAGTGCTTGGCCATAACCCGTGTTACGCTGTCAGTAGGGATCTTAAATTATGATGATGGGTAGTTACTGTTGGTGTTATGACATTTTCTAGAAATCCAGCTGAGCACAGGGCCTCCTTGTTCCCAGCATGGCTTCTGCGCTCGCTGTTGTCCCTCTTTGGCCAGCACTGATGCTGGCTGTGGAGGTTTGAAAGCAAGTATGAGCATCTTGAATTGAAGTTACCATCTTCTGCCTGGTCTCTGGAGAGGAAGTGTTGTCCACCAGCCATTTGCACATCAGTGTTAAATAATACCAACCCTGAAAAAGCAGCTTTGGATATTTCTTCTTCCAACCTCCCTTCCAGTTGTAAGTGCTGATTCTGAGGAGCCGAGGGTCCTAAGGATAGGACAAGAAGTAATGGCTTTAAGGAAGGGAGTTCATGTTGGATATTAGGAAAAATGTGTTCTTCAAGAGAGTGGTCAGGCACTGGAAGAATTGGAAGAAATTCTTTACTCAAGAGGGTGATGGGGCACTGGCAATGGATGCTGTGGGTGCTCCATCCCTGGAAGTGATCAAGGCCAGGTTGGATGGGACCCTGGACAGCCCGATCTAGTGACTAGCAACCCTGCCACAGCAGGGGAGTTGGAACTAGATGATCTTCAAGGTCCCTTCCAACCTAAGCCATTCTATGATAAGGAGAATGGGAATGGCTGCCCAGGGAAGTGATGCAGTCACTGTTCTTGCAGGTGTTCAAGAAATGTGGTGATGTGGCATTGAGCAACATGGCTAGTGGGCATGGTGGGGTTGATGGTTGGGCCAGGTGATCTTAGTGGCCTTTCCAACCTTAATGCTTCTATGATGCTATGTCGTGATCTGAGTGGGTGCTTTGCTTTTGAGTTGGTGGCCCTGCTAAGAGCCGTTTTAGTTTTGCTTCAAGTTGTAACTCTTGCTTTTGGAAGACTTGCCTTAAAAGCCCATCTTATTTCCAAAAGCATTAGACTGGATAGGATAACAGTCCTCCTCCAGGTATGTTCCACATTCATGCTCATGAGTGCAGCACTGTTGTAGAAATGCCTATGGCTTCATGAAGGAGGTGAAGTGGTGGGGCACAGGCTAAGCCCATGAGCAGCTTTTAAGCCTTCATCAGGCAGTGTATGGGACCGAATGGCTCAGGTTAGGTCCTGCATGTCATCTCCTGGTCCTGCATGAAATCCCCCGATCCTGCATGGCAGCACTCAGCTCCCACGTGCCATCTCTGTTTGCTTCTACATGGCAGCACTGGGATTTTGGTATGTGTAAGTGAACCTCTAGCCAAGGAAAATACTTCTCCTTAAGGTCGCTTCTCCTTGAACACACCTCTAGTGTCATATTTTGGTTTCTGAAAGGACAAAGCCTACTCTTCTCCCTATTCCTGGGGTATTTAAACCTTCCAAACTAGTGCTGTTTCAGGCACCTCCTGAAACACAGCTTGGGATTTGAAAGCGAAGTGCTGGGGAGGTTGTTTTGGTTCCCAGTCATGCGGGGCTTTCTGCCTGCCGCGGCTTTGTCTGCCCCTCTGCCTTCCTCCCCGAGCCCAGCCTAGCCATGTGGTCGGGGATTCATGCCTTGGTTGGAGTTCTCTCATTTAATTTTCATGCATCATTTATAGCTTGCTGTGGTGATTTCATAAAGTGAATGTATGTAGTTAACACGGGGCCGGCTGGGAGCCGGTAATGCAGCTGTGACAGAATGGTTGCTCCCTGCCTTTGTCATTATTTCCTGTATTTTGGGTGTGTTTGTGAGAAACCAGCTCTGGACCAGACATTCAGGCTTATTTTTCCCCTTGAAATGAGATTGCTTTCCTGAGAAAAATAATACACTGTCACCTTCCCTCCTTTAGAAATCTGGAAAATTTCCCATCCACAACATCTGCCCTTCAGACAGACGTGGCAATGGCCATGAAACTGAGAAGGGAAACCTGGGGGAAACTAATTTAAGAGGAGAGCAGGGCTGTGCTCTTGTGAAATGGTGACGACTCCTGAAGCCAAGCTGAAAAACAACATCCAACTGCTGGCAGGCACTGACACGGGAAACATGCCTTTCTGGTGAGCAGCTGCGCTCATCTTCCTGCTATTGGGGTACGGCTTGTTGGCGTGGTCTTTGGTGTGCAGAGGTAGGCTTGGAGGGCAGGTGGTGGAGGGATTTGGAGGCATAGCTGGGAGCATGTATCCTCCTTTCCCTGCCCTTTCCCTTTTCTTGGACCAGTCCATTTGCTTTAACATTTACTTAGTCTGAGCGAGTGTGTGCAATGTTTGCATTTCTTCTCTGGTTCCTCACATTTATTGTTTTCTGGGCTGATGTGCTTAGTGTCAGGCTGGAAATGACTAATGGGGAGAAGAAGGTGAGTCTGTCCTTATTGATTTTCATCTAGTTTGATTGGCAGTAGTTGGAAATGGCACTGGAACCACGGATGGTTTGAAGTGTTTTATGTTCATGCAGCTGCAGTGATGGTCTTAAATGAGGGCTCCAAAACAGGGGCCAGAGCTATAGTGTACAAGTGACCAAATCTGACTCACTATTTTTATTACATCAAGTCAGCACAGATCCCACCCATGAAGCCCATGGTCGTGGAACACTCCTTATGAGGAAGGTTTAAAATCAGGCATGCAGTAATGGTTTTGAATGCAATCCTAGGGCCATGCTTATGGTACAGATGTTGGGAATAGGAATCCTTGGAGAGGGAAAGAGGTTAGTAAATATATCCAGCCTCTCTGCTGGATGATATGCTGTAGAAGCTGGACCAAGACACAGAACATAAAGCAGTGATAAGGAGACATGTTATGACCTTGTCTGCTGTTAGCAGCTTACACAGCCTGCCAGGGAAAAACCAGCCTGTATTACAGTGGCCATATGGTATTTTACTAACTCAGTGTATAAATCCCTAATACAATTAGAAGATCCAACCTCCATGCTGAATTAGAGCCTCTGTACTGCTTTATCTGGAGGAATTTCTGGATTCCTCAAGATTTCTGATAGTGGGAAAATCTCATATTGATGGAAAAAGGCAGGGATTTGCTGTCCTTTCTGTGGGACCCTGCTGTGAGAAATCCTCCTTCTGACTTGCTCAGCCTTTGAGGGCTGTCTGGATTGAGCCCTTTGTATGCAGTCCAGCCTCACAGCATCAGTGGCTGTTTGGGAATCTGTGCAGAATTTGTGCAAGCAAGGGACAGAATTGCTGTAGAAAACCAATAAGAGCCGTGCTACAGGAGCTGGGGAGAGAGGCTTCCAGGACTGCTACTTCAGTTGATGGTGCAGGTCCATCAGCCAGTAGAGGGGAAGAGAAAGTCAACACAAAGAAACAAACAGGACTTAATCGGAGATTTTTTGCCAGATTGCAGCTGCGACTGCATGGGAATCACATGAAGCCACAGTGCATTCTCCTGTGCTGAGCACCACTGCTGAAGGAGGGAGATGTGGACTTTGGGTCCTTTGGAGTTTTTCCATCTCATTCTCCGTATGCTGGGATCGACTCTCTGGGGTTAGACCCTCCCTTTAGCCTTATGCATATTTTCCATGTCTGTCTTCACCTGGAAAGATTGATCCATGATATTATCCATATCTGCCCCAGTGGCTAATGGAAAGGTACCCAGGGGCATACAAAGTTCCCTCTTTATTCCTATGTATGAACCTCCCAAAAGATACCAACTGTATTTGCAAATGAGAAGGGTAATATCCAGCTTTTGTTAATAATCCCTGTTAAGTGCTATGGAGAGTGCAAAATGGTAACTGTATCGAGGGTCAACCTCTTAGAAAAGCATCATTGCTCTTATTTTCTCTACTGTAAATTCCCAGCCAGGCATTCAGTGAAACAGCCTGTGTTGGAGGGGACGTGGCTTTTGTCTGGATGGTTATAGCCGTTTAATCCAAACAGATGTCTCATCTGACTACGCAGAGCCTGGTTTGGGGCTGTACTGTCTCTCTTTCTCATTAATATCTATTTCCAAGTGAATTGTTCTGTGCTGGAGCACTTAATTGCAAAGTACAGACCTGGCTCTGCCACCCGCTGGAGGAGCCCAGGAGATGGGACTCCAGCACACACCTGGGTTTGAGAGCCCAGCCAAGATCCTCCTCTGTGTCCAAATGAACAGAGGTTTGTCTCTGCCAGATTTCCATGTATACTTTCCTGAACCCAGGTGCAATCCCAGCTACCTGGAAATTATTACAGAAAGGCAGCTAGGGACTTGGACAAAATCAGGTCTTCACTAAGAGTGTTCGTTCCCCAAGTACGTATATGCACCACTGGGGATGAAATTGTTGAAAGATCCTTCAAATAAATGGCTGATAGGATGGCAGTAAATTCAGAGGAAATGGACATTATCTGCTGATTGACCTTCTTGGTGCACTAAACAGCTTTTGCTTTTGCCTTAAGGCATCTGGCTGCCTGACATGGCCAATTATCCTATGATAACATCAACTTCATTGGCTCTTATTGCTTCATTATGAAACTGCTTTAGCTGATAATGCATTGCGATTAGTGGGCAAACATTCTTTGGAAGGGAGATTTCTCCTCGCTGACTGCTTGCCACATCCCTAAAGGAAAAGACAGCCACTGCACACAAAGGCTGGCTGTCCTTTCCCTCATGGCAGTGGTGATCTATGTCAGCCCTTTGTGCGTTCCTGAGATGCCCGCACTTGCAGTTTTACTGCTGTGGGTTTGCTCAGTCCGGTGGGTAAAACTCCACTTCCATTGAAAAAGGGAGTGCAGCCCTTGGGGAGGGGGAAAAACCATACGAACACTGGTTACCTCTTGCAAGTCATTTTCATTATAGTATTCAGCATTCAAGTGGTATGTTCTGGTGTCCCAAAGTGTGCATGAAGTGAGAAGTCATGGGGAGATCAGTAGGGCGGCTGCAGGATGGCTAGGGCAGAAGGGAGCAGCTGAGAAGGGGAATCAGAGGCTTAAGGAAGCCAGGCGAAATCAGCCAGGCCTGGCGCAGCTGAAGGGGCAGCTCAAAGGGCTGGGGCAGCTGGGATGAGGTGGGATTAGTGAGTGGGAGAAGCATGGAGCAGCTGGGAGGGAGGATTGGTCAGGAGAGGGGATGAGAAAGCCTGGTAACCTGTGTGGGCTCAGGTGGGATGGGATAGGATGGGATAGGATGGGATGGTCAGTGGAGTGACGCAGGACAGGGCAAGCCATTTGGCAGTGCTGAGTGTTGCTGTGAGGTTACTTCTTGGGGCTGTGCTTCTTTCTGGAGAAGGATGTGCTGATCACTTCTCCAGTGTGTGCTTTCCTGACAGTAATTGCCTATTAATATTCCTTTTCTTGTGCTTCTCCTCTTCTCTCTCCAGCAACGTGGCTGTGTTTTGCTGCGCTGCTCGCTGTAGCATTAATGCCAGAGCACAGTGCAAGGTGCTGTGTCCCCTACCATAGCTGCAGGGACACCTGGACACCATGGCCTGGGCCCTTCCTGGAGCTTCCTTCTCCTGCTCCAGTGAGGACTATGGGGTGGGAGTCACTCAGGATCCCTATTTAGGGATTGGTTTCTGATGCCTTGGTGAAAGGGGTGGAGCTTTGTGCACCTGGTACTTCCACCTTCAGAGGTGTTAGTTTGGACCTTTGCCACTGTAGTGAGCTCTTCCCAGCTTCTGGTGTCCTCCTGGTGATGGGAAGAGCCATGGGTGGCAGTTTTATGGAGTGTGGATAATTGGTTGGTTGTGCCTCCCAGTTCCTTAAAACAGGCTCAGGCTCTGAAGGTGTGGGGTCTGATGGGAGGTAAGGTGGTGGGAGCTGTGGTTTGGATGATGTTCACTTACTCACAATGGTTTGATACTACAGATGGGATTTAAGCATAGAGATGCAAGAGGAGAGAAAGGAAGCTTTTCACTTGGGTGAGGATGGTTGGTGGCAAAGTTTTGGCCTTACTGGATACATGATCTGAAAAGGCAAATGTAAAAAAGCCCATGGGAAAGAGGTTAATGGCACTGCAGCTGGCACCCAATATACCTTCTATCCTCAGAGCCTTGCATTCAGGAGGTTAAGCATCTCCCTGCTTTGGTGGCATGGAGATTCTCAACTCACAAGTATATGGGGCTCCTAAACTACAGCAGATCCTACCCCTGTGGGAGCTGCAGGTGCTTGGGATGCGCCTACAACAAGGATAAACAGAGAGCTGAGACAACCTAATGCACAAAGGTAACAGCTGAGAAAGCAGAAACCTGTGAAACCTTTGAGCCATGCTATTTGCTAAGCTGATAAAAGGTAGAGTGCATAAATTCATGACGAGTGGAAATCCCTGCTGTATTAACAAGGGCTGCTCACGGTTTTGTAGTTAAGTAAATATAGTTCAGAATAAGAGCGGTTTAAAGGGAATTTGAGAACATAATGAGGCTCAGAGAATTAACTGAATAGCTTTCACTTGAGATTACAAAAACACAGTGTAATATAATGTTTAAATACCAATGTGGTTTTGGCATTACACAAAATAATCAAATGCAGATAAGACCACTCTTCTGTCCAGATATTGGATGGTAATCTTATTACTGAATTACTATAACCGTGCACTGTTTGGTCACTGTTTTTCCCTAACTCGATGGACTAAGTGCAAGATGAAAACAAAAAAGTCAAAAAAGGGGCAAGTGTTGATTTTTGGAGCTCACCATGTTGCACAGTGTGACTCAGAGCCAAGTCTGCTGGGCCAGGCTATGCCAGGCTGCTGCTGAAATGCATCATCAGGGGCAGAAGAGAGGCCTTGATGTTGGGGCAGTGGGGATGACTGGGAGGATGCTTTTCTGTGCTTTTCCAGTGGGATTTTTGCCCTCCGCTTATTTCTGGTTTGGAGTAGGATCCATGCTTTGTACCACACTGAGGTTACAGCTGGCAATGATCCCCAGCTCCTGGGGTGCTTGTCCGTAGCATCTGCAGATGTGGGGTGATCATGAGATTGGCACAACTCCTTTGGGACTGGGTTTTTCATATTGTGTGTGAACGCTGGCCAGTATGCTCAGTGTGTTGGCACCCTCCAGGTCTTCCACGGTACTCCTGACTGTCCTGCTGGGTGGTGAGTCCCATAGATGTGGGGCTCCAGGTCATGCACCCAGAATTATTTGCAGAAGGTGCCAAGTTGTCTTGGCCTGGAGAAAACAAGTACTTTCACATCCACACTCATAGCCAAAATGATTTGCACAGCTTTGAGTTGTAGAGTTTCTCCAAATGTTTTGAACACTGGAATTACGCTGCTAACCAAACCTAGTATCTAAAAGACCTCTTTTATGTGACTATTACTTTGGTGACCAAAGTGCCAGGGTTTTACAAGAGCTGCTTATCCTTTGATAAAACAAAATCAGTGAATTTATGCTGACAGCTTCAGATGCTGTGGCAACCTTTCTCCAGCATATGTTGCACGCTGGATTCTTCCTTAAGAACAAACCACAGAAGCATCCTTAGTGATTTAATGAGCAATAAAGATGACTATATAAAAAAACAAAAAAGCAAGGATAATTAAATGCAATGATAAATTTTAGCACTCTAAATGGTTACCAGAAGCACTTAATCAAAACTAAGGTACTCTGATGTGATTCATGGTGACCTAATCAGTAATCTCAGGCACTAACTACTAACTTTGTGTGTGTGTGGTTTTAGCAAGGGGGGAAAAATAAAAGCACAAACAAAGAGCAACAAGAAAATCTGCTGCTGATTTCTAGGTATGTGACAACCAGAGTCACCTTGCCACAGGATGAGCCTGGTTGTCCTCTTTACTGTGCTGCAGTGCTGTCCTGGCTCTTATCCTTGGTGCTGCACAGCTGCACTTGCATGACGAGTATTCCAAAACCTGAACCTTGGCCCCTTCATCCTGATGGGCAGGCTGTCTATGGATGCATGCACTGATGCTGATGCTGGTACAAGCATTGCTGCAAAGGGAGCTGCATGGTGTTGGCATGGGGGCACGCACTGCTGCTGGCACAGATGCATGCGTTGCTTCTGATGCTGATATATGCATGGTTGCAGCATGGTGCTGGCATGGGCATGTGCATTGCTGTCGATACAGGTGCAGAAATTACTGCCATGGAAATAGGTAGGAAATAGCAGGTGCATTGCTTCTGATGCCGATGCACGCGTTACTGCAGCGGGAGCAGCATGGTGTCGGTGTAGGTGCGTGCATTGCTGCAATGGGAAACACACAGCATTGGTGTATGTGCAAGCATGGCTGCTGATGGGGGGTGCACACTGCTGCCATGCCAGCCGCATGGTGTTGACATGGATGCATGCATTGCTTCCGATGCAGGTGCGTGCATTTCCACCACGGGTGCAGCACAGCACTGGCACAGACGTGCACATGCAGAGCATACAGCAGGAACACCTCGCCCCACTTTGTTTGAGGTGCAGGCTGGAACCATTGCAGAGGACTTGAAAGCACTCCCTGTATCATCTGGCCTGGAGCTGCACTGCTGCAGCCTTTTGGAGCAGCAATTAGACACGTAGGTAGGTAGATGAGAGGAGATGCTGGAAGCACACGGGCTGTGCCCCCCTGCCCCCTGCCTGCCTCTTTGTGCTCACTGCCACAAACCCAACCAGGAGCAGCCCGGCCTTTTTGCCTGTATTATTCTCACCATCTCCCTGACAGGCGTAGCAATATACGGAGCTATCTCAAGCTGGGATTGTCTGAATGAGATTAAAAAATAATAATGATAATAATAATAATAATAATAAAAAAAATAGAAGTGAGATTCCAAGAGCCTCAGCAGAGCAAAGTGCTGCAGCAGTAGGGTGCAGGGATATGGGGGCAAAACTCAGTGCCAGTGAGAGGGGCTGTACCAGGGTACAGCTGAGCTTCTCTTCTGTGTGTGAGCTGTCTGTGCTTAATGCATGGCATCAGGGAGAGGTTTGTGGCTCTCACTGCATGGCATGTGGTTTTCACTCGGATGCAGCAGCTCTTCAGACAGAACAACAGGCCTGGGTTTGATCTTTTCCTGCATTAAAACTAAAACAGCCAGTGTCCCAATATCTGCTGCAATGGTATTTCACTTCATCGTGTGCCTGAAGGAGCTCTCCTGGATCTCTGTCACTGACCAACATCTAGTCCTGTTTAAAAGGGAGAAAGATGCAATGATCCTTCTTTTTGAAAGTGAGATCTATTTTCTTAATACTATGATGCACATCGTCTTTACTTAAGGATATCCCCTTCCAATGCTGTCAAGATGGACAATCTGAGGTATCTTAAAGAAAATATACCCAAACTTTCTTACTAAATACATTTGCTCAGCCGTGTGTTGGAGGCACTGGGCTGTCCAAAAGTATTAATGCAAGCAGGCTGCAACTAAAGGAGCCTTTGCAGCTCAAACAGATGTATTATTTTTGAAGGGTGTTTCTTTGAGCATTAAGCCTTTCTCATGCTACATGCTGTTTGAGGCCTTTTGTCTTACAAACCTTTTAAAATTTATCCCGGGATGCTTCAAGTTGGGGATTTTTCTTTTTTTTTTTTTCCCTTTCTTTTTTCTTTTGCTTTTTGTTGTTGCTGTCTCTCTTCTGTCTGAACGCTGAGACGCCGAGCTGAGGGGCGATGGAGGGATGAGAGGAGTTGGTTTCAAACTTCCTGCAGATAGTTTCAGAAAAGATGATACAGAAGGAGGAAGAAACAAAGTGTATTTTGCCAAATAGATGCATTTTTTGCCTGGTTATGTATTGTGGGAGCGGCTGCTTTGTGTGTTTTTGTAACACAGAGGGAATACTCTCAATGAAATATTCAAACACTTCAGCAACTCCTGCGTGCTTTTTTTTGTTTTGTTTTGTTTTTGTTGTTGTTGTTTTAAAGCATAAAGAACTTGTTCTGAAACTAGATATGACATTTATGAAGGAGAGGTGGGTTTACCATATCTCATAAATGCTTTCTATGCTTACTGAGGCGGTATGGCTGCAAAATCAGAGTCCTTATTAAGATGTTAGAAAGGAGGTTTCGTTTAAATCAAAACAGAGTTGCACTGGGTGACTTCAGTGCAAGTATTTTATTTCAGGAGGCTTAAGGCTCAACCTGGTGCTGGTGCACGTGGGCACAGCAGCCCTACAGCTAAGGATGCTGAGAGCATCCACCCATCTCGTGGTAGGACTTGGAAAGCGAGCTTTGGCTGTGCTGGCCTTTGATGGTTGTTCTAGGATTGTAGAATGGCCTGGGTTGAAAAGGACCACAATGATCATCTAGTTCCAACCCCCCTGCTATGTGCAGGGCCACCAACCAGCAGACCAGGCTGCCCAGAGCCACATCCAGCCCGGCCTTGAATGCCTCCAGGGATGGGGCATCCACAGCCTCCTTGGGCAACCTGTTCCAGTGCTTCTTGGGGTTTGCCAGAAAGTTCTGGGCCCTGTATAAGAATCTCAGCTTTTTGGATCAAAACTGTGGCTAGGGAGACTCAAAAAGCCAGAAGCTCTTACAAGGAGTAAATGCGTTCTCCAACTGCTGTGTGATTTCTGAGCTTAACTTATGATTCTCCATTCCCAAGCCATGAACCCCACCAACAGCCCCTCCTACTTCCATGAGCCGTCCCTCAAAGTGACACTCTCAGCTCGAGTGTGGCAGCTCATGTCTGAGAGCACCTGGAGGAGCTGACACGGAAAGACAGCATGCTCTGTGCCCATTCTATAAATAGTGCTATTAAATCTGACTTTTAAAAGCACTGAAGAGCCCTGTGAGACGAGGCACGCAGCTGGGGAGCACTTAGTGCTGGGGTGGAGCTGCCCACGGAGGTAAAATGCTGAAGCATCTGTGACTCAGCTGCTCCAGGGCTATTGTACAGCCCAGTGACACTGCAACCCCTCCATCCCATTTGTAGGACTGCCTCCCTGCTGCTGGGGGGGGCTCTGGCCTCCCAGAGGTGATGTATCCACAGTAATTGGCAACACCTTGCTTTAATATACATGGAAACAGGTTTTCCATGCTTTATGTATAAATTGCTATATCAGGAACATATTCGTGTTCCCGAGCCAAGGCGATTTGGGCAGAAAAAAGCCAATGAGGTGTGACCAAATCCATGTGAAAATGAAGTGTTTGCTCGAAGGAATTAAAGCAAATTTAAAATAGTCGAGTGCACTGATTAGTAGCATTATTACATCTCCCTGGTGGTGAAATAGTGAGCTGCAATTCGTGCTCCTTCCTTCATCAGCCCTGCATTACCTGGAGGGGATTCAGAGGACGCATGGGCTGGGAAGTAATGGATGGGGAATGCGGGGAACTTCAGTTGCAGTGCAAGTATCTGTGGAGGGTTGGCTGAGAGGTTGGTTGAAGTAAACATGAAAACTTTGGTAGTGCATACCCTTCATGTCTCAACCAGAAGCAGGTTTGGAGCTGGCAGGTTACTTTCCCACTTCTGTTATTTTCACACTTTCATTTGGAATGTTTGGAGCTGTAGGACCAAGTTCTCCACTTCTTTTCTGACATGGGGTAGGGAAAAGACATCAGAAAGAGAGATGGCCCCTTTAATCCTCCAATCTCCCTCCTTGCAAATGAGAAACCAGGAATTTCTCCCCAGTCCCCTGGGAACAATTGCTAATAAACTATTTTCTGAGAGTAAATGGTATTCTGAGGTTCACCTGGAGTTTTCCTTCATCTCTCTCTTCTGCACTGCTTTTCCCCAACCCAGGGAGCCCACCTGGGGCTGGTGGGCTGAGCCATGGGTGATTGCTGGGTCTCCTTTGTTGCACGGGGCCTAAGGATGTTGGGGACGGGTGCTAAAGGAACTCCATCCCCAATGGCTGAGCTGTTTGTGGGGTATCATAAACAGGGGGGACAAAACCATTGCTTTCCTTTGTCATTTCTCTGGCAGTCCATTTCCTCTGGTCCTTCTTTCTCTACTCTCTGGCAACTGTATGGCTTTATGGTGGCAGGAAAAAGAAAAAAGGTGATCTCCAGATCTCCGTTTGGTGTGAGCAACCCATGCGGCTTTAATGGAATTACCTCAGCCCCGCTAGTAAATAATTTATAAGAGGTAGTAAATAAAATATGTTTCTCTCTTCTTAAAATACAAGAGTTGTCAGCTGACAAACACTCGCTGGGGAGGGGCTAACCCAGAACTTGCCCCACCTGGAATGGGACCTGGTGGGGAGAGCATCCAAGATGAGAAAAGCAGTGATTTTAGTAATTTTTATAATTATTATTGCTGTATTTCTTTTCAATGAAGCGGTACTGGCGGGCCAGGAGCCTGGGGCTGCCCGCACATCACAGAATCACAGAACGGCCAGGGTTGGAAGGGATCTCAAGGATTACGAAGCTCCAACCCCCCTGCCACATGCAGGGCCACCAACCTCCCCATTTAATACTAGACCAGGCTGCTCAGGGCCCCATCCA
>JAOWBP010004006.1:3637158-3661527 GCA_028571105.1 Tragopan temminckii
TCCCTTCCCTTCCCTTCCCTTCCCTTCCCTTCCCTTCCCTTCCCTTCCCTTCCCTTCCCTTCCCTTCCCTTTTTTGTGGACCTTTTTCTCACTGGCATGGAAAGGTACAAATGAGGATAACTGGATTTGTTGGCCTTGACTTTCAGTAACGTTCAGCCAGTTTTGGCCAAATCAAATATTTTGTTTGCTCTGGAAAGCAGTGGCTCAAGGAGCACTGATCTGATGCTGGGTCTCATTTGGATGGCACAGGTTGAGAATTGTTGGTACACATAAGAAATATGGCCAAAAGGAAAGCAACAGCATGAGAAATAAAGGAGTGATCTTTTTTATTTTAGAGGAAAAAAGCCAATGAGTTGGTCTGCTGCAAAAGGAAGAAATAAAACTAGAAAACTCCCTCTAGAAAGAAGAAAGTGCTGGAAATGGCAGGAACTGGAGAGGTGGCTGGGACTGTGGGAGAAGTGGGCTGCAGGGCTGGAAGACGGAGCTGAGAGAGCAGTAAGTGGAGACACTCAATCCAGTTGTGTTATTTTTCATTCCTAGAGATAAAGAAATGATTTCAGACGGAAAAAAAAAAAAAAAAAAAAAAAAAAGCATTTTTATTGAATTCCCTGAAAGCTCATACTTTAAAAATCTGTTTTCTATTTCTGACTTTTTTGTTTTATGAAACACTGGAAACACGAGAGCTTTCCAAATATTTTTGAGAACAATGAGAGCTCCACATTTGTTCTGTCCTTTACTCTGTCATTTATAGGGGTGTTATCAAGAAGCTAACACCATCTCCTGTTTGGGCTCCACATCACCTGCTTTGTGGAGAAGACCCTTTGGGGCCATTTGGCTGCATGAGGGAGGGGAGTGCTCCTCAGTGCATGGGATGCTCATAAATGAGATGCACATTGTGTAGGGATGGGTTTTGAGGCTCACTGGGGAGGCTGGAGGTGAGGGGTTGAGCTGAGTGACCCGGTGTCATCTCATATTCCCTGCTCCCACGAGCAGTCATTTAACCTGTGTGCCTTGGCTGATCCATGTTGGACCGTAAGATGGTGACCATGGCACGGTCCGAGGTGTGTGGGGGGGAGTGGGAAAAATAGGTGTTGGTGAGAATCAGGACCCTTTGCAAATCCACCGATTGCATCCACGCTGAGTCAGCAGGCAATCCAGGCTGGATGTGGCTCTGGGCAACCTGGTCTAGTGGTTGGCGACTGCCCGTGGTGGGGGGTTGAAACTAGATGATCTTTGAGATCCTTTTTAACCCAGGCCACTCTGTGATTTATTCTATGATTCTATGATCATCTCTGCTCTGGGGTGCTCCAGTACAGCTGGATTCCTGCCTAGAGCAGGCAAAGGGAGTGTAGAATTGCACGTTGGAGAGGGGCCATGGTAGAGGGGAGCATCCAGGTGAGGCTGCCCCTCCCCATCTCTGCCCCCATCGTTATCCCATTGTTTTCCCCTTGCTCCAATTTTTTTGTGTCTCTTTCCCCTCCTCCTTGTCTTCCTGTCTCCTCTCCCATTCTGCCTTGCTCCACCCCTCTGTCTCTCTCCTCTGTCTGCCCCGCATCCTTTTGTCCTGCTTGGCTGCTCCACATCGCTTTTGTGTGCTAATGGCAGACAGGCTCAAAGGATCCCAAGGCCACTGAGTCCTTCCAGCTTTTAATCCAGCTGCTGAGGACTGAAGCCAGCGGTGGGGCTGGCACATGGCCGCGTGGTCCTTCTTGCCGGGTCAGCATCCTAGCTGTGATGGCCGTGCTATGCCATGTAGTACCATGGGCCCCCACCAGATGTAAGCAGTGGGGACACAGGCTCAGCAGTCACAAAGCCACCAGCAGAGAGGAGGCTCGGGGGAGACCTTATCGCTTTCTATAACATTTGAAAGGAGATTGTAGTGAGGTGGGGGTCAGCCTGTTCTCCCAGGTAACAGTGATAGGGTGGGAGGTGATGGACTTCAGTTGCACCCGGCGAGATTCAGTTTGGATATTAGGAAAAATTTCTACTCTGGAAGTGTGGTTGGGCACTGGCACAGGGAGTCCCTGTTCTTGGAGGTGTTCCAGAAGCATGGAGATGTGGCACTGAGGGATGTGGCTATGGGCATGGTGGGGGTGGGTTGATGGTTGGACTAGATCATCTTAGAGGTCCTTTCCAACCTTAATGACTAATTTACCTTAATGACGTCAAATCATAGGATTCTATGTCACTCCCAGGAAACAGTGGTTGTGTGTCTGCCCCATGACTCCTTCTCCCTTTCCAGTGTTTCCTGTTTAGGATTATGTTCAACTTAAACATGCAGGGAGATAGCTTCCTGTGGGAGCTTCCCCCCTGAGGATGCTGAGTTTGCATTTCCTTGCAGGACAGAGCTGGTGGCCCAGCGTATGGGCCATGATGAGACCAGCGATGGTAAAATTCCCCTCCTGCTGGCCATGAGCTAGTGGCTGTGCTTCAGCACACGTCACCAAATGCTTCAGGTTTACAAAAGTCTCCAGGTGATAAGGTGTGCTGATGGCTCATTCTCATCCTCCGTTGCTTTTATCCCCAATGCTGAGGTAGCTTTGCTTCCAAGCCCAGGGACAAACTCAGTTCTGGGTGAAGGTGCCACGTGTCAGCCCAGTCACCCAGGATGGGTAGTGGAAAATGCTAAGGAGGCTGAAAAAAGAGCAGCTTTTATCAGAGCAATCCCTCCCCCCCACACACCCAAAATAAAAATATGTATCTATTGTGAAAGGAAGGTCTGGAAAATGAGTGGGATTTCCGTAATCACACAGCACTCTGAGACTGTGCTGGGTTGTTTGTAAGCAGCCTATGGCTTGCAACTACTGCTGGAATGAAATGGGGCCGGAGTGAGAGTGCATGAGCTCATTTTGCCTGGCTGCTCACTTTTCTCAAGGCTTGTTTGAGATATTTTTCCTTGACGTTGTATTTTCTTCTCCCTGAAGAAAACAAGTGAAAAGATATAGCAGAGATATGGTGAGTAAATGCAAAGGAAAAGTTATATGAAATATTTCATGGACTGTAGATGTCCCTGTTCATTGCAGGGAAGTTAGACTAGATGACTTTTAGAGTCCCTTCCAACTCAAATGGTTCTGTGATTCTATGATTTTATGATCCTATATTACATACTTATGTATCTCATTTGCACACCTGGAGTAAAAATAAATCTATCTGTGGATACAATCATGGAATGACTTGGGTTAGAAGGGGCCTTAAAAATCATCTAGTTCCAACCTCCCTGTATGTATGTATGTATGTGTATATGTATGTATACATGTATACATACAGACACTGAGGTATAGATTGGTGGAGAGCTCATCTGTGTGTGGATATATGTTTGCACATAGACTTCTATAGAGAAAAGAAAGGCAGAAATCCACCTGTGCACTGCTGTCGCTTTGATCTCCAGATGGGTCAACGATGTGCACCGCAGCTTCCTTTTTAGGTGAAAAATAAATAAGCCCCCTTCAAAAAACCACCACCATAGGCTGAGCTGAAGCAATGTGGCTGCTATGAGCAGGAGGAGGTTTGCAGCCCCCCAGGCTGGAGCTGAGCGTGGGTCCCTGCAGCATGCTGACCCTGGCACCAAGTCCAGGACCTGCTGTGCCTTGGGGAGAAAGCACACTGATTTTTAAATGCCAAGTACTACTGAAGATTTTTTTCTATCTGAGTAGTTTACCTGACAAAGAAGTTGAGCATGAACGTCACTGGGCAGTTGGTAATGTTGTTGCTTAAGCATGCCTGAATAGATCTGCCTTTCCTCCACTGAGATGAGATGTGAATTCCAAGTGACAGAGAGCAAGGAATTGCACTGTATACCCACTGTGGTTGCATCACCTGGCAGCAGCAGTTTTGGCAGTGGCAATGGTGAGCTCCAGCCTTAGGAATGAACGTTCATCGCTAAGTTTGGGAAGGATCATAGAACCGTAGAATCATTCAGTTTGGAAAAGACCACTAAGATCACTGAGTCCAACCCACCCGCACCGTGCCCAGGGCCACATCCCTCAGGGCCACATCTCCACGGTTCTGAAGCACCTCCAGGGATGGTGACCACCACTCCCTGGGCAGCTGTGCCAGTGCGTCACCACTGTTTCTCATAAGAAATTCTTCCTAATATCCAACCTGAACCTTCCCTGACCCAACCTGAACGTGGCCCTGTTCCCACATTTCCCCAGCCCGGACACAGACCCCAGCACACGGGCTTTGATTCTCCCCAAATCCGTGGGGGTGAAACATGAGGGAATGTGAAAAGGATGATGGAAAAGCATTCTCCCAGGTAATCCCCAGCATAAGGGAGGGAAGGGGCCTTCAGTGTATGAGTGGCAGCTGAGCTGCGTGCAGCTGTGGGTGTTCGTCCCCACGCACAGCGAGAGCGCGGTGCCATTAACCAGACATTGAGATGAGCTCAGCACAGGATGGGGAAAACACTTGAAAGTGACAGGGTAAATATATACTGCGGGCGTTTATCACGATGTAGCAGACAAGGGTTTTGAAGGAAACTTCTGTTATTGGGAGCGTTGCTGGCTTGCTTTTTTTCTCATCTGTCATTGCTTGCTTCCTTTTCAAAGTCCCCAATCAAAACATTTGCTCACCCAGAGAGCAGGCTGATGGGTGCAGAGTATTGGCAGGAGGGTGGCAGTGGGCAATGCTGGCTGGGTGCAGTGTTGTGGCAGGGAGACCGATGGGTTGCAGCCTCATCAGGGCGTCTGCAGCCTTTGGTTACTGCTTTTTGTAGTGGAGTGTTTGCTCTGCATAGGACACAACACTGCTGATGTGTGAATGCTGCCTTGGTGGGGGTGGAGGATGTGTCTGCTGGGAAAGAGAGGGATGAAATCTTCAGAGCTGTCATTACTACATTGTTGAAAGCACTGTGTTTGTTCTGCAGCACTGTTCTGTATAGGGAGTTTATTTTTCAGTCTTAGCAATGAGCTTGTTGCATTTTCCTTAATGGCCTTAAGTTGCACCGGGGGAGGTTCGGGTTGGATATCAGGAAATACTTCTCCAAAAGAGTGGTCAGACTCTGGCACAGCTGCCCTGGGAGTGGTGGGGTCACCACCCCTGGTTGTGTTCCAGAACCATAGAGAGATGGCACTAAGGGATAAGGCTGTGGGTACAATGGGGGTGAGTTGATGTTGGGCTTGGGGAGCTTAGAGGTCTTTTCCAACCTTAATGATTCTATTGTTCTATAGTCCTGTGATTCCGTAGCCTGTGCCACGTGCAATTGAATTCTCTCTCATGCCACACTGTTTACAGCTTTTGCTCTCATCACACCAGGGCACTGTCTTGTGGGTTTTTTTAAGATCCTGAAGTCCACCTGATGGCACACACAGGGCTGTGCTGTGAGGTCAGGCTGCAGTCAAACATCCCCTGGCTTTTCAAGAACAGAGGAGAGCAGTGAGCTGTAATTATCCGAGTGTTTTCTCGTGCCCATGTGCTGAACCAGGAGTGCCAGCCGCATCACTCTCGGGAAGCTCAGCACAAGACAAGATAACTTAGAGATGTTTAAACCTCAGGCTATGGGCTTTGGGTAGGAAAATGTTATTCTGAACTGTTAACCTGAGCCTGAGATGGAAGTGTTGCTGAGGTATCTGCAGCCTGCACGGCGTTCACAGCATGTTTGTTTAACCCTTGCTCGTGCTGCATGAGCTGCGGGCACACTGATCCCTGCAGAGCTGCTGCTGCACCTCTGGGGTCAGAGGACAGAAGAAGGAAAAAGTTGCAGAGTGATTTTTGTTCGAGCGATGGTTAAGCAGGAGCTGGGTGCTTTTTAGCGACCTGTGACAAACAGATAAGAAAACGTAACAAAGGGGTTTTCTTCAGTGATGCTTTCAAAGTTCTTTTTGCAGGGAAAAAAAAGTGTGTAAGATCCACGTGTGTCTGTGTGCACATGTGCATTCACAAAAAGCCCAAACTCTGCCCGTGATTTGCTAGAAAAACATAAATGCAATGGTTGATCTCTGACTGAATGGAATATTAGCTTTTCGGTCTGGCAGTTCCATCTGTGTCCTGCAAAAGATTAGACAGAAAAATCTTCTCTGAATGCAGTGTGATTTGGGCTAATGAATGCATGTTGTGCAATAAAGTGAATGACGTTTTATTCTCAACAATGTGTGTTTTTCAAGAGGTTTTACCAAAGCACTCAGAAATTCTTATTAATCTATCAGAGCTAGCTTTTTAATTAGTGCATGATTGCTGTCTTATAGGAAATGCCAGTTGAACAATATGGTTGTTTTCCCCAAGAATACTCCTAGACACTCCTGGAAGCTTGATGGGAGCCTACAGAAGTAGGTATGGGCAGGGTTTGTCCCCCAAATGCCGAAAGGGAAGGTGGTAAGGGAGGTTCTGAGAAGCAACAGAAGATGCTGCTTTATGGTTCTGTTATTGTCCTGGAGTGTGACTGCACTAACTGGATCCTGCCGGTGACGGCTGGCTTTTAAAATACCTATTTGAGATTAGTTTAATTCATGGAGCCTTTTTCATCTGAATTGATTTGGAGAAATGAACTAGGCAAATAATAAATTTTTCACTGGGGTGAATCTGCTTAATCGATTTAGACAATCAGTTTGTTCTTCGCTTAATAACATTCTCCAAAAGAAAACAAAGCCTCTCATTACAGAGGATGGCCAGAGGTTGGTAATGAGAGGTGGCATCTAACATCAGGTTGTGCAGGAAGATAAAACAGGGCCAAACATCTGGTAGGCATCCCCAGCTCCAAAGCACCCTTCCTGCAGTTGGGTGTGGGATTCGGCACTCATTTCACCCCTGGCACCAATCCCAGTGACATCTGTGGGCATTTCTATGAGCACAGCTCATGACATGGATGTGGACATCAGTCCAGATCTGAACTTGCCTAAAAATCGTGCGGGTTCCCACACTGCTGGCAGTGCAGAGATGGAGCAGGACACCGCACCGGCCGCTTTCAGTAAACTCCTCTCGCTTCCATTTGCTTTCAGAGCAGGGGTTTAATGCAGAGCGTTATTAAATAACTGCATCCTTACAATGGGCTGAAAAGTAAAAGCCTGCCTGAGAAGCTGGGAGCTCAAAGTGTCTGCACAGAGACAACACACACTGTTGGCCAGAGAGTGATTATGCAGAGCGCTGCTTGCTCGTGTCGTTTTAAAGACATTATCTCCTAATGTTTTATTTTCACTCTGTTCTGGATTTAATGTTGATTTTAATTATACCTCTTAGGAATAATATCTCGTAAACTAATTTTGCTGAATGGCAATGAAAAAGCATTATCTGCTGATGGTAATTATGCATCTTTCTTAGTCCCTGGGTAAAATAGGTTTACTTAAACCTCACTACAGAATTCATAAACGCTTTTTCCAGACTCTGTCAGCAGTGTTTCAGATAACAGAAATCCCAGACACTGATCTCTGCACCCCAGATGGCCACCGCCAGGAGCAGCACAAACCATGGACCCCAACAAAATTCCCCTCCCTGCCTTGTCAGAAAAATACAGCAAGCCAAAGCAAAGGCGTTACATATTTTCCCTCGTGGCTCCTATTAATTCAATAATGTAGGGGTGAATCCTTCTGCCTGTGAAGCTGGATGGGTTTTATTTTGCCCCTGAGTTTCCCCCACCCCATCACTCTCCCAGGTGCTGCCCAGCAATGGGCAGTGCTGTTCAATATACAGGGGAATTTTATAGCACCCTGCTGACACTTTGGCCTCTCTTTATTAAATGAAATGCCCTAATTAGTAAACTGGATGCTCCAAAGCACCATCTCTAACATTTTACTGTAATATATTTTAACACAATAGCATCTTTTCCCCCGGTTCTTCATAGCATTTGGAAGCAGAAACCCATCCTGAGCAGTTGCATTCACCTGTGGGTGATGTCCGATAACCTCTTCCTGGGACACTCTCCGTGTGCCTTCAGAGGGATTTGGGGCAATGGAGGTCTTTCCATGCCTGTTGCTGGGGCAGCTTCTCTAAAGCCTGGTTTTGACCTTGTTCAACCCAGCAACGTCTTTGTTTCTTCTTAAATAGTGATTTAACCAGCAGGTGAAAAAACATACGTCAGATATGTCTTACAAGTTGGTCAAATGCCTCTTTAAAAAAATAAACCATACTCACTTGTGCAATTCACTGTGCAACTTTTGATTAGGAAGGTATCTAGCAATAAATGTAAAAAGTAGTTGTTAAAGCAAATCCTACAGAAAGGGTGCTCCTCCATGGAATTATATGTTGCAAGAAGAACGTTTGCAAACCAAAGTGGCTAAAAAGTGTAACTCGGTAATATTTTTTTACAGCCAGTGGCTTTGAAAGAAATAAATCAGAAATTTTATGTGTGTACTTTGGGCTGAAGAGAGAATATATGCTTTCATTTTAAAGATTATGCTGTGGGAATAGAATTACTGTTAGTTGTTGCCCTGCTTTATTTAGCTCGAAAACTGAAGAGTTCCTCATTTCTTTTTGTCTCGTATTTTGAAATATTGTTTCATACAGAGTAGGACTGCCCATGAACAGAAATGAATTTCATTTTGTTGCTGGGATTGCGTGTCTGTCCTGGTCATGTTGCAGTGCTTGGGCTGTGCTATAGGGTAAATTCACGCTGTGTGTATGCATGTGTCCTGGGGCAGTGTGTCCCACCTCCACTGACACCACTGGGAAGGAGAAAGGTGCAAATATGGGAACAATACAAACACTCTCATAGCATCTGCCCATAGGTAGGTGCTCTCCCTGAAAGCTTGTCTGGCTTTGATGCCATTGACGAGTCCATGCATTTCAGAAGTTTGGTGCAATGTGGTTAGCAGCAATTAAATGAACACGTTTGACTTTTGCAGTGCATCGTGAGAGATGTTCTGGTGGCTGAAAAAAGGGGCTGAGCCCTTTCCATGTTCAGTGTGCAGCTGCTTGGTGGTGATGTCTTTTGGTGAGTCGGTTGCCCGTGCTATTAAACCCCAGAGCTG
Source organism: Tragopan temminckii (assembly GCA_028571105.1). Lineage (NCBI taxonomy): Eukaryota > Metazoa > Chordata > Aves > Galliformes > Phasianidae > Tragopan > Tragopan temminckii. The sequence goes on from JAOWBP010004006.1 coordinate 3,646,056, forward strand.
GGGACTGCCTGTTTTGTGGGAGAAGCATAAATTCTAACATTGATAGCTTACGTCTTGGTGCTTCGTAGCTGCAACGTTAATGATCTGCTATTGTCTTTTTTTTTTCTTCTCCTTGTGGTTTTTTTTTCTTTTTTTTTTTTGTTTAGTTTTGTTTAAGCACCCAGAAATCAAATATTAACCTGATTATGAATTCAGCGTTACATGTAAGGCGGGGAAGAGCTGCAGGTGGTGACAGACAACTGGCTCGCGTTTGATCTGGCAGTTTTCATCTACGCCACCATTTTATTCCTGCTGTGGGACTGCAACAAAATGGTGGCTCACTCATTCTGAGCCTCGGTGATGAATCGGGTGTGTGAAATCCCAGCCCCTGTGTGCCAGGGACTGCGCTCACTCCGCAAAAGAGCGCGCTGAAAGACGTACTCTTGCTAGTATGTGATGTACAATAGGATCTCCTACTGGGGAGCAGGGAAGGAACTACATTAATTCTTCTCATGGGACGGGGATTTAAGAATTTCATCGTTCAGTGAGTTTTTCCACACACACACAACCCCCCCCCCCCTGTGTTTTCTTTGGGTAAGGGAGGGAGATAATCTCTTTGGAGCATATGTACAGGAATGCTTGCTGTGATGCCTCTAAGGCAACCAAGTGGCAGGCATGGCTGTGTGTCTTCAAGCAGCCCCAGTGCTTCCTCCTGTAGGCTCCGGGATGAGTTTTACTTGAGGATTTTGCCCGGCAGAGCCTGGGTGCAGAGGGAGCTCAGCACTCCCAGGGTACACAGATGACATGGTCCTGGCTCTGGTGCCCTTGAAGTTATAAATCCCTTGGAGCAAATCAGGATCTCAGTTTGGGAAGTCCCTTTCTAGTGGGGATTTCTGTTGACCCAGAAGTGCCAGTCGCTCACTGCCCGTTTTTGACATCCCCAAAGAAAGCTGCAGGGAGGCTTTGTGTTACCCAGTGGTCAGTGCTGGTTTCTTTGGCTGAGCACATTGATTTCTGCCTTCCGGAGATCTCCCAGAGTTATCTTAATCATCAACCTAAGATCTCCCAAATGACCTCCAGGATGAACACAGGGAGCTCAGTTCCCCTTCGGTGTCCTGTCACCTGAAGAGATGTGCTTGGCCAATGCCTGAACCAGCAGCTGACTTCTGGACACCATGGGAAACATCCACATTACTTATAAGAGAAACTATGCATGACTCAGTTTCCCCTCCCTCTCAAGTGATGAGTTTAGAAAATTAATTTCTGCCCTGTGTTGGGACGAGAGGTACTGCACCAAGCCTTCTCTTAGCAAGCATCCAACATGGAGCATGTTTGGGTCCATCCATTAATGTATTGAGAATGAGCAGCACCTGATGCTAACTTTGAGCTACTGGGAACCAAGAAATGCAGGGCATGAAGAAATGGCATCAGTAGAGCTCAAAACAGACAAGTGTTGGTGGATTCCTGCTAGAGCAACTCTGTGCTGTGCCTTGTGGGAAAAAAAACCCTGAAGGTTTTACTTTTTCACTTCAGTTGGGGGATGAGGACAAACTTATTTCAGCTAAATACATCTCAACCCTGATACCAAATTAGAGAGTTGGCCAAGGGGAGTTCACATTGCTTTGAGCTTGCTGGGAAGACGAGTCAAGCTGTGTGGTAGAACAGCCTGAAGGGCAATGTTATTTCTGTGGCCAAAAGCTCAAGCCAGTGTTGGCACTTGCCTTTCTCTGCCAGAAAAGAAACCTTCCTCATGAATAGATGACCGAACGTGATAGCCCTCCTTATTCAGGAGGGACTGGTAGGGATCCCACAGCCATAGCTGGTCAAAAAAAAAGGACATTCGGATCAAACTGAAGTATTTCTCAAGGACCTTCTGATTCTCATTGTAACCTTAGACAAGAGTAAAACTATCTGGGCCAATAATATTCAGAATTCAGTACGTCCTCCCCAAGTTATTCTGTAGAAGTTGCTCTGGATGTGTTGTATGTGTTCATTTATACAGCAAATTGGATGGATTGTGGCATGGATTTATTGTCTTCCAGGCTTAGAAATCACCTTCCACAACTCTGGGCTGATTGACATATTGGTAATCTATTGACATTTCCTGTTCTGTTATAACTTAAAAAGGGATTTTTGTGCTGGGATGAACTTCAGAACAAAAACTACTTCAGCAGAACATTTTTTTGTTTTGAGTTTTCTTCATCCTTCAGCCTCACAGTTGTGCCTGAGACTGTTGTGCATCGATAAGAGCTTCCTTCCACCCATAATTTACTCTCTCCTTCTGTTCCCTGCTGTAAACAAGCCATTAAAAATGTGTTTATGACATCACAGTTGGTGACCATGGAAATGACTTTGATGTTAGAAAGACAAATATAGCATCGTGATTTCACGGCAGGATCAAGGCTGGAGAAGACCCTTGTTCAAATGGCGGGTAATTAACAAAGGTGATGGAGGGGAAGCTTGAAAAAACCTGAAGGACCAATTGACCGAATATGATACATTTTAGAGTTTCCCTCAATACAGGGCTCCTGAGGCTCATGGTAAGGCCGCCATCCATCATTTACAGAAACTGCTGAAAATAAGCCGTCGTTTTCACATACATTTTATTAAATTGTTATCATTACGTAATTCAGAAGCAGTGGGATCAAGTCTGCAAGGGAAGTATTAACAGAGTCTTTCCTGGGCTCACTTTGTTGAGCATTTGTTCCAACACGTGTAATTACGAATAAAATAGCCTCCAAAAAGACCTCCTCAGATTCGGGGAGAGATGAGAACAATAGGGTGGAGATTAAAAAAGGTAGTTCCTCTCAGCTAATTGTTTTTAATAAAATGGTGAAAGTGAAGAAAACACCAGGAAACTATAATTAGGATGATAATGCTTTGTTCTACAGAAATATGTGCCCTGTTGCCTCTCCTATTACGGAGCAACAAAGGGAATGAAGTAGAAGGGAAGGAGAAAGTAGGGATGAATGGGGGTTGTTAAATACTGGACTGGAAAGGTCAATAATCTCGCCTGGAAGGTAAAGCCAGTGCCAAACCTCCAGCAGGGTTGTTCTGAGCGCTGCCCAGCCTGCACACAGGGCTGTTTGGGCAAGTAGGAAAAGGTGACTTTGCTTTTGCACTGTGGACGTGGGGCATGCGGGTCCCTGGCAGTGCCCCAGCCTGGCGCCAGGCTTGTGTCCTTCTGGGTGACACAGTTCTCTTTTCTTCACTCTGGGCTGGTAGCAAGCCCTGCTACAGAGACAGAAGATTCCCATAGCACACATGTTTGTTTTCAGTGCTCACCTGCTGGATAAAGGTTGCAGGTGTTAATTTTATTTATCTGCATTAAAAAAAAAAAAAAAAAAAAAAAAAAAAAAGCATAAAAGGCACAAGGAAGCAAAAACTGGAAGGAAAAGGAAAGCTTCAAAAATATCTGGAGTTTCTTTTGTTTTGCTAATGGCCAGTGCCCAATTAAGACATGGGAGAGGGGAAGCATTTCTTGTCCAGCAGCCTCCAATGCATCTCCTGTAGTGAGGCAGGAAAGACCAAGTTTTACATCTCTGAAAACAGCAAGATGAACCAGAAAACATCATCTTACCCGAAAGGAAAAGGAATGAATCCTTTCAATCTCATGCAAAAAAAAAGCAAGAAAGATCACAAAATCAAAGCGTTTTAAAGCACTCCTGGGTCACATTAAGCAGCTGGCACAGAGCAGCAGGGAAGTGCACAGTGTAGTTACTGCTTATTTTGCGAGCTTTATTTTGTTTGTTTCGTTTTTATTCTTCCAGACTCCAGATAGAAAACAACGTAGGTTTGCCTTGTGAGAGAGGATGAAAATGTCTCTTGCAGGGTTGCAAAGCTGCACCTGAGCAGCCAACGTGCCCTTGTTGCTGGACTTGGAGTCACATCGATGCGCGAAACTTTCCGTCCTCTGCCAACAAAGCTCTCGTGATTTCAGATATATTGTCTGAGCACATCCGATGGAGGACAGGCAGAGACCACCAACGCTCTAGCTCCAAACAGGCTTTTTTTCAAAGGGAAAAATGGTGGATTCTCACCACGGTGATTATAGGGGATTATTCTAGGATTCTCAGAAGTATCTGAAAACCAATCTTTCTAAGTTATTTCTGAATAGCTATTGAATGGATAATTTCCATACCCATTATCAAAATGATGTGCTGGTGGTGAAATTTAGCTGTATTGTATTTGATCAGTAATTGGTGAAATGTTTTCCTCGGGTTAAAAGTAGTGTCGGCAACAGCTCTGTGTAGGGATTTACAAGGTGTTTAGATATATTTTTATGTATTCACTTGCTTTATGCTACCCAAATGCTTTGATGGTGTGGAGAAAGCTAACGGGATTTATCTGACTATTTAAAGACAAGCTGAAAAGACTTTTACCTTCCAAGACCCAAGTTCAGAGTTGCATCGCTTCTGTTAGCTGCTGGTGACACAACAACATCTAAAACAACACATGATGCTGAAGTCTTGGCAATTAATGGCTTGCAGGTCTGCAGAATAGGGCAGGCTCAAAAGAAATCAATGGAAATGCAATTACCAAGGAAAACATCGCTGTTAAGACTGAAAACTTTCCTTAGTTCAGTTTGTTTCTTTCTGTTTGTGGCCGTAAGAATAAGATTACACTATATCTTTGGTTTCATTTCGCATTATGTAAAATAAGAATTTGGGAAACTGTCCCCCGGTTTTTCTACTAGAACAAAGAGAAGATTAAGGCTGGGAGAGAGTAAAAATGGAGATTTGGAAAAGAGAACTGCACCCCCACCTCTCCCATTTACAGGTGAACTGAAAAGCTAAAGGCCATTTGAAGATGCCATGTTTATAAATCCGTCTGGGGTAACATGCTAAGGAGAGATTTTTGTAATCAGCTCTAACATTGCTTGATATAACACACAGAACCTCAAGCCATTGCAAGCCAAGAGATCAGAAATTATAGATCAACAAGTGTAGCCTAACTTATGACCAGGCTAGGTGATATGAAACAAAGCTTTGCATCGACTGGATAGCGATTACAAATTTTTGATAGCAGCAGCACTTCACTGTTGTGTATTTGAGGTAAATTTGCTTATGTTCAAAACACTGCACCGACAGAGTATTTGTCTTCCTATCCTGAAGTATCTTTAATGTTGACTTTCCCATAGAAGACCTTACTGATTTCCCTTTTAGTGGACCCTCATGGAAAGCCCCATGCTCAGGGCACAAGCAGAAAAAGAAATTGGGAAGGAGAGGAAAAAAAATGCAACACATCCACTTCGGATGCCTTTTAACACTTCTAGCTGGGGGAACTGCCAGGGGAAACCATTTACATGTGCTCTCCTTGTCAGAAGAGCAAGCAGGCTGAAAAAGTTGGATATGCGCAGTAAGTGGAAGCTGACCTGGGCAGCCTTGATTTACATAGTGCACACTTGGGACCTGCTCATTACCACATCCCCCTAATCATCACCTCTACATGATGGGCACATGGATGTGAATATGCCCCAGGATCCCCAGCGCTTCGTTTTCCTCGCAGCCTCCAGCCTAGCTCTTTTGCAGCTCTTGTGATATGACAGATGCACATATCATTGAAAGCAGGTCTTGCATGGCATTACACAATGTAAATCAATAATGTGAAAATACAGCCGTTAACACAATGTACAGTTTTGCCTATTACTACAATGCCCTGCTTGTTCCAAAAGAAAGCAATTTTATGCTCCACTGAAGCATGGTTTGCTTTGCCTTCAACTAGCGGCAAATGCCAGCTACTGCAAAACGTAAGCATTACGCAAGCAATGTCCTGGATTTATTTATATGTATCCATGCAAAGACTAATTTCCTCAAGGACTGGGGCTGGATTGCGACACTGGGACAGAGTCCCAGGGAAAGAGGGGCTGAACTGCTCTGACCCTGCCTACATTGGCACTCAGGTCCTCATCCAGCAGAGCCGCAATGCTCCATGCAACTCAGTGCATCCCGTTGGATGAGATGTATGGAAATCATACCATGAAGCCTCTGACCTGTAGTTATAGAAATGAGCCTGATTGGCCGCTCCTATGGGCTTCAGTTCAGGTAGGAATTAATTCCTCTTAGCTCAGCAAGGATCTGGCCAACACTAGGGGTTCATCGAGGAACCAAGTGCAGGGGCTCATTGCTGGGCCCTTCTGAACCTGTTGGTTTTTGGTCCACGACACAAAGCTGTGCCCCTCTCTTGTGGGCTGTCATTCATGGAGGAGAAGAGAAAACAATCCTGTCAGCTTTATTATTTCTATTATATGGCCCAGATTAATTTTGATTTTCCTTTGACTCCTTTGTTGTGTTTATTTCAAGGGATTTCTGTCACATCCCTTCTGTACTTCAATGTATCTAGAAAATATCTGTCAGGAGTGATTGTGTATGACTTGAAGAAAGTGCAATTTTTAAGACTGGAATTCACTTTAAAATCCACACTGCTTTCTATTCTTTTTTCCCCTCCACATTAACGTGTCTCCGAGCTGAAGCTCCCACAGCTGACAGCACTGTGTATGTTATTAGAAATTACTGCCACAAGACCTTTCCACCACCAGGTCCCTCTCTCTCCTATTTCTTGCATGGAATCACCACGTGCTGAGCATTTGCATTACAGCCCGGGATGCTCTGAATATGCAGCTTTAGGGAGCTGAAGGACTGCAGAGGAAACCCAAGATCCTCCAGAAAAAATTTCCCAAAGCCATAGACAAATATTTTCAAATGTGGATGGCATTCCACCGCTCTGACAATCCTCTTTAAATATATCATTGCCATAGACGACTAGACAGACAGACACATACGGTTGACATTAGCATGTAGCTTCTGCTGTCACCCACAGACGAGCTGCGTGGATGGAATGATGATGTTCTTGGCTTGACTTTGGGGAGTTTCATATATTAGACAGTACTAAAAGAATTTTTAATTGGACTCATTTTACTTCTTTTTTTTTTATCAGGAATGAGACAATGCACGCGAACCCCTGTGGTTACTGTGGTCTCAATCAGCTGCCAAACAATATTATAGAAGTTATGATTGGATTAATGAAACGCTTGTAACAAAATTAAGATTGCAAGGAAATTATCCTATTAGGGGCTTTAATTTAAACTGGTGGGACAAAATTAGTCCTAAGTTAGAGAAAACAACTAATAGACTAGATATCACTCGGTTGATAAATGCACCAGTAGGATCCCGCTCCTGGGATGTCATTTTGCTGTTTGTATGGATTTTGAAGGACAATACATCAGCAGCTCTATTACACTGAAACGGTGCTGAGCTCTGAAGGTGCAGAAAATGAAATGGGTTGGAATGGCCTCCCGGCCTTCCTTGGGATCCTGACCACTATGTTGCAGTCATCCAGCATTGACACCAACACGGCTTCCACCACTGGGACACTAAGATGAGATGAGGACTCATTACTGCCTATGGCCTCATGTCCCACCTGGTAGTGGATGCCTCAGTGCTAGTGATGGACTGGTCTAAGCTGTGTTCTCCACGAACATGTGATTAACGCCTTGGGCTGTGATTTTGGGAACTGGCAGAGTGCTGGTCCCTTTCCTTGGTGTGTTTTTGGGAAATGACTATAGGACAGGGTGGGTATTCTGAGTTGCATGTGGTGGGAATGGATGGGTGGATGAAGGAGAAGGGGAGCCTTGTCGGGTCTGTCAGGGGATCCCCTCTGTGATGCTGATAACCTGCAAAGCTGAACCACTTTGAGCCAGGAATCATAGTGTTGGTAAAGGCTATCAGAAAAACAAACACAAATCCCTATGTATCTGGTGGCTGCTATCCACAGTCACGCTGGGGTTTCCCTTGATTTCCAAGATCCCATCAGATCTCCCCAGCTGCCTACAGCATTTCAAACATGCTCCTGGCTGCCTAAGGACAAAGCTCAATTTCCTCCAGAAATCTTGCCTCTTTGGGAAAACATTTCCAGTGCTTGTGTCTGTCCTTTGCCCTCAAGTGGTAAATCCCAGATAAATAAAACTGTATTCAAAGCAATAAATTCACTGCCTTTCCTCTGAGGCTTTATTTTCTCATTTAGTGACCCCTTGTTCCCCATGTCTTTGACACTTCTCCGATGTGCATTAAGCAAATATGCAATCATCCTTTCACTCTCTATCTTTGCTTTCATTATGATTTTTTACACTTCATTACATTTCCCTCTATAATTGCAACTCTTTATTGTACCAAAGTTTTATGGCTCTTTCCTCTCTTCTCTCACTTCTTGTGTTTCTTTGTTATTCACGTTAGCTTTTCTTGACACTGTGTTCCTAGTACATTTTCTAGATGTCAAGCAAACTCTTAGGCCTAAACTCATTTATCTTTGAACACTTTCCATTTCCACTTCAGTGCCCTACCCCAATGAATTCCATCCAGAACTTCCTTTTCTTCTAAAATTGGCTGTGCTGCTTTTATTCAGTGTTCTTCCCTTTTTAGGCCTAATTATAAATCCGATTGTTAGCCCCTGAATGCTTCCACGAGCTCCATTCATTTTCAAGCGCGGTTCTGCCATAACTGCTGGGGGAAGTTGCGTGACTGCCCTTTCAAAATCCTAAGATGATCCATAGGAGAAAGAGATGTTATTTCTAACTTAAATTAAGCCCTCGCACAAGATTGGGCTGTCTGTCCCCAAGGCCTGGCTGCCTGTGCCCAGATTTAGTTGCCTTAAGGAGGAGAAAGATGCTCAGCACTGCGGTTGATCCCAGCCCTAATGCAGTTGAGTGCAGGGATCTGGTTGAAATCCCACTGTTCCTGCCAAAGAGGCTCAAAGTGGCACATGGCTCATTCTCCCAAGCACACAAACCACTGTTGTCCTTCAGAATTTGGTACTAGCTGCTTGAATAACCAAGTGTTAACTCTGCCTGGGTGTCACTGAGCTGTTCGTTGAAATTCAGCTTGGTGGCGTGATCACGTAGGCTGTATGGGGAACCCTTCTAAATGACCCAATGGATTTGGGATTTGTTCCCTATATACATCTGGCAACATTCGCCTTTCCAGTTCAGGTGTTCAGGAGGTTTAGGTAGCTTTCTCTGGGCTGAATATTCTCAAAAAGGGAACAATCACAGCTGGGAGCGGGGTATGAAACAGAGAACAAACAGGAACATGATGCTCTTCTTGTGCAAACGTTGGCAGGATTTGCTGAACTCTCAAAGAAGCAAAGCAGCACTCTTGTTTCTCCTCCAGAATTGCCCTTGGAGGGACGTGATGACAAAGAGAATTGCTCTTGTCCTCTTATTTAGTGATTTAACCTGATTTCTTCTTGTTCTTGGAGTGTCTGGAAAAAGCACGAGTAATGTGATGACAAAGTTCATCCTTTGCTCTGAGTCGAGGAGTAGAATGTCATTGACTGCACACACCTGGGGCACCGTCGTCCCCAGCCAGCATGGGGCTGCTCTGCTCTGCTCTCCAGGCTTGCGAAAGCTCCCTGCTCTGACTCCTTGTGACCTTTCAGACCACTGCTCAAGCAAAGTCAGCAACCCTAAATGATAAAGGGAGCTGGTGCTTCAGGAATGTGAACGATAGCAGCGCACCCTGAGGTGCGTAGATACGTGTGGTTGTGCACGTTGCACCAAGCACATAAAATCATAGAATCATAGGAGGTTGGGTTGGAAGAGACCTTAAAGACCAACCAGCCCCAACCCCTGCCATGGGTTGGTTGCCCCCCACCAGAGCAGGCTGTTCAGGGCTCATCCATGGCTTTGGGCACCTCCAGGGATGGGGCACCCACAGCTTCTCTGGACAGATCCGCACCATCACTGAGCATTGCTAATTTCAAGTCCTGTTCCTACCATAGGATCACTGCTGTGATTTTAAGCAAATAAACTCAAAGGCACTGCAAGGTTTTGGCAATTTCAAATGAACTTTCTTAAGTGAAGCTACTTGAAATGGTGGGATCCATTATGAATTCATTGTTTTTGGTGTGGCAGCCATCTCCAGCAGGTGTAGGGAAATGCTGGGATGTTTTAGCTTCCACCTGAAATGTTTATCCCAGTTTGCAAAACCATTTGTTTTTTGGAATCTTTAGCATATTCCTTTGTGTGAACAGGGTGTTTCGTCTCCTTTTAAAACATCTGGCAGATAGGGATAGAGAGATGTCTTAGGCAGCTTCTCTGTATCAAACCATTCAAAAGAGATGACCTGAAAAAAATCAGCTATCATGTAATGTATCATGTAAATAATCTCACAATTTTGCTGAGTATCTACAGTCAGCTGTATGTGCTGACTATGACTGGATTATTATAGTCTGTCATTTCAGTATGAATTCAGACAATATTTTAAGTGGGTATTATTTAATAGGCTGGAAGAAGCCTTTGGAGCTGTTATTATCTCTCATGTAAATGTGCGTTAAAGCAATTTGAGCAGGCGTATCATCTTCCTATGAACCACATGGCTCCCATGTGAGTCACATGGAGTGACTGAGGGCTTGGTACCACACCAGAGCTGCCACCCTGAGGGACGGGGATGCTGGCACTGGGAGTTGTGTGAACCCCATAGTTGATAAGCAGGGGACGTTGGTTTGAAGGGCTGCAGCTGTGCATGGTAGGATGAAGTTCAACATGAGACTTAGACTTCAGAGATATTTTCACCAAGACTTCATGGGTTGAATTTACCAATCACTTCACTGCAGCCACAGCTGACAGCCACAGTCAGCGAGTGGAGATGGAAACCCACCTGGCACACGAAGCTGTTTAATGGGATGCTGCTATAAGAAACACCGGTGGGAATACAGGGTCTTCTGAACATGGTCTTGAAATCACTGTAAGAGCAAGTTGCATCCAGTTGGTTTTCCATCCCTGCCCCAGCACCTCGCTGCTGCTCCAGCTGCCTCCTGATATTGTGGGGTTTTTTTTATTCAGCTCAATAAAAATCGGTGATTCATTAAGTGCTTGTCATGTTTTGATACGTGGATCAGGAACTGATCAATAGCCAGCCAAATTTAATAAAAAGGAGCTCCATTCTTGGGAAATGAGCTTGTTTCCATGCCAACTATTGATCTCTCCTGACAAGCTGCTGTAAGTTGCAAAATGGGGTCCTGATGGGTTGGTTGGTGTCCTTGCTGCCTGCCGGCCTATATTGCAGTGTCTTTATTTAAAAGACTTTGGAGACAACCTTATTTTTAAATGCTACATCTAAGTAACTCTTTGGCAGAGGTTCTAGAGCCTCTGCCTGGAGCTAGCAGAAATCATCCAAAGGCTGTGGTTTTCTTACTGGCTGTCAGGTGGTGGCATTGTAGTGTAGAGGGAGCAGAGCTCTGGATGTGCAGCCACTCTAATATGAATGATGCTCTGAAACATTTGTGAGATAGAGGTCTGTCAAACACAAATAACATACCCCCAGAGTTTTGATCTGACCCATTTGCAGCATTCCTAGATTTTTAATTGCACTTTATTCTCCTTTTATTTCTCAGAAAGAAGGTGGACGTGGCTGTCTGCTGCCAGTCCAACAGGGGCCCGCATCACAGAATCATAGAATCACAGAATGACCAGGGTTGGAAGGGACCACAAGGATCATCAATCTCCAACCCCCCTGCCACATGCAGGGTCACCAACCTCCTCATTTAATACCAGACCAGGCTGCCCAGGGCCCCATCCTATCTGGCCTTGAACACCTCCAGGGATGGGGCATCCACAGCCTCTCTGGGCAGATCCAGATTGTTCCAGATTGGATGGCGAATGGCATGTTGGTTGCCAAGAGTTTGTAGGCTGTGGAAATCCAACTCTGTGCTCTGTGCAGTCCCTGAGACTCCCCTGGAGGAGGTTATCCAGTAAAAGTGAAACAAAGGCAGAATTTGATAGGAAATGATATAAAGATCTCATTGAAAGTCACTTGGGGAGAGAGAGTATAGTGTAATTCACGGCTTTACCAGATTAAGTACCGTAAAACTTATCTTGATCTGATGTTGAAATTAGCTCTGCTTTGAGTGGGGTGAGACTCAAGACCTCCAGAGATTACTTCCGACTGATGTTTTTCCATGATTTCATCTCAGCAATGTGATACGAGGTCTGACACAGAAATGAGCATAGAACCTGCATTCCTGGGTGTTCCGACCTGTGGGGGGACCTGCATCAAACACCAAATATTGCTGAGAAGTACTGGCGTATTTGAGATGCCGGAGCAGCCCCAGTCCCTTGGCTCTGAAATAGAGATTCTTGAGCAGTGCTGTTTGCTGGAGTTACGGCACTGCCTGCTCTGCTTTCTGCTTAGTGTATCCCCCCTCTGTGGGCTGAGCACATTCCAAATGCCCCACTTTGAGATCCCTTCTTTCAAAGACTTTTCTCTAGTGAAAATCAGCAGACATTGCCACAGAGTTAATTAACGTGAGTCTTTCCATGGGAAGGTCCTTCTGATATATGAAAGTGGGATGAAATTCTTCAGTGAGGTGTGAGGACTGGTGTGGCAGCGTGTACTGAGCAGGCATGGGGCGCAGCACCTCTTGCACTTAGATGTATTGCAGAATCACGGAATCATTAAGAATGGAAAAGAACTCTAAGTCCATCTAGTCCCACTTTGAACCCATCACCACCCTGTGCCAAATGGAGTCTAAAACAGAACTCTTCCTAAAATCCAGTGGATGTTGCTGGGGAATTCCAGTGCAGAGCCCTGCAGGATTTTCAAGCACTAACAGCTGCACATTGTGTTTGCTGTTGCAGTTTGCATTGCAGCATGGCACTGGTGGAGAAGTAAGACAGCCGCATGCCAGCACCGCTGCAATGACAACAAGAGGGGGGGACCCTCCAAACCCATGGGAGGATGAGGATGAGGACGGTGGCACTTTGCAGGAGCAGAAACACAGCCCATGGGCACGCTCAGCCTGGCTCTCACACCTGGCACAGCAGACAGCACAGCAGTCCAGCAGGTTTGGGCGATAACTGACCTGGAAAATATCACTTGTTTAGGAGCTCACCAGAACTAAGCCTGCAGGCAGCTGCCCTCATCCAGCATCGCTGCAGAGAAGTGCGAGGCGAATGGCACGGAGCGCAGCGCTGCCAGCAGCTGTGTGTCCCCATCCTCAGCTCTACGCTCCCCAAGGAGCCCGCCTGGCAGCTTCTAAGATTCATCGTCAGCCTCAAATCGCATCGTGCTTTGGCTGAAAGTTGAGCTGAGTGTGTGCTGTCTCTGCAGGCTCCTGGTGTGCCTCCCCTCCCCGAGCACACAGCGATGTCTTACGGACAGGACGCGTGTGCTTTGGCTGTATGAAATCGTAACCTTCTTTCTATAGGAGAAAACATTTAATTTTGCTCTGAATTCTGCTATAACCAAACCGATCTCCGTTTATATCCCGGATAATAAATCACAGCAACATGAAGTCCCGTGCACAGAACTGAAGTGGTTTCTTAAAGCAAATTTGGCAGGAAATAAGTCATCATCTTGCAAAGCCAGTTCACTCCCATACACTCCCCAAGCTCTCCACTATAAGCTGCGAGCAGGCACGAAAAGTCATCATTGTGAAAAATGGGGAGAGATCTCTGAGTCGTAGCAAAGCCCTGTGAGATACACCACATGATGCTGCTATCAAAACAACACAGAACTTGGTCGGAGAATCACCCCATGAGTCCTCCCCGACTTCTGGGCTTGCAGTGCACGGGTACTCAGATATCACAAGGGCCATTAGTTTGGCTCCTTAGAAAAATAAGGTCGCACTGCTCTCACATCTTCCCTCCATGCTTTCCCTCTTTCTTATTTCCTCCCCAGCTAATGTTGTAATTTTTTCGTCGGCTTTTTTTTCGGCCTTTCTTTCTAGTTTCCATTTCTATCGTGCAAACATGCCACGGCGAAGCGATGTAAGCAATGCATAATATATTTGCAGTAATGTATGATTCATTTACTAGCTTTCATAATTAATGCGGATGTGTTTTACATACACAGAACTTCCTGCCTGCATTTTATGATGTGAACACTCTTCAAAATCTAATAAAATGTAAGCCATTAAAAACAATGGTACTTTTCCTGTTATGAGATCTGTGTGCAGCTTTGCAGCAGGAGCTTGGTGTGAGCTGGTGCTTCAAACATTGGTTTTTTGCTGCTCCTAATTCCGTGTGTAGAAACGATCCGTGTTATTCCAGTGATACCACCATGGCTGTGGGTATCCTCCTGCTTTCATACCTTGAAAACTTTCCAACCCAAATACTTGTTCTATCCGCTGTCTGGAGGTCAGCAACTCAGATGAAATTATGCTGAATTTGTGAAAAAGAAACTTGCAAAGACTGTACAGCAGCATCTGTAAAATATCAGCTGAATAACGCCAGGATTTCCACCTCCAACAATCCTTGTCCTTGCTGGGGGCACACACAGCTCTGGGCCCCAACACCTTTTTGCAGTGGTATTTCTGTGCCTATTTCCCATCTGTATCAACGCAAGGCAGGGGCTGCTGAAGAGCTCAGGCCGTGCGCTTTATCTACACACTATTCTCTTCCTCGGGCAAAACTGGAAACCCAAAACTATTCTGCACCTCATATTGAAGCTGAGTTACCCACTGAGCTTTGTTCCTTTATGCAGACAGGTTTGGGAGCTCTTCGTTTCCTATGGTCACACTACGCATGCGTGGAAAATTAATGCCAATGACAAAATCTCTGCAAGGACACCAGCACCCACCTGGGGAGCACCATAGAGGGGCTGTGGCTGTCAGCAGGTGAGGAGCATCATTGGCTGCAAGGAGTTAAACTTCTTTTCTCTGGGACGGGCTTGAAACACAGAGATGTTGGGCATATCTAATGTTGTCTTGTTCGGGGATGGGTATTTTTTCCCCTTGCAACTGAGGAGGCTTATTGTAGTGTTGAGGTCTGTGCGCTTCTTTGATATTTAAGGCTAGAGATCGTGCTGTATCTTTCCCAGATGGTGGATTTGGTTTGTGTGTTTATTTCTGCCTTCACTCTTTCTTTTTTAACAGTTGTTAAATTCATTATTTAGAGGGGAAACCCGTATAAATGTGTATCTGTGCTAAGGTTCAAGAAAGGCAGCGAGCAGGGGAGGGTGAAGCAGCAGTGCTGTGCTGAAACACCAATATTTGAGGACTGTTTTAAGTGCAACTCCGTAGTATCAGAGACCTGGCGGTGACTTCTACCTAGCAGCAGGTGATGCTGAGGCTTTCTGTGCAGCTGTACCTATTTCAATGCCATCCCTGCAGCTGCTTCTATCACACCGCCCCTTCCTCTTAAGCCCAGAAAATCACAGGGCTGCTCCCCTGAGCTGCTCCAGCGGAGTCCCGGCAGCAGCAGTATCGGTGACAAAGTGACAGGGACTGCCAAATGGCCGGATTCGAGCTGGGCTGGGCTGGCAGGAGAGGGCTTAGGCTGGGTGTGAGGGGGCTGCCACGGGCCTCCAGTTTCGTAAATGGATGAGAGGGCCACGTGCCTACCTAGGTACCTCTTGTCTCCAAAACTCATCTCCAGCCGGGGGCTCTCTGCCCCTCCAGCCATCTCTGCACAATGGAGTCTTCTATTTTTCGCCCATACGGCACCGGCTCCAGGTCTGCCCCATGTCGCTTGGGTGGAAGGAAGGGCAGAAAGAGCCTT
>JAOWBP010004006.1:3670315-3708162 GCA_028571105.1 Tragopan temminckii
CAACACCTCCCCCACCCCCCCAACCAAAAAAAAAAAAAAAAAAAAAAAAAAGTCTTTTATCTGGCAGGAAAAGAAAGGAGAAAGGTAGATAGCAATCTCCGGTGCCGCAGGTCTGAAAAACAAAAGAAACAAACAAACAAAAAATTCCAAGCCTGGTAAAGGCAGCTTTCCCACCTACTCTCATTATTGAATTTCTCTCCTTAAAACAGTTGCAGAGTTCCCCCCGAGGTGCCCGGCCAGCCGTGCTCCCGCTGCTCGATGCCGTGAGCGCTCTCGCTGCGTGCGGAGCATCGGGGCCGCGCCGAGCCGTGCCGGGCCAGGAGGAACGGAGCCGCCTGGGGCCATCGGGTTTTCCTCGGACGCCCATCTGTGTCGCGTCTGCGTCAGCCTCAGAACCGTGCCAGCCTCAGAAAGGTGCCGGTAGGCTCGGATTTGTTACTGGTTTGCTTGGAAGTGGGGAGATGTGGGGTGTGCAGGGCTCCGTGGGCATCCCCCGGGCTGAGGGCTCTGCCCTGCGCAGCTGACGTGGTTTGGGGTGTGAGCTGCAATGGGGCCACGGTCCTCCATGGTCGTGCTGGTTCCTGCCCCGCCGACCCTGATAAGTTGTATCTGTGGGTTTGCAGCATGCCCCAGCCGTGTTTCTAGCAAGGTCTTAAATCCAGCATTCTGTGCTATTTACCTCCTCTGGGTGACTGGGCAGCCTTAGGGTCTCCCCATCCAGCCTTAGGATGGGGAAGGGGGAGCAGACCGTTGTCTGCACCCTGCTGAGGTCAGGCCTCCCTGCTGCTCTGCAGCAGCCCCCAAAAAAGGGGCAGGGGCAGCTGGGTTGTTTGTGTGTAGTTGGGAACGGAGGTGATGCTTGGGATGGATGCGCACAGGGCTGGCAGCCTGTTTTGGGGCTATGAGATGCTTTCAGAGCGAGATGCTCGGGGTTAGCAGTGAGGGGAGGGGGCAGCAGGGCCGTGTCCCCATGTACGTCGTGCTGTGCTGCTGCTGAGTGTTTGTGGATAAATAAGGATATTTTTTTTTCTGTAAAAGAAGCCATTCCTCACTCTGGCCCACTCGGGCAGTCCTAGAGCATAGGACACTTGCTTTATTCCTGCATTCCTTAGGCCGGCTGTGGGGTGAGCTCCTGAATGCAGTGCCAGGCCTGGCAGTGGGGCATCCTCTGTGCTCACAGTTTGGGGTTTCTCCCTAAAAACAGGGCAAGGTGGTGTTGGTGAAGCAAGTGTCCTGTTAGCACAGCTCTCGGTGTGTCATTAAGAATGGATCTGGTGTTGCACCCTGAAGGGTCCCAGGACTGCATGCAAAATGGGGCCGCGTTCTCCTGTCCTCTTTCAGGCTGGCAGCCTTCTTGAAGTTGCTGTATGAGCGGGATTAGGTGGATTTGTCCCCAAATAAACAGAACTCAGGATGGTTTTCTACAAGGGCTAAAATGGTGATTCATTGTGCTATAAAGAATCCAAGCAGAGGCAGGCGATGAGCTGGAGCCATTCCTTTTCTACCACGCTTTATGAGCCATGAATATTTTGATTCCTTTGGTGTCATTGTTTGTGCGTATCTGTCTCTGTGTCTGGTGTAACCCAATGAAAATAATGTATTATTTTTTCAAGCTTTGTGCGTGCCGTAGGCTGCACGCAGTGGGAAGGCAGTCCCGAAGGCGTTTGATCAGGTTGTGCACAAGTGTTTCAGAGCCGCAGCACCAGGAATTAAGTTCCTTTAGTAACTCTGCTGGCTGCAAAGCCCTCATTCCCAAAGCAGTGGTGGGCTGCGGCATTGTTTTTTCATCTCTTTTTTTTTTTTTTTTTTTTTTTTTTTAAATAGTGTTCCCAGATTAAACATATTACACACTAACTAACAGCAGCTTTTTCAGCTGAGCCTAACTTTTGGATAAGCCATCCCCGCTATTGATGCTTTCAGCATGACCAGACTATATGGAAAACACCTCTGCAGAAATGCACGCATGTTTTGGAGAGGCAAAACTCTAGAGGAAGCTTTAAATTCTTTGCAGAAATCAAATTTTATCGGGCAGAAGGAAAGAATTTGCGTCGTGTTGACTTATCTACGCCTTCAATTCCTGGAGCTGAGCCATTTGGTTCACCTCGCCGTGCCGTTTGCATGCTTTAAAAACAGGCTGCGTGCCCCACGAGTGCTGCTCAGCACAGTGCTCAGAGGGCTGTAACGGTGCATAGAGGGAGTGAGGGCTGTCCTGCTGAAGGCTGCATCAGAGCCTTGCAGGGATGGAGGGCAGCAGAGTAGCTTTGTGTTACGATGTGAGTTTTTACTCTTGGTTAACCAGGCCCGAAGGGTGGGGTGCAGCCTGGAGCTAGGCCTGCTTCCCCACATCATCCGGCTTTTGGTGGCTTTGGGGGCAGAAATAAGTGCTGGGCCTTATCTGCGAGCCGTGGCCTTGTGCTGAGAGGTCACAGCGGGGTGGGAGACGTCAGCTTTGGGTTTCTGCTTGGTGCACAGAGAGCACTGACGTGGGGAAGGCTGGCGGCAGGCAGGGCGTCCCGACAGGCAGTGAGCGCTGCCCTGAAATACGCTGCCCTGAAATACGCTGCCCACCAGCTCCCCTCTGAATCCCTCCCCAGTTTCACTGAGACAATAATATATTGCAAAAATACTCTCTTTTATTTTCTCTTTTTTTTTTTTAATGACCGTTTTTGCTGCTTTCTGTACTTCGCACAACACAATTCTCATGCTGTTTTGGTCACTAAGGTGTTTTTGTTCCCTTTTCCCCTGTTTTTCTCCTTATTTTCATTTGTTGAGTGCTTGTTTTTGCCTATGTTAGCAGGATGCAATTGAACTGAAGCTTTCACGTGTTAGGACTGCGGAGAGAAATTTGGTCATAACTTGAGGAAAAGTCTGATGTGGGGCTAAGGGCCGGTCTCGAATTCAGGGATAAATCTCTGTGCAGCTTTCTGTGAGCGCAGAGTTCTCAGCCCCACGCTGAGCCACGCGGGCAGAGCTCTGCTGCTCACTGGTGCAGATGGTCCCCAGACCCTGCAATTCCCACAATATTCCTATTAACTCAAAAAGAAGATGCTGCAGCTGTCAGCCACCCACCTTTAAGGACCGCTCTGAAACAGCATTGCTTCGTTTGGCAAAGTGCAGCAAGAAAAAGAAAGGGGAATTTTTTCCCCTTATCCCCTGTTTTTTTTTAATTTTCCTTCAGTACTGTGAGCCTCACTTGCCAGATTTCATTTTGCCTTTTTCTTTTTGTGAAGCTGTTTGGACCAAAGAAACACTATATACCTATGCTTCAGAGTGGAGTCTGAGCTTTCATATAATTGCCCGAATCTGGAAGTTGAATTGTATTTAAAAAAAAAAAATGAGGCTTTTAATAATAATCTAAGAACTGGCGACACTGTGGTGGTAAAATATAGATTTAATTTTTAATCTTGGGCCTGCAGAAGTATTTTAAAATAATGCAGTAAGTGGAATGATTTACTTTAATGTCTTTGCTAGCACTCGATTTGTATTTAAAATGAGATTCCAGTGTGATGTTGCAATCTGTCCTTTTTTCTGTTTCCTTTTCGCTCTGTGCTGATGCGGGAGGAGCAGGCGGGCAAAGGACCAAAGGAGCAGGAACTGTGCCTTGAAGATTCTCCCTGCGCCTTCAGGAGGATGCTGGGCTGAGCCAAAATCAAAGCGCTCTGCTGAGCTCACGTTGTGCTGCTGAGGAGTTGCTTTCAGAGGAATTCCCTCACCTGGTCAGAAATCTCAGGTTGGCGATTTATTTTCTTTTTAAAGGGAAAAAAAAAATAATTAAAAGACCTGAATAACGCTCAGTTCCTTTAGAAAAGTACAAGCAGACGTGGGGCATTGTAAGAATTATGATCTTGATAAAAAGATGCGGTGGGCTGTGTGGAAACCCACGTGTGAGTGATTTCAGCAAGACCCCACCTGTGTCCCTGGCTGTGATTTCTGTCAGCTTTGCTTTGCGTTCACGCTCTCTTTGTATGTTTACTATACCAGCACCGACCGTGTCAGCTGTATGGTGATGTCTATAATCAGAGAACAGAGAAAAACAGAGTGTGCTCGCATCTGGGTCTGTTACGTGCCACACTCCCAATGGCTGTGGCACTCAAACAGCTTTTTAGAAATTTGTAACACAAACTTGAGCACCCGCAGTTTGAAAGCAAGGTTTGTTCTTGTCGTTTCATCCCAGCTAGGTGAAAAAAATACTCTTGATAGAATAGTTTGCATCAGTGTTGTGGTTGTGTCATGCTTACATTTCATTGTTTTACCATAGGTTAAGAAATAGTTTCTTTCCAGGCTGACAATAAATTACTGTGAAAGAAAGAAGCCAGCATCAGTCCCCCCTACAAAGCTCACAATCAGAGGCATCAGTGAAACATTTATGTTCTGAAAACATTTTCTTCTTTTCAGTAGTATTCTGTTCTTAATCTTGGGCAGCCTTGTGCACAAAAGCTCGTCGTCAGTGCGAGTAAATCGTGCCCAGCAGAAGGGCGGACACAAGGAAGGGGCACAAGAGAAATACTGCATTTCATAAACACAATCACCAGAGCATTAGGAGAGCAAACATGTGGTTTTATGAACATAGTTATAAATATTTAAACATGCAAAATGAAAATGTTACTAAATGTCTGGTTTTCATTATCTTTCAATGAGCGTTTTCGTTCTTGGAAGCATTGCTGGCTGTCTGCAGAAAGCGATCACCACCCCCTCCCCAGAATGAATGATGCATAATGCGAAAACGTGTTAAAATGCACAGTTGTTTGTAATATCTTCTACCAAAGTGGAAGACATTCTACCAAATTTGGTATTCTATTGAATCCCAAAGTATCCTTGCCCCACAAACAGGAACCAGCCTGCTTCTGTCAGCAACTTTCTTGCTGGATGTTAGGAAAAAGCTGAGGGCAGTTTTGGAAGTAGATGTCGCTTATTGCGCTTGGAGACGTGTCCTGTGATCCTTTCTCCTTCCCAGAAGTCAAGGAAAGATGCCACAGCTGACTTTACCATCATGAATACGTTGCTTTGGAGTGTCAACAAGTGTTCAAACGTTCTCTGTGCCTCCGTGGAAGGGTTTGGAGGCTGCAGGGGGAATTTCAGGCTGGGGAGCCGCGATTCTGCCCCTGGATGGGCTGTCGCAGGGGTGTGAGTCTGCGCCTTTAAATAGGAGCGTGGCAAACCGCAGCGGTACGGGTTGTGCAATTTTGCTTGCGTGAGTGGAGGCCTGTGAAAGAGCTGGGGCCACGCTGTGCATCACTGTTCGTAATAAGGCAGGTGTCTGGCTCCTGGGATCCTGCTCTCTTGGCTTCGGTCCTGCCCACTCGTTGTATTCCCAAAACGCTCTGGCTGTGTTGTGTATGTCACGGGAGAAGATGCCAATTTATTTATTTATTTGTTTTCTCAATGCACCATTTTCTATTAGTTCCATATTTAATCCTGAGCGCTGTGAGTTTCTGCTGTCCTGGGCAGAGCACGGCATGCCGCGCTGGCACGCACGCACGCGCCTGCTGCTTGCTGCCTGTTCCTCCTGCAGTTGCTCCCACCAATAAATCCACACTTGCCGCAGTCAGAATGGAAATCTTAAAGACAAAGGATTCGACTGGGCAGTTTTTATTGCTGTGATAGAGCAGAAGGCCTCAAACTGAGGGATAGTGCCTGCGTGGATGCCGTCTCCTGCCAGCATTGCGCCGGTACCAAGGACTGTAAAGGGGGATTCGTATTTCTCCACTTTGGTTCTTACTACTGTGCTGCAGCAAATCTCAAAGAAATGGTGGATGAGAAGTGAGCCTGTAGGAGCATGCGGGCCCTGCTCTGTACAAATCTGCCCTGGCACAGCTTGCAGGGCCATGGCTGGCTGCAGTGTGTGGGCACAGCCGGTCCCGTTCCCATGCTGGGGCTGTGGGATGGAGCCTGTTGGCAACCCCAACCCGGGGCTGGTTTCTGGGGGCAGGCGCCGTGGGGCTGCTCCCTGTGTGCTTACGTCAATGCAGACCTTTCCACGGACTCCAGTCTGGGTTGGATCAAGCCTTGCATGGTTGTGGCCCTTGTGCATTTCAAAACTGTATTAATCTATATCTGGATCCCAATGGGGCACTTGGGATGAGCTGAGCTCAAACAATCCTTGGCAGGAGGGACAGAGTGGAGTTGGCAAGGATTTTTGTCCTGTTATTGGTTACTCGGAGGAAGGAATGTACACACCAGTTTAATATATGACAACTTGAGGTCTGTCATCTTAAGCATATTAGAAAAGCCTCGTTTTTTAACAAATCCCAGAGCGTTCGGCAGGCATCGCACTGCAGCTGTGCTGGGACCGGGCGATGGCTGTGGATGGAAGCACGGGGCTGCTTGCTGCTCAATGCATGGTTGGGACAGCCCTGAGGCTGCTGGGGGATGGACCCCGGGCTGCTCACCCCTTGGCTGGGGGATGGAAGGGGAGACAAAGTCCTGGGGCAGAGAAAAGCTGGCAAATGAGAAAGCATCAGTGCAGCCCATAGAGCCCATTCACTAAAAGCTTTTCCTGTCTGATTCAATTCGTCCCCAGCGAATTTGGCCAGGGAGTTATGTATCGAGCTCAGAGGAGACTTTCTTCTCTATGGCAAAATCTTCAAAAAACTTCCCAAAGACCTTGAGATAGATTTTGCACTCTCTCTGTCAGTGTGATATTTCCTTCAGTGGAAATAAGGATTGATGCTTCTGCTGAAAATTGTCTTGTATAAATTCATCCTTTCTGCTTTTTCTCTCTGGATTTCTAAAGTATGAAAAATTCAACCTAGTAAAGACTTTTCAGCAAGTTTCTTTGGGTTTGTTGTATCAAGCGCAAAAAATTCAATCCAGATAACCGTTCTCCCCTAATGTGGTTAGGAAGGATGGAGGATTTGTTCTGTTGTATTTTGTTTTGGTTTTGGAGTGGGGAGGAGTTTGGAAAACAGCTTTCTCTATTTTTACCAAACGTTACTTTCATTTTTCTCAATCGAAGCAGCACCCAAGCTCTTAGCAAGCTGCTGCCTTCAGCAATATCCCCATAAGGAGCAAGCTGAAACGGCACAAGGAATAGATGTCAGCCTCAGACTGACAACTGTGCTTCTGGGTAATCTAATGCCATTTTAATATCTTGCTTTTAATTCAGCTCAGCGAATGCTTTGATGGACAAGGCTCTGATGCTCGTGAGCCTGAGTTCAGTTGTTAGTGCTATGTCAGAAATTATTTCTCACAGACGACTGTAGCTGGAGCGTCAGCTCCCATTAAGTATATTAAGTGTATCGGTATATATTAAGTATATATGACCTCAGAGATTCTGGGCTAGCACGCTGTATTTTGTAGCCTTTGGTTTGTTTCTGCAGTGACAAAAAACAGAAGGTCTCCGGTTAACTTTTGACCACTGACGTATTAAATGAAGATGCGCGTTTGAGCAACATCAGTGATTTCAATTGACTCATCAATTGCCATTGCATAGCAGTCTTCATGTTTCACTTTGGTAACAAGCTGATCTGCCACATCTGATGCCAGCAATTCAGTCCTTCAAACAAATGACATGTTTGATAAAGAAATCTTTTTAAATTCATTATGCACTTTGGCTTTTGTCTTTCCTTTTAATACAGCATCTGTTGCAGCCGGGATGCATTCCTTGATCGTTTCTGAGTCTGCAATTATTTTTCTGCCTGCCCAGTGTCCCAGGGACGTGAAATGAAGCTGCTGCTCTCTGCTGCTGAGCACTGAAACTCTGCACCAACATTCAATTTGATCTCTCGGAACAGACTGCAATGAAGTGGTTTCATCGACACACACTTGTGATAAAGAGGCGACGTGAAGAAAGCCAGCTAACTAAAAGGCCCTGCGTTTTTTCTGGGAAGACAATAGGATATCTGCCTCTTCATTTGTTTCACGGATTCCTTGTGCAGCCATTTAAATTCAGCAGAAGGCTCCAAATGTCTAAACTTTATCCTGGGCATTTTTTATTTTTTTTTCAGTGCTGGAAAGGAATAGAGTTAAGTGTCCCAAGGGGAGTTTTATAGAAAATGCTATGTGCAATGTTAATGAGTTGGGAAGGGGTCGTATGTTTTCCTATATAGAGCCCATGCAGAAACAAATACGGAACCTGAGGAGAAACCATCTGCGGGGACCCACGGATGTGTGCCAGTGGGTGATCCTGGGCTGCTGTCACTCCTAAATGATGGGCAAAAGACTTCACTCCCAAAAGCCCCTCTGTGCCCCCGCATGGCTCCGTGCCGGGCTGGGTGAATAGCTGGGGCTGGAAGAAATGACAAACTTCTTGGGTGCCACAAGAGATTGCTTCAGTGTTACTGATCCTCACTCTGCTCGTTACTGAAAATGCATCCAGCAGCTATATGGGTCAGACTGCTAAATTTGTAGACACGGAGTGTCAGGAAGCCTTTTTGTCAACTTCGTACCGTTTAGTATATTTGTCCTCAAGTTCAAAGCAATCCTGGCCCCAGACTTGTGATATTTTCTGCCCTTTCCCCTTTCTGTTGACTCAGACCTCTTCCCTTTGAGGTCAACATCAAAATAAAGATGTATGTTTCCTCAGCCTGACCATGGCTCTGACTCTTTAGATCAGCAATCCTATAGTCCATATGTCTTCCCATCTGTCAGCCAGCATTTGAAGCCAGCTTGCTCCTCTATTCTTTCAGACAAGTGTGAGAATCAGAAGTTTCTTTAATGACGGTTTCAGGCCTTAAAGCATTTGCTAAGATACTACCTATTAAGATCCCTTGATGGCACCTTGAATAGAGATCAAAAGCAGCCGAGTTCACTCCGTAAATCTAATCTGGCCTTCAGTTTAGGGTGCTGGGAGAGGGGTGGGGAGGGCACCGTGTTCCTGTGCTGAGGAGCCCAGCCTGGGAAGACAGCATTGCATTTGTGAAACAGTGACCCAGAGCACGGCTTTCAGTCTGTCTCTCAAAAGTTTCTATTTTTAAAGCCTGCCAAGAGATAGTGCAAAGCCCTTGGAATATTTGGGGAAGTGTGTGCTCTTTGGGTTCATATCATTTCATTGGGTTAGAAAGGATTTAGCAGGGAGGCCTTCATTGAAGTTTCTGTATGTTGAAAGGTGTGCATGTTATCATGGACAAAATGGTGTAGGGCATTCCCAGAGAACCCCCCAGCTGCTGCTGACAAAGGCTGGCTATTTATGGGACCCAAATGTCTGTGAGGATCTGAACATCCCCAAGATGTGGCTGAGCAACAGGGGATGATGTCACAGCACCAACTGCCCAGTAAAACGTGACACACTGGAGTCAAGGACAACATATGGCCTTGGGTTTGTGTTGAAACAAGTTGAAGCGTGAGCATGAACCTGAGCTCTAGAGATATCCTCTTTGGCCTCAGTGTCGTTAGACTTCAGCCAGAGTATCACTTGTGCTCCCTGAGAAAAGCAGCTTCTCTGGCTGCCTGCTCTGTAGTGTCGCTGCTTTTGGAGGAGGTGGTCAATCAAAATGTGAGGCACACAGATTGTTTGCTTCCAAGAGGGGAAACAGAAAGGGCCTTGATGTAATTTTACATCTTACCCAAGAGGATGCACCAGTTCTTGGACACCACACCGAATAAAATGTCCAGCCACTTTTTGCTCCCAAAGCCTCTTTCAGCCAGCCCCTGCCCCAAAGTACTCTATCTGGCATTGTCACAGGGTTTATTTAAGATGGATTTGGCTTTTTGGTATTTTTCTGTGCTTATAATCCTTTTAATTCCACCATTTTTCTTTTACGACCTTCGTTCAGTCTTTTCTGTCCCTCTTTTACACGATACTCAACCAAGTCTGTCTTGTTGCTGTCATTTTTAGTGTGAATCCATATCTGCCTTTTTAGGGGGTAGTGGCACTGGTGACGTATACTTGTGGTTAAAGCAAAAGCCACTATTGAGTTGGACAAAATAGGATGAATGCTGTATAAAAGCCTTCAGAGAGCTGTGAAATCTCCATCCTCTCTTCCTTGTTCTCCTGGGAACACTTGCACAAAGAGTATTTTTAATGTGAAGCAAAAAGGATTCTGATGAATACTCATTAACATTTTGTTTCTGTGAAGATACATACATGATCATCACAAGGCTGTGAGGGACACGAATTCAGGAAAGCCCTTAGATGTACACTTATTGCTGTGCATATGCTTAAATCTTCCTGATGGCTGCTGCTTTGCTGAATAGACATATTAACCAAAGACAAAAACAGGTATTTAATGGAGCTTGTTTGTCCTGCCCTGGCCAGAGGCAGTGTGCTGTGATAAAGGTTTTCAAACTCACTCCATAGCGGTGCTCTGTGAAACCTCCCAGAATGGAATGGGTTGGTTGAAATACACGCCTGCAAATAATTTGTATCATAGTTGTTAACAGCAAACAATGAGAGCAGGATTTAACCAGAGATTGCAAGGGGAAGCAGCATCAGAGCCACCAGAGACATTCCGCAACGTGTTTTTCTCATGTGAGTTTGTACCCAGCCTGGATAGATACCACTGGGTGATGGTGCCACTTCACCGTTGCCACTTTGGAAGCATCAGTCTCAGAAATGCAGATCTGATATGGACTGAAGTCTTCATGCTACCGGCTGCATCCCACCTATTGTGAGCTGGTTAGAAAAGAGCCTTGGTCAGAAAGAGTTAGCTTAGCATTGAGTCTCAACTAAAAACCTTCTCTGAGAGGCAGGAGAAGCATGTCTGTCTGTGTCCCTTCCTGCAGATACACCACTGATAACGTTGTTCTGTTGTTCTGAATGCCCTGGAGGGCTGGGCTGGCTTAGCTGTGTGTGCAGGTCTGGCCAGCAGTGTGAGAGGTCCCTCGGTTAGAGCAGAGTTAAGGAGCTCCCATTTGCACAAAAGGGAAACACTCCTGGTGGGACCAGCTATGCAGCAGAGGTAACCAGACGTGACAGTGGAGCTTCCAGGCTTTGCCAGACTTTCAGTTCCTTGTCCCAAGGTACTGATTCTTCATGAGGTCCCTTTTCTTCCAGTGATTGTAATCCAATCTGTGCTGTAATCTGTGCTGTTCTTTCTGTATGAAATCTTGTAGGCTTTTTTTTTTTTTTTTTAGCAGCTTTTTGGATGGACTAATGAAGCTGAACAGAAACAAGAAGAAGAATGTATGGTCTAGCTGTTCCTTTTGGGACTACCCAGAAATATCCAGCAGATGAACGTGTTTTGTATGTCTGAGTGTCATTTTGATTCACTTGAAGCACGCTGAAGCCATGACACAATGTCACCAGAGACTGGAGTTTCTGTTACCACGTGATGGCTGGTTTGCTGAGGAGATCATTAATTTAATATCTCTAAATACTTCTGGAGCCTCAGGGCACAATGCAAAGTGGACACAGAAGTCCAGGTGTATCTGCTGGGAAGGGAAAGCTCTGAGTTCTGCTCCTTAACTGCAGAGTCTTTTTTACACACAAAGAGAGATGAGAAGCAGGGACTTGACTCAAGGACATCCATGATGACAGTGCCTGGGTGTTACAACCAAACCAGCTCATCAGGACAGTGATTTGGCACTGGTTCTGCACTCCAGGGTGGGAGGGCAGCAGAGTCAGGTTCCTGCTACCTGGACCTAACTACTAATTCAAGCAGACTTTTTGTTCCTGGAGGGCAGGGTGAGTGGCTTCACAATATGACAGCTACTTAGGAGTTGTCACTGAAAATCAGTCACCCAAGAAGACCGTTGACTTCCTTGGACAAATGGGCCCAAAGCATCCTGGTTGAATTTCAGGAGAGAATTACACCACTGGTTTACATCACCATTTATTTTGGCCATTTTGCAACAACAAGTTACTCAGTATGTGTATGTAATTGGGGTTGTCTTTTTCTAGCTGATGGAAAGATAGATGCGTAATTAATGGACTAGGTCATTTGTTCTAATAATAGCCCATGTTATGACAGTGATTGTTAAACAGAATTCTTCCTCAGCTGAAAAAAAAAAAACCAAAAAAAAAAGATTTGCATTGAAGTCTGTTAGCATAATAGAGCTCAGGACTTCTACACTGCATTTGACCTTTGGTGGAGGCTAGAGTTGGTAGCACCTGTTAGGAGGGAAGCAAATGAAGATGATACATCACTTCTATTTTTATGACAGTCACCATGCATTGTAAACATTCTGCTTCTTGGCTCAGTACGTCCTTGAAGTACACAGAGCTAGTCTGAAAAACATTGGGATCTGAATGGTTAAAAACATAGCCACCATTTGACATAGGTACCATTCTTCAGCACGTAAGTAATGCGAATGCGACGTTGCACAAATATTTAGAGCTTCATTTACCTCCATCTTATTATTTGCAGAAAGCTATACGCTCTGATGATATCCTGAGGAATACAAACTGGATATTATTCATATCTCAGCTGCTGATATTTACTGTCAATAAACAGACTAGTAAAATGGAAACAAATGTTTGGTTCCTAATCCTATTGCAAGTGCAGACTTCATAATGTATGGCGAATACAGAGATTCATTCTGCCATTTGCCAACAGTGCATTATCAGTTTCCCTGTACACAGCTCTGACATGCAACTGTACAACAGCGTTAACGTGTACCTGGGCTGATCTTTTCTTTTTCTTCTATTGGGAATTAAATTCTTCTGTACTCACTCTGGCCTTTCAACCTGATTGGAACTGCCACATTTTGCCCATTTCTCCTCTGTGGTGGAGGTGGAACTGCTTTGCACTGCAGTGAATTGGTGCCTTTAACACCTTTATTTTGCCTCTTCAAAGCTTAACTTTTTAAAACCATTTTCTGAGCACATGACAAAACTCCCTTTGCCAAAAATGAATTTCTTTCTTTTTTTTCTAATCTTAAAGTGTTATTATACCAGATCTCAAGAGTTAAAGTTTGGTCGCAGGCAGATTCTATTTTCAGATAGCATCGTGTAGAGACTGTGTTTTCAAAAGCATTAACTCAAACCACACGGATGCACAACTGTTTTAAAATATGAGAATTCACACATGCTTTTTATTATAACACACATAAAACTGAAGTATAATACAGTAGGCTTTGGCAGTAAAACAGAGTAGTTGATATATAAGTTTTATGCCTAGTTCTTTCAATTAATGAGCCACTTTTCTTGACGAATTGAACATGAATGAGCAAAAACACAACAATCTGATTAGATACTAAATTGATGGTTTTCTGGCAATTCAAAAATTGAATGTCTAGTTCAGAGTTCACTTTTTTTTCCCTGGGACAACTTGATAACCTCCTTTTACTATAGCCAAACTGCTGCAGAGGCACTGTCAGTCTCTTCAAGTTCACTATTGTTCTCAGAAAATCACTTCTTAAGAAGGATCCATATGTTGAGGGCCTCAGCTGTTCCTTGCAAGGAACAAAATTATGGGTCAAATTCATTTGCTATGTAACTCTGCTGAAGTTGGTTCAGCTGACACAAATATCTCCTAATGGCATTACAGCTTTGCCTTGTCTCTGCTGGCACCAAGAAGCTGCGAGAGGGCTGTAGTCAGCAGGGATGGTTGTGGGAAGTTCCTCAGGGCTGAGATTTAACAGTGAACCAGATTTGTGTTTGGAAGCTCAATTTTGCTTTTAGGAATATAAATGAGGACAATGATTTGCCAAATGGAGAGAGCACCCAGATGGCCTTGTTCTATAGATAGGGTCCTTAATGTGTTTATGTCAAGAAGAGGAACAGGCTTTTTTTTTTTTTTTTAAATTTTAGAGGTGTTGGAAAAGGAAGTGCAGATGAGGGCTGCCACAGGCTGGTCCAAACCTCCAGCATCTGGCAGGGAAGGAATTAATCAGCCCCTTAGCACCCAGTGCTGTAGGTGGGAGAGAGGCTGATTTGGGCCCGCTGGGAGAAATGAGTGGTTGCTTTGGGAGTGGAGGCTGTGTATATGATTGTGTTAGCATAAAGGCAGTATTGCTGCTTGGTGACTTTGGGTGTAAGATAGGGCTAGGTTGAGACACACCATTTTTTGTGTTGTCTACTGGAGTCCTGTATTTTGTACTCCTTTGCAATTAAATGCCCCCATCTTTAAGGTGATGGTGGGGTAGCTGTGGTCTCCAGGCACTGTGGCATTCCCTGCTAGTGCTGCTGATCCTTCTGAAGAAGGCAGGCTGTTCAGCTGAGGTGATGGAGCCGTCCCCATGGAGCTGTAACAGAACCTGTGTGGGATAAACTCTCATGGGGAAGGATGCTGGGTCTGATTCTCTGTTGTCTCACAACCTTCTGTAGCTGCTGGTCCAGTGCAAAAAGGATGAGAGATACTGAATGAACAATTCCTGGCAGGGGAACAGCAGCACCCAGAAGAAAGCTCAGGTGGGAGCTGCAGTCCTTCCATGCAAATGGTAAGTGCTGTAGGGTACCAAAACACAGCATTTGGGGCTGTACTAGGCAAAGGTGGCTAAGATGGTGAATCCTTCAGAGTGAGAGGAGCAGCTGCTATAAGAGGTGATTGGAAAATGCAGTGTTTTGTGTTTGCCTGGCTGTGGGAGTGTCATGTTCCTGGTGCTGCCAGAAAAACAGGGTGCACAGAGCAGCCCAGGGTGTTTTAGTGTGTGCAGCTGTGTCCTGGCCCGCATCAGAGAGGTTTGAAAGGAAGAGGGAGAAAATAAGTGGTGAAACTGAAGAAGGAAGTGACATTAGCACAATGGTGAGCTGGTGTGCGTGGGCTGCAGGCACATCCCAGGTGGACTGGAAGAAGGGAAAGGAGATGTGGCATGCGAAAAAACCCAAATGAACATAAAAAAAAGTAGCAAACAAGAGGTCAGCTCTTGAAATGGGCCTGCTGGAGATGGGAGTCCTGTCCTAGGAATCCTTTACATCCAGAATCCAACGTATTCCCAGACCTCTGTCTGGTTCCTTTTTTCCTCACCAGTGTTGTCCCCCTCCCCCCTCCTCCTCCTTTGTCAGGCAACTCGTTAACACTTATTAGCAAGCATCTTCAAAAGGCCGGGAGGGGGGAGGAAAGGATGGGAGGGGAGCTGAGATGGCTAAAGGAAATGATTAGGAGATTCCTTTTCCTTTCTGCCTATTCAAGCTTTAATGACCAGCCCCTGCTCTGTCTGTGCCCTGCATTGTTACCCAGCCCTACCCAGGGTCGCTGCACCCTTGCTACCCCTGCACTGATCTGCTCTGACATCTGGGACACTGCGAGTGCCCGCAGCATCTAACCTTTCTGATGCTGGGGAGGATCGCTGGCTCTTAGCTTTGCTGCTGCACTTGGCGTTGGTGCCAGTGCTGTGTCAGCACTGCTGTGCTCCTCTGAGTTTATCTTTGCGTTGGGGGCATCAGTGCCAAACTGCCTTGCTTGGTCTGCCCCTCGCAGATCTGAGATCCTGCTTGGAGGCTGATCTCTGTTTACATCTAAAAATGGTTAGTAAATCTTGGGAATCCAGCATCAATTACCAAGAATCCACTAGGCAGCAAGTGGGTTGTTTTTGTGGCTGGGATTGTCCTTGCTTGAGGTGAAGGAAGGATGAGTACAGGAGACAGAACTTGGCTCAAAGCTTTCTATTTTTGCCTTGCAGCTCCAGAGGCTTCAGTTGCAATGCGTGTGCTGTGGTTTCCACTTCAGCTAGTTATCTAGAGCTGAGCACTAATCCCATCGGAGCTGATGGCAGAGCTCCCATTGGCACTGAGAGGAGCAGGCTGGATCAGTGAAATCCATTATTTCCTGGAATGTGGGTTATACTTGTTTTGTTCTGTCCACCAGATTGGTGTTTCTTCACCTTGTCCAAGCTGTGGTACCAAAATTACAGATCATGGTCTGTTTTCTATGCGTTAGTGAAACCCTGCAGGATTTTTCTGTCAAAAGACTCCTGGTCTTTTGACCATGACTTGGTCATGATAATCCTAGGAATGGATGCTTAGAGCCTTGACGTGAGAAGAGCTCTGAGTATCTATGTGGGTTCTGGGCAAGAGCTAATAGGTCTAGGCTGCTTCCTGGAGACAGATCTGGCCCTAAAAAGCAGACCTGGCTGATCTCAGCACCTTGGGCTGAGTCTGTGCTCTCATGGTTTGGTGCAGCAGAGCACAACTTGCCCAGGTAGTTCAATGACATTTGTGTCAGCATTAAAGGTGAACACCAATCTGTAGAGAAGGAGAAGATGGAGCTGGCGGGTTAGCTTCATCTGGATTTCAGTTTATAGCATGATCCTTGGAAAATATAGAGGAAAATCAGGCTGAAGAGACAGTGGTGGCTGGCTGGAGCACTCCTCCCCATACCCAGACTGTGCAGCGCCTGCTCAGTGCTGAGCGCCATCTCTCACAGCAGTTCATGCTAGGTTCCTTCTTTCAACAGCTTGTTATTGCAGTGTCTGCTGAGGGTGGGAGAGAATCTCCTTTCTGTCACTAACGGAGGCTTTAATCTGGAAAAAAAAAAACTGCATTTTGAGATTTATACTGGAAAATTGGAACTATACATGGGAAAAAAAACACAGGAGTACTGGTGAGCTGGAAAA
This sequence comes from Tragopan temminckii, assembly GCA_028571105.1. Lineage (NCBI taxonomy): Eukaryota > Metazoa > Chordata > Aves > Galliformes > Phasianidae > Tragopan > Tragopan temminckii. The sequence goes on from JAOWBP010004006.1 coordinate 3,686,690, forward strand.
AAATACAGACAAATATTATTTCTTAGTGTTTTCTTTTTTTCAGAGTTTAATTTCTTTATCTATTACTTCTTCCATGCAGCATTTTGGAAAGAATTTGGCAAATGTATGAAAGCAATCTGTAGGATACTTTGTAGTCAGATGCCATAACCCAGATTAACTTGTCTGCTTGTACAGAAATAGCCACTAAAGAAATACACTGATTTATGTGTCAGCTTGAAACTTGTTTGGGGGAACTGCTATAACTGTAGAATACAAAAGATATTTAGGACAGACAGAACAAAAGTTTCTTAGCTTCTTCGAGTGAAAAGAGGGGTGAATTTCAATTATGTATTTTATTAACGCAGCCTTTTTAGCTCTATGAAATGGTAACAGTGTTAAAATCCCCTCCTGGGAAATAATGGCACATATGCCACAGAGAGAGTACTTGAGGATGTTATGAACTGCTGGTGAAATTAACCAGTTGTTAATCAGTTCTTTGCTTGCAGCTGAATGCTACTCCAGCCTAAACTGAAGATTATCAGATGGTAAGTTTGAATCACAGAATTGAGTTGGAAGGAAACCCAAAAAGGTCTTCTAGTCCAACTCCTCTGTCACAGGGAAGGTCATCTAGCCCAACTTGCAAGCAGTCTCATTGTGAGCTTGGTGTCTAACAGGATGTGCAAGGAATTATATTGTGGTTAAAGACAGGGCAACTCGAATTAAGCTTTCATTTACAGGTGAGTCAGCAGTGGGTTGGTGCTGAGGTGGTTACATGGGCCTGAGTGAGCAGCACTGGCTGATGGGGGCACTGGTGGCTCTTGCCGTGGATTGGGACAGTAACCACAGAGGCACCACATGGGCACCTGAGCATCACTGTTTCTATGATGCACTGCGTAGGGCACCCAGGAAATACTCAGTGCACCAGAGCCTGCTAGAATGATCCTGCAAGGCTCCCGATGGGACATAACTTCAGAAGTGAATGCAGTGACCCATAAGGCATGAACTCTGCGTGGTGACTGCACTACCTTGTTGTCTTCCAGTAAGTGCTTGTTTTCCTCCAGTAGTAGAGAAAGTGTTTTGGTAATATAATCCCAACGAATGAAGGGACTTACTTAATTAAAGTAATAATCTGAAAGTTGTCATTGGTAAGTGTGTAAACAAGCTGATTGCAGTGGGTGCATGAATAGCTCTAATGAGCATGTGTGGGTATTAAATTAACCATGGTTCACAAACCATGCATGGCTGTACCATTATTTAGCAGTAACCACTTTTCTCTGGTGCTTGACTCTGCCCACTACCCCAAAACCCTTGTCTTTTCTGTAGGACTGCACAGCAGAAAGGAACCTGCATCTCTCACAAGATTGGGATTTAAATGCAATTATTACTCCTAAGGTGGTTGGGAAGGTACAATGTGGTGTTTTTCACTTGGATGAAGTGTTGCCCAGTGGGTTGAGCACAGGTGTTCAGCATCAACCTGTCCTTCCTGATGTGTTGTCCCAGGGCCTTTGGAGGTGGCAGTTCACTGCTGAGTGTGATGGAGAGGAGTATTGGTGCAATGGGAGAATAATGGCTGTTGCAAGACTGTGGTACCATTAACGAGCTCCTTGGAGGAAAACCCTACAGAAGTGCAAATCATCTTACTTGCTATTAATTACTGATGTATTTATTCATTGCAATATGCAGGGCAGATATAGCAGGCTATCAGCTCAGCTGATCTGCAAGAGGGTGGACGTACAGGAGCTTCTTGTGATGGTCACAAGAAGGAGCTTCTGGACTAGTAGCTCTGATTTGTTTATGCTGGTAGGAATGAGGAGGAATTTTGCTTCTCCAGGTCCAGGAACATCTCCTTGGTTTGATTAAAAGGGGCTTTTGTGTGTACCTTCCATCTCTTGGAACTGAAGCAGACTTTGAGTGCTAAATTTATTCTGGCTGGCTTTCCTGGGTGATTTTTGTCTACAGCCTAAAATGGCAAAGAAGAATACAACTGCAGGGTGCAGATTGGCTTCCAGAGATCAAAGTACAACTTCTTTCCTGATTCAGAGGAGCTCAGTTATGTGCTGCTGTGTACTGGAGGCTATTGAACCCGACCTCCCATTTTGGAAGCAACTTGCCCTCCTTTGCTGTCATTTTAGATCATCGTATTATGAAGTGGAAATTCTGCCTCCTGCTAACTATTGTTTTGCTGCAAATAGCCTCCTTCCTTTGGAGATCTGAGATCTGGCAGAGAATGAAGGTGGAGGGGAGATGCTGAATCCATGACACCACCAAAGACAACACCTGGTGACTGTTTAAAGAAACAGTGTCTTGCATCATGAAACTGAAGGTAAATCCTACTTATTGCATGTGCTCCTGCCTCCAGCTTCTGACTATTAGACCATTTTTTGTTATCCAAACCAAAAATCTTAAGAGACTGTTTTTGGTAATGACTTTGAGAAAACTGCTATGGCTTGCTGTGGCTATATCCCTCTACGTATTCAAACACCTGTCATGGGTAGTTTGTTCTGTTGGGTCTGTGTGGTCATCAAACAGACAAATGGACAACTGAGGTAACCCTGGCTCCGAACATCTTTGTGTTTACAAAGTCCTCATCTTTTCAGATGTGAAAAGTAAGGGAGGAGGTTTATGAGGGGCTGTTATCTTCTGATGCAGGCCCCAAGTGGTACCCCTTGTTCTTTGTCAGATACAGGTAATGGGCCCTGATCCCCTGGGCTGGCTGCTTGCTTAAAGCAGCTCTATGGTGTTGCTGGAGGTCCTGTTACGGTGTGGATCCCGTTCTTCTTGAGAAGCCTGGTGCTAAGTAAGAATTTCATGAATAAGAAGAAACACAAAGCACCAAAGCAAACAAACAACAAAGCAAGTAGAGATGTTTTAGCAGAGCACAAGTGCTGTGCATGCATCTGAGTGAAAATTGGAAGTCCACGCTGGAATTTCTACACTGGTGTGAGATCTGTCTGGATCACTTCCCTTTCCTGACACAGGAAAGGCAACATTGCCCTGCTGTTTGTGAAGCACTCTCCTGGCAGCCCCATGCCTGTTCAATTTGCATGTGGCCAAACTAGGTATAGGAAAAGAGGTATGTGCTAAGCTGGCTGCCTGCTGCCCTACTCTGAGGACAAGGTCTGGGTGTCCTGGAATTGTGGGGAATTGCAATTTTCAAGTACATCTGTGAAGCAGACCAAGGCTTGCTGAAGATTCCAAGTTTCAAGGTTTAGTAGTTGCTGCCATTTCACACTGCTAGCAAAGCCTGTGTATATGCCATATAATTAACACCAGAAATTCTGACTCCTGAGGCTATAGGGTTAAACAAGTGTGTCCCCATTAAACTTGAATAATAAGAGGTTAACTCATTAGGAAAAAGAACACTCCTGATGTGCTTAATGGAGGGAGAGAGCATTAACTCTTACGGTTCCTTACAAGTCCTTGCACTAGTTTAACTTCCCTTTGAATGTTAATTTTTCTTCTATAGAATACTTTATAAAACTCTCCAAATGATCTCGTCTGTTCTGTACGAATCCTCTTTTGATTTCCTTGTTATTGACATGCTTGACTCCTTTGGAGTCTTTAAAAATACGTCCTGCTGTGCTGATGGCTGGTTGCATACTTATAAATAATACGCAGTGCAGAACTTCTACAGAACAAAGGCAAATCCTGAAAACAGCTCATTTGAATGTCCAGTAGCAACAAGTCACATTGTTGCTGTGTCTTTGTCTTTCCTGGTTTATCCTTAGAGGAAAAAAAGATAATAATAGGAGGGAAGACCTGGAGGTCCTAAGTCATAAGCAATTGGCCTGCAAAGGTAATATTTTTCATCAATGAGTTTTCAACTGTAAAAAACAGACAGGAATCATTTTTGAAGATCTTGTATTTGCAGTTCCAAAAGTAGTTAAGTTTCCAAGGGGTACACCTAGCTCATAAACCTCTACTTGCTGTTGTTATGGGTCAAGGACTTGCTGTCATACTTGGCTGGTTCAAGGGTTTGGTGCTCACTGACTCTCATTCTGTAAAATGGGCTTCTTGGGTCAAGCAAAATAAATATATGCAAGTGAATACAAAGAAGGCAGAAGCTTGCCAACCTAAAAATAGTTCTTAGTGGTTGTGGCATTAGCAAATCCTACCCTAGTGCCTGTGGCTGCAGAATGACTTTGGAGTTCCCATAATGCAGTTGTCTGTTGAAGACAGTGCATATTCTTGCCTGGAAATACGAGTCTTGTGGAGCTGATTTCTCTCTTCACCCTGGACAGGGATGGAGGTTGGTCAGCTCCACTTCCTTCAGCCGTTCTGTCCTGCTCTGGGGGCTGTTGCCCAATGGAAGTGTTGCTGGGAAGTGAGAGATGTATCCTTCACGTCTGGGAGAAACTTTCCTGCCTTCAGGAAGCCTCAAATGCTGCAGTTCTTCTCAGTGGGGTGAGTCTAGGTTCTTTAGAACTTCTGGCGCTATGAAGACGATAACCCTATTGCAGGTTGTGCTACCACCACAGAATGAATAATTCAAGCTTTGACTCCATACGATGTACGGTTATATTATTAATTTGTGCAGTTTCACGTTGAAGGCCTGTGGGGGGAGGAGAAGAACCCAAACTGTTCCTGAGCTTTGCTTGAGGAACTGCTACATGTTTGAAGCAGCTTTAGCTGGGAATAGCTCTAGCCGTGAGTGAAAGTGACCAAATGTAGCCTCAGACTGCGTAATAATGTTTTTCAAGGCAGAACTAATAATTTATAATGCATGCAGCTGTGTAAGCTCTCAGCAGAATCAATTCTGGAATATTTTATTTTGTAGATCACCTGAGAATAGCCTATCTTCTCAAGGCGTGCGAGGAAGAGATACGAGAAGTCTGGTAAACGCTTCCAAGTGAGGAGGTTTCCAATAGCAAATAGTAAACCAGTGATGTCAGCCAAAGACAGGAAATCAACGGTTTGGCTCCTGCGTCCTCCATGGCTGTGCCTCTTTCCTGTATGTGGGAGTGTGCCTGGATCTGGAACTGTATAAATAATCACACACCATCGTGTTTCTTGTGGTGCAGTGGGTCTTGGAGCGCCTGGCTTCTGGGATGCGTAGGTGCTTAGTGTAAACACTGCTGAAGAACCTGTTTTCACTGCTGTCCCACAGAACGAGTCTGGGATCCGAGCTGTTCCATATGCTGCAGCAGAGTAGAGGAAATAGCACCTTTTTTCTTTTTTTTTAAGTCACACATCTTTTTGTTGAGTTTACTGTCTGTTATACAGGCAAATGAATCTCTGCATTTTTGTCAGGTGTTTCATACAAGACTTCTGCAGCAGCAGCCAAAGCATTTAGATTATTTTGTGTCTTTATTTTTATTGGCCTGGTTTCCACTTTAACAAATTCACAGCTTGTGAACTGTTGCTGGAAGATTCAAATGTGCAAAGCATTAAGGAAGCACTAAGCACAGCCATCCTTTTAATTTGTGCCCTGTCTTTGCTACTAATAGTGTGTAACATCTGACTACAGCAATACCTAAAGCACGGGCTCCCGTGGAGCCCTGCTGTGTAGGTGCCGTGCAGGCGGGAGGGGGAATTCCTGCCTTCTGGGGTCTCAAGTGGGAACTCAATGAGAAGGGCTGGGGGAAATCACCATGGTTGGGAACCAGAGGAAGCGATTTGGTCACACAGTGGATCAGTGATGGAACAGGGAGCAGAACTAGGTCTCTGCTAGGTTATGTAGTTGTATTTAAGCTCATTTTCTCGCAATGCCTTGAGGCAGACTAAGTGACTTCTTGCAGTACTTTTCTGTCCCATTTTATTATGAGTCCATGGATGGAATTGTCTGCATTTACTAATTAGCAGGTTCCAGCTAAGGACAAATCTTACTGAGGCTCACCTCAGCTTGCCTGGGGGAGACTTAGTGCTAACCATGACGTTTCCTTGTTTCCACTGACCAGTCCAATCTTGATCAACTTGGTAGTTTTGAAAACTGTGTTCAATTAATTCCATTGTAGAGACAACCCCTCTGGCCATGCAAGTTTGCAGGGAGAGGCACAGAAAATAGGCTTGGATAGCGACCTACCTTTCTCTGCAGTCATGGAAATAATACCCATGAATTCATAACCTGAAAATACAAATACGGAGCTGATAGGTATGACAAAAGAAATTGTGCTTGTTTCACAGAATGCCATGACAGAGAAAGTGTGCTTTTAGTGGAGCTGCTGAGTTCTTGACATGAAAGTTCCTTTTAAAATCCAATGCATTAGTAACAATAAACAGATCTTCCAATGGATATTGATTTAGGGAGAAAATAAAACAGATGGATTAGTACAAGCATTCATCTTCACTGTCAGTTTAATATCAAGATAATTTTATTTGATGGTTCAATACAATAAATTCCCCTTTTCCTTAATACATATTTGGGAAAAGCAGGCAATATCGTAATACAGTAATTAGCCATATTTGCCTTTACTATGTGTGAATAAGATTAATATACTAGAGTGTTCAACCTAATTGATCTATTATGTGATAGGGACTCGCAACCAGACTGCAAATTACAGTTTAACCCCCCAAAGGGCTAGACTTGTTTAGGAAATGTGTGAGTCTTTAAGAGATAAAATTAATAGGACTGGCGTTGACCTAAATATTCAGTGTTATTAATTGTATCAGTGGATTGTGGTGCTTTTATGTGCAACTAGGAAGGCAATGTGTGTAGAAAGGAGCGGGTTTATGATGGCAGTGGGAAGGGTGGCTAACAGAAAACATGACAATTATTGCAAACCAGGTTTCCTGGTTAAAAAAGTGATTGTCACAGGCCCTTAAAATTGCTATTCCATGTGGTTGTGATTAAACAAATCATCCGTGCAGCGCGTTTGGAACATAATGGCTCTGTGGGAAAAAAAATGTAAATCAGGTTTTTGTATTAATGAAAACGGTTTAATATGGTTTTAATGACCCATTTTTCAGTCTTCACCAGAAAGTAATTACCAGTTAGATAGTTAGTGCTCTGGGCTTTGTTCTGGCTCTCAGAACCCCTTCAGCCTGTCACCCACGGGACTCCTGTGTGCTTTGTGGGCAGCCCAGGGCTAGCGAGCCAGTGGCCACTGGGCCCTTCTCTGCAGCTCTGCTTTGCATAGCATGAGGACAACTGTGTCTGTGCTTGCAGGTTCCCTGGTTGTTGCCAATTGGACTAAGGCAGATGAATCCATACTGAAACCAAAACTGGGAGGCCTGGATATACCTGATCGATGACTTATCTCTGGGAATAGGTCAGGGCTGTGAGGCTGAACATCTGGGCACGGCAGCAGGGCGGGGAGCAGTGCACGGAACGTGGGCAGCTTGGGTCCTGAAGGAAGGTGCAACCCAATGGCAACAGAAACAGCTGGCAGGTTTCATTGGCTGCAACTTGCTCATCTCCAGCGGAAATGAGAGAGTAGCAGATGGTGGTCACTGGGAAAACTGGGGACTCAGGATCTATGTGTGCCTGTCTACCACTCAACTGAGTAAACCCTCCTGGCTCCCAGCTCTTGTGCGTGGGTGCAAAGTTTGATGGTGAATGACTGAGGTCTTAGCACCTTCTTAATACTTGGAAAGGGCTGCCAGCCAGTGACATTCATTCAGAATAGGAAATTATTAGATTGCTTTTTGCTACAGTGCTGGTGAGCACTACAGCAAGCTCAGAGCAGCCATGAGCAGGTAAGGCATTGGTAGGCACCTTTTGATCAAGTGAATTAAGACCCTATTGGATGCTTGTAGTTTGCACCTACTTGCATAGGAGCAGATATTTCATTATAGAATGTTCTTTGGTCTGGTGAAGAAAGGCATAATGTAGCCCAATTCCTTGACATAGGAATATGCAGTCAAAAAGGTACATTTCTCACACCAGGAGTGTTCAGCATTGGAATCCTTTGCTGGGGGATGTGGTGAACGTATTATCATTGGAAATTTCAATATTAAGGCAGATGTTTCCAGCCAGAGACCTGCTGGCAGAGGCTTGGAGATGTGCTCATATACAGGTGTGAGACTGCATCCAGTGCTCCTAATGCCACTGAGAAATAAAATAGATTGATGGCAGTGAGTGAGGAGGAGATTTTGAGGGAGGGAAGGATCCTTCAGACTTTATTTATCCATTGTAAAGAAACATATGAGGGTAAACAGAAATCGATTTTTCTAAAAATCCCTCCCAGGTCACCTGTAGGGGAAATAATGCGACACAGCTCAATGCCATGCACTGCAGATTTTGTCAAGAACATAAAGAAACCTGGTGCTTTATTTTTATTTTTGAAGTGGAAGTGGTTCACAAGGTATACCAGGGAGATGATTCAGTGCTTACAGCTGTGACATGTCAGAGTCTCGTAAGCTCAGATGACTGTCTTTATTGTGTTTTCCTTTTCATCTTCCAAACTTTGAGCCCTTGTGTTCCTATCATTTTCCCTTTTCTGATGTGAAATAAGGAGCATATTCTAAACAATGAATGGTGTTCTTTTGATACGTGCCGTAATAAAGAAACACCGACTTGGAGAACAGCAGATCATAGCTGTCCACAAAGAAGTACAGAAAGGTGCTAATCCTTTTGGCATGGCACTTCAGCCGCTTCTCCTGCTGGCTGATGGAAAGCCAACAATTATTTCTTTCTTCTATCATAGCGGGGACAAAGGAGCTTCCTTTAGCAACCCACATCTGCCCTAATTTATGTTGCAACATTTTAGGGAAGGGAGCAAAAGTCATTTTAGAAGCTATTGAAGAATGTCTTCCTCTTTTATAGCTCCTGCACATTTTTTGGCAAATGAAGCAGAATACATTCGTGGGGCACATCAATGGCAGCTGTCTGCAAAGGGCTCAGGGAGGGCCTAATCACTTCTTCAGTAGTGGCACAGCTGCCATGCGGGGAAGGTAGGAGGCATGAAGCTGAGGGAGAGCTGTTCTGTGGATGGGACTGCAGGGATGGGGCTGTCCTCTGAAAGGGCTGGGTTAGGTAATGCTACATCCCAGTGCTTGTGGGGCCTTGTCTTGGATTGTTGCTGCTGCAGTGACCTCTGGAGAATAGCACCCAGGGGAGATGGTCGCTGTGGTGCTGAGGAAAGGCTCTGTGGATTTCACCCTTGCTCATGCAGACAGGGAGCTGCGACTCATAAAGGGCTCTGGTGCTCTGTCTCACCCCTAGGAGCGGCTGCACGGGCCCTGTTTAGAAGTGCTTTGCAATTTGGATGATTTTTTTTTTCTTTCCTGCCTCAAACAGGATGACTTTTGCTGTGCTGCTGTGTGTTGGATGAGATGGCAGCTCCCTGCTGAATGCTGTGCTGCGATGAGGGCCTTAAGATGTGTAACATATGTGAAGCAGTTGTTGAAAGAAGTTTTGTGGGGATCTTTCACGTGGCTAGTTGGAACACGTGGTCAGATTCACGCTGATTGACCCTGGCTGGACATCAGTACTGCTGGGTGCGTGGAATCCCATCAGGGATGGAAAATTCACTGTGGATAGAAAACTAGTTTACCTTTGTTTGCGTGTGTGGCTCAAAATACAGCAAGGATGTGGCAGCCAACACTCTCTCTGAGGGACTGGAGCCCAGAGGTGGCACTGCACTGTATTGAGCACACGACAGGTGAAGAAATAGCACCAGTGTCCTGCTGGAGTGCATCACTTCCCACTGGGTTAACCTGGAAGGCTTATTCTGATTACAACCTAGTTGGACTAGATGACAGCCAGAAGTCCCTTGCAAACCCTACATTTTTGTGATTCTGTGTGAATTGACTCCAGTGTGTGATTTTTGTGACTCTTTGTTCCCCTGTTAGGCAGGCAAGTACTCTGGTCAAGAGCTGTCTTTTTGCTATTGAGTGGAACAGTAGTTAGTACATAATGGCTCCAACTTCTCACTGAAACTTCTCTGGGCTTTACTGTACCGTGAGCAAAAAGTAATGAGATTGACCAGAACAAAAAAGCCTCAGGAATTTTGACTTTTCTACCAGTCTGAGCTGCAGAGAGTCCCCTATCCCTTAAGGCCTGGTGCGTGTGGGAGTATTTCCATGGCCAGCGGGGTGACTGGGCTTAAAGCATGTGGCTCTGCAGAATGAGGGTTAAACTCCTCAACAACCTGCCAGCCAGCAGTGTGCTTGGCACCTGAACAAACTAACTGCAGCTTTAACCAGTGTGATGCTGCAGCCACATTAAGCTAAGCATGACATGGCTTTCTTGGGCTTGGTTGCTCCTGCTGGCAGCGCTGTGCCCATGTCACCCTGGTATGTCAACTGCTCGCTTTGCTGGGACTACCAGGTTTGGTCAAAGTCACCTGAAATGAATGTGCTAATGTCAGAAGAAGATGGGTAGATATTTTTATATTTTTAAGCTCCTCTATTGACTTTTTCCTTCCAGTCGCAGTGATACTTTCTTCTCTTGAGGCTGTGTTCATCCTTTTTTTTCACCCTGCTAAATTCTGCTTTGCTAGGCTGTTTCTATCTTGTTTCCATGTTTGATGGCCAGATGGCTGGGGAAGGCTCAGTATCCGGGAGACACCTGGGGAAACCAAGATGTAGAGTTCTTAATTATTGGCTGGACAATACTTGATTTATCCTCTTCCCATCATTGTGATCGCTTTATCTGTTTTTAATGTCTGCCTTCTTTAAAAACAAGTGCTGGGGGAGAGTCGTGCTCTGAGCTGGATCCCAGAGCTGTGCCTTCATGGGACTGCTGCAGGTTCCTGAGCTGAACACCTCATCCTTTGCTTCCTGTGGTCCTTTGCTGTGCCCTGGACTTGGCCATAGCTCAATGTTCCTGCCTGTGCCAGGGCTGTGCTCCCTTCAATGTGGCTTGGGAAAAGAAAGGAGTTGGATGGCTGTGGGCAGCAATGTGCAGAGCCTGGGGGGTGTCAGGGCTTGGTAAGCCTACAGGGTGTGTCTATTCTTAATAACTTGAAGATTTTTACAAATTGGCTTTCTGGAGCTGGAAGATGGGCTGGGGAAATGGGGATCTCCTGCAAGCAAACCCCTGTGTCTTCCCAAGGAAGACTGCTCAGCTGCTGCATTAGAGGAGCTCAGGGAATTCTGTAGCAGCTGCGTGGGAGGAGAAGAGGGATTTGTGGTTCAGCTTCTGGGAATTGAAGTGTTGAAATCTTGCCAGCCAAAAATGAGATGCCTTTAAAACTAGGGTGAAATCCAGGCCTCACTGAAATCACTGCAGTTTTGTTTTGGGCTTCAGTAGCATCAAGACATCACCCCAGCTTTCCAAGGAAAGAGTTGGAGGAACGTCCACTGCAGTGCTTGTTGCTGAAGCTCTATAGCCTGAACCTTCGTAGAAAAACAAGTGTCACAGCTGCAGTGCCAGAGCATTCCAATTTGCGTGTGCATATTCAGATAACAAAGGGAAAAACTAGTGAGGGGGTGTTTGTGGGGTTAAACTTCCTATACTTCTTTTTATGGTCAGGAGAGTGCACTGGGCATGGACCATTCCCTGGCTTTAAGTGTGGCTCTTTCTCTGGAGGGAAGAATCTGTTTCATCTCTCCAGGATGGAGTGACCTCCCTGATCTGCTGCTCTGCTGGATGGTATTATAAATACTTCTCTGACCTGTACAGGGAAATCAAATAACAATTAAAAGGAACAAAGCAAAAAGACATGAATCAATTCCATTAGAATAGCAAGCATTTGCTCAAGTCTCTGTATGGGATTGGTGTGTAAGCGCATACAAAAATGTAACTGTATTTTTCTTTTTGCTGCATGTGATTTTTTTTTAAATAATTAATTGGATGCTTTGGTCAGGAGATGGTGCTGTAAATGTCTGTCTTATACACTTGTCTGAACATCCCTAGTACTACGTGATACTGAACTCTGAAAGCAGATTGCCCCAAAGATCTGTTCTGCAGTGAGATCTGCATTCTGCTGCCGTGAGAAGACGAATGAATTATATGGTTGAGGGGCTGTCAGGAGGCTTTTGTGCCTCAGATATGGTCTCCTGGGAATTTGCTATCATCTGCCCTTCCGTGTACCATTGTGGGTTTGTCCCATCCTTTGCCCCAACCTCTCAAAAGATGTGCTGTTTGGGCAAAAAATAGGCAACTGCTACTGAGCCTCAAACGCCAAGTCATTGTACCATCTAAAACAGTGCTACAATAAACTCCTATTAGCAATGCCAATTCCTGCTGACCTTAGCAGTAATATCTGACATCTTGCATGCTTAAGGCATCTTGGAGCATACCCAATAGGGAAAGCTCTCTGCAGACGTGTCTTCACATGCTTTTTGTCTTGAATATGAGACCCAAATGCAGAAGCTAATAACTTTGGGCCTGGTGTGTCCACATAAGGTTTCCTGGAGGGCTGCTAGAGAAGTGAGCCATTGATAGGCTGCTCTTCATTGTTTCTGTGTATAGTCTATGCTTAATAAATGTCTTTTTCATGTATTCTTAACAGTAAACATTTACATTCAATTTAATTTTCTGTAGAGAAAGGCACTAAAGGAAACTGCAGTTGAATGGCAATGCCTATGCTAACAGAGCATTGCCAGGCCGTGTAGGATTTCTGCTCTGTGTGTGAAGGAAGAGGTGTTAGCTTTGGGTAGAGCATACTGCCCCAGTGTTCTTAGGTTGGTGAAGATGAGCATGGGTCAGGCACTGACTCTTGATGTCTCACATATAGTATTAACTGCCTTGTCTACGTTGGCATAGGGTTGTATCTGGCAGCCTGATGACTGGGAAGCCCATCCCCACACACGTGGCCTTGTTGTAGTGTAGGCTGCCTTGGTTTGTGCCTTCTGTAGCAGAGATCCTTTGCTCATCCGTTTTGATGGAGCCTTTTTGCAAATGCATAGTTAATGACTAGAGTGGAAAATACTTTAAATTCTTTTTGATAACTTCAAAAATGTTTTCAGTAGCAGCTGAGTTGTCAGAAAATATTTACATAAGTGCATCTGTGAACCTTGCTATAATATCTTAAGATCTGCGGCAGCTTTGTCACTTCCTTACAAATAGTTGTGAGCGATCTATTATGTAAAAAGGTTCAGTTTAATTTACAGGAAGCCTTACATTTTTCTCCAAGTACTGTGTTTAGTTCTTCTTTAAACACTACTGTGACTTTTTTTAATGCTTCTCTACAGAAGTTTGAATGATGTGTAAGTAAATGTAATACCTTCTTATTAGGCTGAGGAGGGGGGAGAGAGTTGAGCCATCCTTGTGTCGGTGAGCTGCTCTCCAAGCCTCCCTTTGGCACTCCCGACCTAACACCAAGGTGATGCTGGCAGCTAGAGACAGAAAGCTGTCCCTGGGTTGAACTGGATGGAAATAACAAAATTGCCTGAATCTTGCATCTGACGTTGTTCTGAATGCAAGTTTTAAATAGAATCTAGTCCAGTAGATCCAAACCATCCGATATCTTTAATCACATTATGTAAATGTGACTTACCCAAGTTGCAAAGCTGCTCTGAACAAGCAGAGGCTCGTTGGCATATGTCCTCAATCAGCTGAAAACAATCGGGGACACTTCCTGAGGTTGCTTTGTTCTCCCCCACTGTCATGTGTATTGTGTGTGGTCACGTTCTCCAAGTGTGTGAAGCTCTGCTCTCACTGTGGGAATTTCTTCTTTTCTCTATCTCCATCACCGATGAAACCAGCTCCTCAGACATATTTATCCCCAAAGTGAAAAGCTAGAGACAATGATGATAATGGGACCAATTATTTTTCCTAGCTTAGTGTCCCAGATCTGACTTTTCCTGAGAGAATACAGTGTTTCTCTCGTATTTTATTTGATTTTTCCTCCCGATCACTCGATGACAAATTAACAAGGAGAAGATTGAGAGACGAGTGATCTCTCTCAAACTTATAATACTGAGAGGTTTACATGTTGCTATCCAGAAAGTAACTGAAATAACAGAGAAACAAGGCCAACTTGAGCTGCTGTAGCATTCCCAGGAGGAAAAGAAAGAATTGGCAGAAATTTCTGTTAATTTTCACGTTCCTTTCGTTCGGTAGTGATTAAGATTGCTATGTGCAGATGCTGCTAACGCGTAGCGCATTGCATAGGAAGAGTGAGACTTACAAAACTACTCTCCAGAGTTAGTTAAAATTTCTCAGGAAATTTTGCTTGTCTTTGAAGACATTTAGTAGGAAAATGTTTTCTCCTCCTCAAAGAATAGAACAAAATTTATATTAGTTGGCTTTTTTTTTTTTAAAGACTTGTCCAAATAAAAACTCTGCAAACTTCATTTTCTTGACATAGTGAGTGATTAAAAATATCTGTCCAACGTTTTCTTGCTGTGAAACCAATAAGCTGTAGGAACTGACAAAGTTGAAGTGCTAGATGTTACCAGAGACATTTTCTTGTACATCTTCAGTAAGTCAGCGTAACTTTGCTCTTCTTCATTTTGAAAGAATACTGGCAATGTCCATTTCGGGAATACAGGGTCCATATTCCACCATTATGTAGATCTATTTTTTTTTATTCACAAAGCCCAAGAGGGCTATAAAATAAATGGAGTTCAGTGATTTTTAAACTCAGTGATCTCAAAGAGGCCAGAAGAATGGCTTAATGCCATTGCTTAATGCAGTCCGCTTATGTGCACGTTCAAAATCTTCGGTGCAAGCTCAGTTTCTAGTGTTGATTTATTTGGCTCCTGCTTTTCTAGGTCCCGAGAGCTGCAATGGGAGGCACTTCCAAGTCTCTGCTCCAGAGGGAGGAATAAAAATCAGTTCTTTTAAGAGCTGAATTCAGTGTTTTCTCAAACATGTTTAGCATTTTGCTCTGATTGCTATGGTGACCTCCAGGTTAATTCAGTAGTGGTCTGTTCTGCTGGGAGAACCCTGCACCCTCCTCCTATACTTCTGACTTTTTATGACTAGTTCTCTAAAAACATGGCCAAAACCAAACCTCTGGTCACATATTGTGAACAAATCAAATTTGACTGCTGTCTCATGAAGCTCACTGTATGGGAGTAGAATTCAGTCTGGGTATTTTCTTTAAAATTGTTGGAAGAACTTGCTGCAATCCAGAGAACTCTTGGATTGTGCAGAAGGCCATTTTCCGTTGTGGTAGAGCCATCCAGTTTGGCAAGACAGTATTCTTCTTCCCCGTCCCAAAGTATCTGAACTTCATTATGAGTTTTCATTCTCTTTTTCCTGTACAAACTTCATGGTTCCCCAGGGCGCAGCTTCCTGTCTGCCTTCTTGCTGTGCAAATGTCTTTTTCACCTCAACTTTTCTGTTAGGCCCAGAATTCACTCTTCTAAAGGTCACAGTTTCAGAGTGTGCATCTTCTCAGCTGCTCTACATCAGTGAATTTGCTCTCAGATTATTTTCAGGTTTAGAAAAGTGAATACACTTCTGTGTACCTCCAAAGAACTTGCATCCTTCCTCTGCTTTAGATCCATATATTTCTCTAATGTTCCAAGAGAAGAAAACATTTTCAAAACTTTTGGAATGTTGATTGGATTCAAGTGTTAAATGGGCAAATGTTTATGTAGCTTCTTAAGTGTGTGATTTCACAACCTATTTTATACTGTGAAGCGAGGCAAGAATTTGAAGCTAATGGCTGTGATAGTAAAGATTTGTTTAAAAATTTTTTTAGGTATGTCTTAATTTCTTCAGAATTTTCTGAGCAACCGAGTTCTTAATGCCAGGCTTTAGGGCAACATAATTGAAGCTTCTATTCTGTTCCCAGTGGTATTCTAAGTTGTGACCAGCAGTGAAGGCTACTGCTGTTTGTACTTGCATGTAATATTTTTTTACATGCCTTTTTAAAGATAGATGTCAGCGCTCTCTCAATTGGAGTATGTAAGTAATTTGTTTTTACTAGGCCAGTCCTTTGACTCATCTTTCTCTTTAGTAAAGCTTCCTTTTTTGGGCACTTTCATTTCTGGTGTTGGCACAATAAATGTTGGCTCAGTTCTGTGTGCACCCAACAGCATTGATGCTTGTATGCAGTGGCCAGATCACTTCTAGCTCTCTTGCCCTAAGGAACTTTCCAAAGGGTAACACAGGAGCAGAAGCATTTGTATTCCCCATCAGGGCTATCCCAAGGCACCCAGTCCCATTGAAGTGCATTGTTCTTCACAATTTATCCTTTTATTTGGACTCTTCTCAAGATTAATTCTTTCCCCATTTGGCAATAATTACATGGCAATACGCAATTAAACTTGGACTTACAGAATGTAAATTATCAACAAGAACTTTCAAGTAGCTGCATCGTTACTTCCCACATACTACACAGCTCAGACCTGGTTTGTTCTGCTCTTTTCTTCCTTAAATTGCTGTTGTCTGCTCTCTGGATCTTCATCTTCTGTCTCAGCCTCCATACCTTCGGCATCTATTTCTCTTTCTTCACCTACCAAACACCTTTAGGTTGCTGCTTTGTGTTACTTTTTAATCTGTGATTTTTGAACCTTTCCCTATTTATGTTCCATCAGTTAAAAGCTCTCACTTTGTCTTCTAACCATGTCCCATGTTTTACTAACTCCACTAAATCTTCTCAAATTAATCCTTTTCGCTGGGTTACAACATTAAATACTAAGGTAAGGCTAAAATATTCCACTTAGCAATGCATTCTATGTGTCACAGGAATTGACTGTGAAGTGAATACAAATCTGTGGCTGTGTAGCATCTCTTGGACATAGACTTAAAATTTTACTCCAGCGGGAATCTAAAATTAATGGTGGAATGAACAATAGAACAAGTATTTTGCTTTCTCATTAAATAAGTAGAAATAATCATGGGTACCAGTTTGAAGCTCAGATGTTGCTGCTTAATTAAAAAGGATTCTGAGTAATGATGTGCAGATTAAATCAGGGGATGGAGACTTGAGAATCTGGGTTCAGTTCTCAGATCTGCTGTTTCACTGAGTGACTTGTCCACGTTACTGAATATTCTGGAGACCCACTTCCCCATTCTAAAAAGGGGACAACAATACTGCTTTTATCTTAGATTATGAGGCCTCTGGGGTAGGAACTGCCTGTTACTTTGAGTGTGTGTAGCATTCAGCACAATGGGGTCCTCCTCTTGGAGATAATGGCAACAACATGTGCTGCATTCACATAGCACAGTTTATCTTTCATCTTCTAGTGCATTGGATTTCCCAGCTTGCCATAGAATCTTCTTGTTTAGAGATGAGAGACCTTTGTTTTGCAAGAATGGAGGCATGCTTTTTGTCTTCCTTTCCTCTTGCCTTCTGAGATGAGGAAGGTGTAGGGGGGAGCACTGCTGGTGTAGTGCTGATTTTCCTGAAGGATATCCATGAGGAGGCTGTCAATGTGTCTTACCAGTTTGAGAAAAAAATCCATCCAGAAAGTACTGGTGACATACAGGGAGAAATGCTTCTGAATTTCATGCCCTATGATTCATCATGTGATGAAGAGCAAGCGAGAAAGAATACCTTGAGCATTGTTGTCTTCACAAGTAAAGTATTCAGGTTATATATATCTTTTTTTCTCCCCAATATTAGGACAGGAACAGCCTCAGAAAATAAAAGGTTTTACAATAGGGGAAGGAAATGGTTGTTAAAGATCAGTCAGATCCATGACTCTGACAATTACAGAGTGATGTGACTGCGTAGAGATGCAATGGGGGGGAAGCGTCTGTTTACTGTCATTGGCATTGGGAAGACTGTCAGGAAAAAATACTGAAAAAGGCATTAAATGACCAAAAGCTGTTGTGGCTATCCATTATGCTCACAGGAAGTAGAAACTGGCATAGCTGGTTTGAAGAAGTATTTGGGTTTGTTAGTGCCTCAAAGGAAGAAGCACTGAGCTAGAGAGTTTGCATCATTAAAGACGTGGGAATTCTGCTGGTATTTAGATATACAACTACTGACTGTTCTTCATCTCTCAGGACAATGGAAAATAATTAGGTTCTCCTTGAGCATGGAAAGCTTCTTTGAGAGTAAGCAAGCAAACCCTCTCTAACTCCGTGTTTTGAACTGATTTAGCAACACATTCTAACTGATATTAAAATGAGATTTTAGATGTCCCTTTATTATTATTAATTTTGAATTTGAGAGGTTTGTCATGAGTCGTAGAATGACATCAATTAAGGAAAATGTCTATTTTATGAAGGAAATATTTTTCTTGAAGATCTCTCATAAAGGGTCTACTGGAAAATGATGTGCGAGGCTGTGCCTAAGTTGCCACTAACCAAGTGCCTTGTTTCTAGCACTGTCCACTACAAAATACTTCAGAAGAAGATGTGAGAGGCCTCAGAAAAATGGAAAATAGTGTCAGTATCTAAGTTTTCTCTTGGTTTCAAGTCATGACAGGAAAGTGTGAACTTAAAAACATGAAACATAATAGTTTGTCAGAATACTTGGTTATGTTTGGGTCAAACTGCTTAACATACATGTGGTATGTCCTGGAAAAACATAAGTCCCCATTTGTTTAGGCTGAACTTACAAGTAGTACTTAAGCTGTCACCTAGATTTGCACCCTGGCTGCTCGCAGAGGTGCTGGGCTCCTCGCTACCAAGTCAGCACATATAAACAGAGATGCTTCGTGTGTATCCTCTCAGAGAACGTAGTTGTTAGCTGTGTGATAGATGATGCACAAATGTTGAAGTGCAGCTGCCCCAAGAGCTGTGCTGTTTCTCAGTGTTACTGGGAGTGGCTGCTGGAAATGATGGAGCACCATAGCAAAGCAGCATTGTGTTTTCATATGGAAAGACAGATTCCATCCCAGTCCCAGACCGCAGTCAGCAAGCGTTAGACAGTGTGCTGCTATGGGGTAGAGTGGTTCTAGCCAAGACACAAGATTTAGCAGATGTTTAGCAAAAGGTTCCATTCTTGCCACAAACACATGTGGAGCTGTCAAGAGTCTAGTAAAGATTTTACAAGTCTTATAAGTCATAGTTTATTGAGCTTGGGAAAGAATTTAATATGGCATTGTGATCTTGGAAGCTGTTTTTTTTCTGACATAATATATTTTAATTTGGTTCTAAAGTTAAGCTCTACTTTTGTGATAACTAGTAAAAGAGAAGCTAAGTAGATTTTGTAAACATTGCCTCTATTCCTCTTTGGAGTCTCCTCCAATAATATCTTCTTAGGTTACACCATTGTGTTTCCCTCTGAGGGGCAGCTACCAGCAAGCTGAAGCAGTGTTTTGAAGCAGCTTAGGTCTTTGGGCTTAACTTTGTTCTGGAAAAAGTTCTTTCGCAGCTCTCATAACATCTATGGAATGGTGCAAATAAGAGGAACACAATTTATCAGCCAGTGTTGGACGTGGAAAGTGATATATTCAGTGAGCAGCTTATGTAAGTGAAGGACTTCTTAGGACACGAAGCAGTGCTGAATATCACGGAGAGCATTTGTAGGGAGGTGGCCAGTTTGAGCAATGACGCCACCACCTTCCTTTCCTTGGAGCTCCTGCTGAATTAAAAGTAGGCACGTGGAAATGTATTTTCCTCACTGGTGTAGCTGAGGACAGCAGCTTGTTCAGTGCTCAGCAGTTCTCACTGGGCTGCAGGGTTGGGAGAGAAGCGGTTAAGAGATGCGCTGCTGCTATCTTGGTGTGAGATGACTGGCATGCTTGTGTGGAAAAGCATTAACACTTCTGCTCCCCTTTGCATATGTCAGTTCTCGAGACACTAACACCACAGAGGAACAATGGTGTTGATTGACATAACCCTAACGGGAGCTGCTGGTGGAAACAGCTGTAGTGTTCTAGTTGTTAGTGGGCGCGATGTTTTAAAAAGGTCCAAAATAAAAAATTACAGCTTGAAAACCCAGATCTGATCCACTCATTAGCATGTGGGAAACAGGAACCCGAGTAAGTGAGCAACGTGGATGGAATGTGGTGTGTTCCCACTGTACAACCCAGGGCAGGACCAGCTCCGGGCTGTTTGGGAGCGTGATGAGCAGCACCCAAGCAATGTTTCAGAGAGAATGGAGGTAGCACAGTGAGGAGAAATGCTAGGAATCAGGTGTGGTAATGCAGTGGCTGAATCCTCCTTGATTTTGGGTCTGCCTTTGTTATGTTCCTGTTGTTTCTCTGGACAAAGTAAGGTGAATGCAGAGATTCTCAAGGGGTCTACTGTCTCTTCCATACATACAAGTAGCTCTCATTACTGTTAATGGGAGTTGCATGTGCTCAAAAAGTGAGCAGACTTCCTTGTGATGCCTTGAGAAGGAAGACTAACATCTAAATGATGTGTAATTTGTGCAAACAGCATATGTGAGGGCTCTGTTAAGCTGTAGTTCTTCAGAGAATCATTGTAGTAACACATCCCGTTACAAAAATGGCCATTCAAAATATAACTGGCTATTAATTTCTGCTCTGTTTTGCTTAAACTCTGTAGGCTCCTTTCCTTTTTTCTCAACAACAGCAAAACAGCATTCCATTGGAGAGATAATCATAGTTATTTTCAAGACTAACATCTGCTCACATTAGGAAAAACAACCTTTGGAAGCTGTATCTTGGGGAGGACCATCAGAGAGACGTGGAGAGCCTTATATAGAAGAGGCAATTTGTTTTTTGAATATATAAAATAGAAGTCTGAAGTGAAGGTGTGCACTGAAATTACTGTGCACCTGTGCTGGAATTTGGACCAAAGGACAATCTTTTTTTTCTGGAAGATGCTGTTCAAATGGAGCATCTCACCTTGATTTTTGTGTAGCTGGTATTAATGGTAACGAGATCGAGGATAAAGCTTCAAAAAGAACCAGACTTTTGTGAGAGAGGGAAGTCTGGTTCTGGAAGGAATAATGCTGTAACAGTATTCAGAGTTTACTCTGAGGAAAACAGTGTTGTTCCTTGTAGCTGAGCAAGCAGAGAAAGCCCTTAACTCTGAGCCAAGTAGGTTTAGCAGCTTGGCAGCTTTCTGAGCATTCGCCTACCATATTGGACTAGGAGCAAAGATGGTCCCCAGTGTTTATCTAGTATTAGGGTTGCATTAAATCAACTCTACGCAGTTGTTGGCAAATCCCTTATGAGAGCTGCGAGCAAGGCTCATGTGGCAGTTTTCTTTATCTAATGCCCAGGATTGGTATATATGGACTGTGTAGGCACTCAGTGTTCCTTTCTCTTGCTTCACATGTGGTCTTGTGCCTTGCTACAACATGCCATGGAAATTCTGGGCTTGAGCTGGAGTTACTACCTTTTTTTCTTTTTCAGTGCTTCTGGCTTGCAAACGGTTTGCAAGTATAAATCCTCATGACAGCACTGGGCTGAGAGGACGACACAGCAAGCAGAAACCAGGGAATGAAGGATGTACTAACCCACGGGGTTGACCAACACAGAATTTGTGTGTTTTGTAGCCAAAAATATATTGGCTGGGTGTTGTGAAAAGAGGTACCTTCTGATTGCTTTAAGGTGTCTAGTACAAATTCCTGACATAACAGCTCTCAGCCTTGACTCTATAGCTTGCTCTGTACTTGAATAGCGCTGAATGTTGGACCAGTGAGAGAAGTGATGTAGGGTCTGCATGACTGACAACCCTGGCAAGCCCTTCATCGTGCAGCCAGGTTAAACAGTACAAAAAAGACAGGGAGCTGTTGGAGAGGGTCCAGAGGAGGGCCACAAAGGTGATCAGGGGACTGGAGCACCTCCCCTACGAAGACAGGCTGAGGGAGCTGGGCTTGTTCAGCCTGGAGAAGAGAAGG
>JAOWBP010004006.1:3712558-3876615 GCA_028571105.1 Tragopan temminckii
GAATGCCTCCAGGGATGGGGCATCCACAGCCTCCTTGGGCAACCTGTTCCAGTGCCTCACCACCCTCTGGGTGAAAACCTTCCTCATAATATCTAACCTAAACCTCCCCAGTCTCAGTTAAAAACCATTTCCCCCTTGTCTTATCACTATCAACCCATGTAAACAGTCACTCCCCCTCTGTTTGTACTCTCCCTTCAAGTACTGGAAGATCTGGACATTGGACATCCCTACTGGGACAAGTAATACCGTATCTGGCCAAGATACAGGATCTTCCTCCATTCAAGATTTCACAGTTTTTCTTGTATTTAACTACTGTTTAATGTACAGAAATAGATAAATGTTCACATCCATCACTGGGTGGATAAAGTTTCAACTGTGATTGGGCACCTGGTGCAAATGGGCCGTACTGCTGGGAGATGGAGCTCGTGTTGGTGCTGGGGTCACTGGGCAAGCACTGTGTCTATGCCCAGGGAGGGAAACATCCCCATGTTAGAGCGACATTATAATTAAAAATGCATTACTACTTCTTTTTTTTTTGGTGGTGAAAATGTTTTCCAATAACAGGAAAGCTTTTATTTATTATTGAAGCGTTTTTGGTTTTGGTGAGATTTTTGCCATCTCTGGTGTAACAGAAAAGCACAGGAATGCTCTGATCCTTGAAAGGCTTTCATATGCTCCTGCTGCGATCTCTGACTTCAGACATAAAAACCAAACAAATAAACAAAACCTTTGGTAGAGCTGTGCCTTCTAAAAACAAATTAATGTTCAAAAGAACCCAAGAAAAAAGCCAAGATTGTGAATTCCTTTAAAAAAGGAGAGGTCACCACTTGCTTTTGTTGAGCACAATATATCTGGAATTATTATGCTGGATATCTTACAGTTCATTTTGCAAAATTAACAAAGCTTTAATAATAAGGCCTCTCTTCTGGCAGTAATCTCCTGGGGATGAAGTGTTGTTGTTTTTTTATTAGGACACTAATAATTGTTTTTCTGCCTCCTTATCTTGTTCAGGTCTTGTTTGCAGTTAGACTTTAGGAGATGGCTTCCATTTTGTGACTGCAGCACTTTAGCATCTGGCCTTCTTTATTTACTGAAGTATGTTGGCCAAGACTGCCTTGTTTGTGGATTACCCAGGTGTGTATTTTCACTTTTAGTTTAAAAAGACTGTGGAGTGCCTAGCAGACATGTTAAATTTAACCCATTTCTAGTCTAAGATAGACCCAAGTAAGACTTAGTTTAAACAAACTCATTGTTTGCTCAGTTTTTGCTGGCTGAGCTTTTTAAGGTGGCATATTGTGCTGAGCCATTAAAATTGTGTCTATAGCCAAATCATGCATGCAAAATGCTGTCCTGGTTGCCCTGTTCCCTTGCCTTGCTGGTTGTTCCTCCAGCAGTGTGTGCAGTGTGGGCTTTCAGCTGCAGATCTCTTGGCCTTGAAATTGAACCCTACTAAGATGCAGGTATTGAATGAAGCACCTAGATGGATGAATAATAAAAGTATCTGCTGTTACTTGTATGGAAATGAAGAAATGTCAGTGCTGGGGCTACATAATGCTGATGTGACCTCCAAGGAAGGCATTGCAGTAGCTATTAAGTGATGAGGCTTTGTTTTCCTGGGGATCACTCTTTGCTATGTTTGCATCAAGTATTGCAACTCAGTAGTAATCAGAAATTCTGCATCCTGATGGACTTTCTGCCTCTGTGACCGCAATAAAACAAACTGAAACGCATGCCAATGCCTTCACGTGCAAACCAGTAGTGAGGACTGAAACCTTTTAGGAATATATTTTCCTAATCGAGGAACATCTGGACTCTGTTTTGGTCCCTGCAGTGACATGATCTCATTGCACTCCTTGTTCCAGCTCTTCCCTGTGCCAGTCCTGTCCCATGTTTTCTCCTGTGCTCTTTGTATCATTGCCAGGTACCTGCTGCTCCTGTCCCTGTCCTCAGTCACTTGTCATGTCATGGTGGCTCTTCCATGACTGCTTCACTGCTTATCTTCCACAGATATCACACATATCCCCCTTAAGCAAAGCTCCTGTGTCCTGACCCCCAAATTTTATCTCTAATCTGCAGTTATTAGCTTCCAACTTCTCCATCTTGGCGTTTCCCACTGATTTGCTCTCCCTTAGATCTGGATCTCTCTGCCTTTAATTTCTGCATCCTATTTGCCACTGGTACCATCACAGCACAGTGGGATTTAAGGAATAGTGATGTCTTGAGCCTCAGCTCTTCTGTTGCGGGGAGCGGAGGAGAGAAGCCCCGCTGCTGGGCCGGTCTGTCAGATGGTGTTTAAAGAGAACTTTGCTGAATCTCACTTTACCTGGTCAGATGCGATTTTTTTTTTTTCTTCTTTCTTTCACATTAGCCAAAGGCACAGCCCTGACATCAGAAACGTCCCTCTGGTAAAGCTTAAGGCACTGTTTTGTTGGAAAACTGGCTGTTTTAGAACGGTGAGCAAGAATTAGTTATGATTTTTATGGAACAATGTATGTTTCTCAAGCCATTTTCTTGGGCGTGCGTAATATCTCGTGCAGGAACTATCAAAAGAGGAATGTGATAAAGGTACCTGGCATGAAACTTTCAGTCTGAAGTTTGGCAAGGTTGTAAGTAACAGAGAATGGGGCCTGTAAAATGGCTGGCTTTGTCTTTCGTAAGGGTTCATGCAAACAGAAACTGCTGCAGTGTTTTTGGAAAGATACTGAACCTTCTGCTTCAGGTTTTAAGGGATTAGGAAAACACCCAGGGTGGGAGGCAGATTATCTCACATCTGTCTAATGCAAGGCTTCTTGTGTCCCTGAAACATCTGGTAGGAGCTGTTGCAAGAAGAACAAACTAATTTATATGTGCATGCGTTTTTACAGCTCGTTAGCATGGGCTGGTACCATCGGGTGTTTTTGTAGCTGAATCAGAACCAGCGGTTTTCTGCAGCCCAGAGCACTCAAAATACGTTCCTCACTTTAAGAAGATCTGTCCAAGTGACTGATTTTATTTTTCCCTTTGGCAGCTCTTTGGCATCTGAAGCAAGTTACATTTTTTTAAGTTGACCTAAAACGAGAAGAATTTGTCACAGCAAGGAGTCATAAGCAATTTCATTTTGAAAAAAAAGAAAGTTCTGAACTGGAACAAAAGGGGTTTCATTTAGCTCTTGAACACATTTTAAGCCTGAAAATGATGTTGGAAGGAAACTTGAACAAATTTAATATATCGTTGTGTAACTAAGAGTTCCTGAACCTTTTTTTTTTTTCCTTGGTAGTGGAAAAGCTAACGATGGGATCAAGCTGGCTGCGCTAGCATTTGATTTGATGGAAAACATTTCTTGGCTTTTGAATGCTTTTGTGAATGCTTTGTGGCCTTAAGGAGCAACTAATACATCAGGTTGGATATTAGTGTCTTATTTTCAGCTGGGGTGGAATTGTTTTCTTTAGAGTACCTGGTATGATAGGAGAAAAACGATGTTGACAACACACTGATGTTTATAGTTGCTGCTAAGCAGTGTTATACAGAACCAAGGCCATTCACAGTGAAGGGCCCAAGAAGTTGGAGGGAACAGAATTAGGACTTAAACGGGTCAAAAGAATATCCTGTACAATATGACATCATGCAGAAGGAGTTCTGGAGGGACTAAGAGTTCATCTCTTTCTGCCTTTTGCTGCTCAGAGGGCTAGCTGGGCATCAGTTGGGGGTGGTGAACAATTGCTTGTGCATGGTTCATTGGGCAATATTAGTGGTAGTTGAATGGTTGGACTAAATGATCTTAGAGGTTTTTTCCAACTGTAATGATTCTATGATTAGAGATACTCTGCGGTGGGATGGTGATACACCTGAGAGGTGGAAGCCATAGCCTTCTAAATAAAGGGTCTCATCAGGAAAGGCACAAGGGACAGCTTCGTGATCTTTGCTATGACCAAATGTACAAATCAAACGTAACGAATGGTAAAGTTGATCAACCAGCTACCTTTTCACTCTTTCTTTGTGCAGAGAAGTGATAAATACAAAAGTACCACCTAAGGCCCATGAATTCACTGGGAAGAGGTAATTTTTTAAAATAAAGATCTGCTCACAGCGCTTTTCTTTCTTCAGGATCTAGTCTCCTGTTTGAAAGGCCGACCTCTATTTGGAGGGGGATACAAACTGTTTAGTTAATAGAAATGGATGAGCTGAATTTGAAAGGGATAGAAGGGAAGGGATGGAACATCTAAAGACTATGTTGTCATTAGTTTTATTTTAGTTAAAATGATTGTACGTGTTTAGTTTAAAATGGAGGAGAAAAAGTACTTTGAAATATAATTACATTTAACAGTCTCCTTGCTTTGTACTTTGTGCTATAAATTGCATTCCCAGCTGTTTTTCATCTCCTGCAATTTAAATAAGTAAACCTTTTGTTCTTAAACTCACTTAGCTCCTTCTAATTCTGTTGATGGACATCCATCTCTACTGCTTTATTTTATGTTAATATTTAACAATAGCATGCAGTTACCCCCCTGTTGGCCGCAGCCCCACCTCCTTTGTTTTTGAAGGCCTCTTTTTGCCTCGGTCTTTACTTTTATAGAAGAATCCCAACTTCCTCTCCCCGCATCTAGCAGGAGGAAGGTTTCTGCATAAACCAACACAAAATCCCTCGGAAAGGGCACAAGCCCCCAAGCGGGGAAGGTGGTGCTGGGCTGTCAGTCCCTTTTGTTCCTGGCTCAGATGGAAGCATGAAATGGATGATGCTTTGTGGGCCGGAGCAAAGCTGTGCCAAGGGAATGCAAATCAGCTAGGTGTGCCCAGGTAATTTAAAATGCTCACGCTGGCAGCTTTTCTGCATGAGTAAAGCTGCTTAATTGATGCGTTTTCTCCACTTTCTTTTCTTGACAAGTTGATTCGAATTGAAATGGTCTGTAACAAGGCTGTCATGGGTCCTAGGGACAAGTAAACCCTCTCCTGGAGGTGGAAAACAGCACGTTTTGTATTTCTCTCTGAGCAGAGTGACCGGTGCCAGGTGTGTCAGCAGCTGACAGCTTTAGCTGGGCTGCAGCACCCACCTGCAGCCCATGGCGTGGCCTCACCCTGGTGCCTCCAAAAGCTGGGAGGAGTCCTTCAGGTAGGAGACAGTGGCATCTTTACAGCTGTTCTGCTTCCCCTGAGTTTGCACGAGGAACCTGAGAGCAGTGTGAGCGTGACGGGCGCTTTGCGTTTCCCCCTCCTCCACTCCTCCAGATAAAGCTTATTTTTAATGTGCTCAGCCGTGGGGTTTGACAGGAGTGCAACATGGTGGAGACCTGAGTCCAGGAGCAACAAAGGCAGCACTGGGCATTTCAACCACTGCCTTTGAAACAGGCCTTGCAAATAATGGGGTTGGGAAGCCCCACTGTTCAGCCTTCTTTATAGTGTTAATATACTGTCCAGAAAGAAGAGAAGCAAGAAATTGCTCAGATTTCATCTCTCAGATTTCATCTCGCATCTAGAGTGCCGCAACAAATCAAACTGAAATGGGCCCCTTCGTGGCTTCGGTGCTGCCATGCTGAGCTGCCCTGGGCCCCTTCTCCCCCCACTTTGCTGGAGGTTATAACACTGAGGGAACACTCGAAGCAGGCTGGTTGGAGGCAAATGCACAAGTGTCCTGTAGAGGATGGGCTCTGCTCTGAAATGAACTAGCTCATAGCACGTCATGTTGAGGTTGGAAAAGCCTGAGCTGCTTGGCTGCCCCCAGAACACATCTAGCTTCCCTTGGGTGTACAGGGGCAATTCCTGCTAAAATAGCAACACGAAAATGAGAGGTGGGTTTAGAGGAAGCAGAGTTCCTGTCTGGCCGTAGCCTTTAGCCCAGGTTTCAGGGTCTCTCAGTGACAACAATGTTTAATCACTACTGCTTGCAAGCAAATACTACTTTAAAAGTGCAAACTCTTCAACTTTGTTTACAAGCATTGTCATTTTTGATGCTTTATAATATTAGTGAAGTTTGAAATTGTAGGGCCTTTCCTCAGGGATGCTTTGCAAGGAATGCTGAAAGTCCAGGAGGGCAGATGTGGATATCGTGCATCGAGTTATGCATTAGTAATGGATAAGAGTTGCAGACATATTTAATCTTAGGAAGAATTAAAAAATAGACATAGTAAAATGTACGTACAAGGTAGTCAGTTTAAAGGGGAACAATGGTAATCAAAAGAAATTGCAGCATTTCATGTTCATTTCATTCATTTCACATCTACAAAGTAGAAAAATTCTGGTACTTGCATTAATTTAAAGACTGCTTGCATTAATAATCTTCACTCTCCCGATACATTTTAGCAACTGAAATGCATTCTCATGTTGCAAAAGACAGCTCATGGTCTTCAACAGCTTCCTTCTTATCTCTCACAATTAACAAATCAATTTTTTTCTTCAGTCCTTTTGCAGCCAGGAGTATTTTGTGCTCAGAAGGCTGGGAAACTTGTGCCAGCAGACTGTCTTGCCAGTTGGAATTCCTCAGGGCACTGAGAAATGCTGAAAACAGGGACTTCTGCCACTAGTTTGACTGATTGCCCGAGGATTTGGAACTGCAGCTTTATGGCATCCTTTCCTGAGAAGTGTAGCATGGGGGAGAGGGAGAACACGTGCTTGTGTGTTCACATCTGGCATTAACATATAAAATTTGAGGCATATAAAATTTCCTCCCGTACAACTAAATTAAAAACCTGTGGCATAAGGTAAACTGACAAGTGCAAAACTTCTTGGGTGGGAAACTCTAAATGGTTACAAATGTCTCCTGAAAGCTGCTTCTGGGGGAGTGTTGCGGAGCAGGGCTGTCTCCAGGCTCACTGCTTAACTCTGTCGGGGAGAGCTGTCCTGTTGCCAGGATCAGAGAGCAGAGTCCGGGCTGCAGAGCTATGTGTGTAGTATCAGCTCATTTCAGCTCTCATTGGCAAGGAGGACTGGACTGCTGCTGCTCTGGTGGGTAAGGATGCACGCACTGGTAGCTATTGACTCACAGACATGTTGGACAGCATGCTTCCAGATTGAATGTGTAAGCCTTGGGATGTCTCAGCTGAGGTGGTGCACCAAACTCTGGTCCCTTCAGACCTCATTTCTGATTAGATTCATTTTTTCCTATTTGTGTTTGAGGGGGACCAAATCTAAATAGCCTAGGCTCTATGTTGGCTTCTATGGTGATGCCAACCCCAGTTGCTAATGCAGAGAAACAGAATTATATGCAGGATTGTGTGAACCACAAATAAACTTGAAGTCAACTTGAAGTGCTAGAGTAGAATGAGGCCATATTGGTTTCTACAGCGCTGACCCATCTCTGCTGAGGCAGGGGAAAGTTGCATCAGAGCATGTCCAGCCGTGGGCTCCTCTTTAGACTGGAATTAGGTTGCAGCCTATGTTGTGTTCAAAGAGCAACACAGCTTCTGTCATAACGTGCGTACTGGCTCCCTCTTGATACTGGCCTCTATTTTCCCTTGTCTGTGCTGTGTTACCACGCAAGTGTTACATCTATATTAATTTTGTTGATTGTATTAGCAACCCTGCCACTTATAGTACCCGTGTTGGAAATACAGTCCTATGTGAAGGCACTTAGAAAGATGTGTTATGGCTGTAGAGACCCAAGTGATCAATAGCTTTTAGATTACTGTGTCACTAAACAGCAGGCTGAGACATGGAAAGGCACTGTTAGTTTAGGGATGAGAGATTTTTAGAAAATAAATCAATAGTGAATACAGGCAGATTGGTTTCCAGTTCAAATAATTCCAAGAAATATAAAGCCCAGGGGAAACTATTCCATTCATAACTTGGAAATAAACAACACGTGCTTGCTTTCATTTATGCATTTGGGTCAGTACTATTGAAAATGGAGAGGGAGCCATAGAAATGGGGAACCTGGGCTCTACTTTGAGGTCTCTCAGGGACACCTTCTCCATCTCCTCCCATTATCTCCCTTTGGTGCTAACAGCCTCCGATTTGGCTCTGCGCACAGGGACTGGCTGGCGTGGTTCCCAGTAGGAGCCCTTTTGAGGCTAGCAGAAATGTAAGCAATAATAAACATTCAGGAAGATGATTTTGCTTTCAGAACACCTTTCTTTTTAATGCTCAAGTGGCCGTGTTCTAAATGATTATTGGTAGCTGTCAGATGCAGCTGTGTGCTAGGCAGCCGACTCCTGTTCATGCAGTAGTGACTGAGGAAGGCACACAGCACCTTAAGGAGGCCAATTGGACAGATGTACTTGAAGGAAGATGTGAGAGATGATGTCCTGTCATGTGGTTCTGTTTCTCCTTGACCAAGCAGGAGAAGGATGCTTGATGCTCTTATCTGTCTTCAGATCTCTGCTTAGCAAAGGTGGTTTCCTGGTGGTGACAGAGGGATGGAGTGTACTTTGGCCTAAGGTCTGGGAGTTAAGTCCCTTCCTGGGCTGGATGTGTGTCTCATACGACACACAACCACACCACCTGGCCTGGATGGGCTCCAGATGCCAAGTGGAAAAGATAATGTTCTCTTTCCTCAAAAGAACAAAGGATAATTATTTTTGAGACACTGAGATAAGGGGAGCTGCATAAGCATCTAAGAAAAATAGACTTGTTCTGCCACATTCAGTGGCAGAACTTTTAATGGGAGCAAGATCTGGGCCTCATCTGATAAAGGACTTCATCTGGATTGCATATGGGGGCAAGCATTAAAGGACCCATCTAAGGATCTCCCCTCTGGAGTGCGTCTATAAAAGACCCTCTGTAGTTCTGTTCAAAGCTCACAGTGATGCCAGTCTCCTCAGGACAATTCACTTAGATCATTCAGAAACTCTTTCTTGTCGAAGCCCTGACACTCTCCCCCAGTGGAAGAATGTGGTTGAAACTCCCATGCAGGGAAGACTGGAGATTTGTTTTTTATTTGAACCCAAAACATTAACAAATTGGACACACGTGCTTTGAGACAAGAGCCTGCTCTCTTAAGCCAATACAAACTCTCCTTGATCCCAGCAGGATCAAGCTCTTGAATATTGCTTTTGTACCTTTTTAGAATATCTGCCTTTAAATGAAATGGCTGGTGACGAACTCATTCTGGATTTATCTTTCTTGATCAATATGCAGCCAGAGAGGTTTGCAGACCCTCTCTCATGGGACAAGGGACTTTGTGGTCTAATTGCTGGATGAAGGACCAAGGGCAGGTATCCCTGAGCCTTCTCTTGAGGCATGCAGTTTTGCATGTGAAAGTCAGTGCTCCACCTTAGCATTTCTCAGTACTTAAACACCTAGTGCTCTTGCCAGACTTGCTCCTGCTGGTGAAGTGCTTCTGCTCATGTAAGTGCGATTTTCTTCCTCTTCATGCTAACATACTGACAGGTGAGTATTATATGTGTAGGAAGCTATTCAGCAGGAACATATGCCTTGATTATCTTAGAATTCCTTGTAAGTCGCTTGATCAGTGTGGAGTATTTGTGTCCCCTCTGAAACTTTGCCCTAAATTCATATTCATCAACAGAGGTTGCTCAGTGCTTAATGGGACACTCGTGCATTGAGTGAAGCGAAGGGACAATACACAAACAGGGTGAAGAATGAGGACAAATGTAGATGAACTTCCTCAAACAGGCACAAAATGCTCATTCCTGAATAAAAAATGTGAAAAGGTCAAGTGCCCCCAGAGGTTTCTATTGTGACAGGCACTTAACCCCTTCACTCCTGGTTATCTGCTTCAGCTGCTGGGCCACTCAGTGCACAAGTGCCATTAGCATCAGTGGAATGTGGGGCCAGGGAGCGGCGCATGGATACGGCTGGGAGACCCACCTCCCTTCCAGGCGTGGGGTGAGGAGGAAATAATCCTTGTGGACGCTGACCCTGTCAGGAGCTGTGTCTAGAGATAATTATTTCCTAACATCTAACCTTTTCATGGTCAATTGCCTCAGTATATTAGACAGAAATGTGATTTCCTTCTATCTTCAGACACACAAGCTCTTGTCCTTCCCTCTGGAAGGATGTAACTTAGCAAACGCACAGACAACCTGGGTCTCTCCAGCATATATTGTTCCTGTTTTGCTTAAATGGAAAAGAGACCTGCTGCTTTTCCTTGCCACTGAGCAGGAGGGATGCAGAATATAGGCCCGCTCCCATGCTTTTTGGCAGTCAGGGCTCTGCCTGTAAGAATTTAATACTAATCAGGCAACTGTTGGTGTTCAGCAATCTTCAGCTCCACCAGACTCACTTCATGTTGATGGAATCTGGTTTACCTTTTGCTTGCTTGTGATGCTTCACTCTGCCCCTTGACACATCACCAAGGCATCAGAAGAGGCAAGATCAGTAGAGTATGTCAGTACAGCTGCTTGGAAGGCATCAGGTTTGATGCAGGCAGGAACATCAGAATGGGCAGCCAGGGGTGAAGGCAGTTCTCTTGTGTGACCCCATGAGCCCACCCCACTTCTGCCCAAAGTGCAGCAGCTGGGGACTGCCACAGAGTGCTCCTGGAAGAACGCTGTTCTTCCTTCTTCATGTGTTCCTCCTTGCTTCTTGAGGTTACAGTGTGTTCAGCAGAGACTTGGCCACATCACCCAGAGCCGGTCCCTTTGGGGGAACAACCTAAGCAAATTTACCCTCCTAACCATTTGGAGACAGTTTGTCCTGCTCAGTACAGTCCAACACGATGTTATAAACCCAGGCAGTGCTGTGGAGTGTGCTCCATAGTCAATATTTTCACAACATCCTCCTTGCTTCGTAACAAGATCTAATTGGTTTGAAAAACTCAAAACTAGGTCAGTTTGCCATTGGGCCTTGTAAGACTTTAGCTAAATCTCTAGACTTTTGTTGGAAGTTAATTTGAGCCAGACTTAGGAAAAATATATATTAATACACCCATGGTCTCACGTGAGAAACTTGTAGGCAGCGATTTGGGATTCAGGGCCATACTCGTATTCCTAAGACTAAATTCAAAGCCGTCGTTTAAAAGCAAGCTTGCACACGCGTATGTCCTGATCTTTAATTAGGCAAAACTCCCACTGACATCAATAGGAGTTTGACTTGAATAAGAACTGCAGGATCAGGTCCATAATTTGGTACCTGGGATTTGATTAAGCAGCTAAATTACTAGAACAGTTTCCCCATGAGTATAATTGCCTAATTAATTTTTAAAATAGCTAAGTTCAGCACTGAATATGGTGTACCTCTTGCCACACGAAATGTATGCTGTTTAATGCAAGTTGATGGAGCTATTTGCAAGAGTCTGTAGAGTTTATTTTACTGTTAAGTAGTACTGTTTATTTAAAGTTCAAAAATAGTCACCATTGTATTATAATAGATTTCAGAAAAGATGCTCTTGTAATAGAATTCGCTCATACTTAGTTAGGCTGTTGGCCTTTCAAATGCATTTTAAAGAGCTGTGCTTCAGTATCTCCTAATTCCTGCGTTCTGACTCCAGTGATTCATTTCACAGGTGGGAAAACACTGGGGGAGAATATATTCTCCAACAGGAGTTCTAAATTCAGTGTTTTGGAAGGTTTTCGCCCTATCCTGTGGTTGTTTTTCTTTCTTGTGCCATATGTCTCTTCCTCTCTCTCTCTCTCTACGTATGCATATATCTCTATATAATATAGATATATTATATATCTATATTTTTGTATATATATATATAATTTTGTAATAATAATATGGAGATAGATAAGAATATATCTATACTATACATTCTATTATATATATATATGTATATAGATATATAAAAGAATGTAATGTTTGCTTCTGTTGAAGGTCCAGTCTAACCTTGTAGGCTGTAGCTGCTGTAGAAGGACTGGATTTCACAACTAAAAAGTTAAAAACAAAAAAAAAATCAATCTTCTTCTATAAAAGGGATAGAGCCATCATAGCACGGGCTTCCTAAGCGGAAGAAATATCAGAAGGGATTTGCAGTGCTGAAAAGTAGAAGCTGTTCTACCTAAGCGTATGCATGCGTGCCTGGGTGTGTTTATGCATGTGTGTGTCTGTGTATATAGACATAAATAATTAGACTTGTAGTTGGCATAACGCATAATGCCTGCTCATGCTGTTGACAGTTACTTAATAATGCACGCTCTCCCATTCTCTCCAGCTGAATTCTTAAGGCATTACCATGGGAATTTTCCCTTTCTGGGGATTGTAACAGAGCTCTAGGACTAGTTGTTTTTGTGATGTGCTTCTTGACTGGCTGGAGCGGCCCTTATTCAGGAACTCCATCCAAGCATCTCCTGCAGAGAATGAAACCATCAGCTGTCCTCGAAGCGGTGCTCCATACTGCGGTGACACACAACGGTGAGTCTTGCGGTGGTGGGATCTCGGATTTTAACGTGCTCAAAGCAGAGCCGGGAGCGTCCATCTCAGCGTATCGCTGTGTGAAGTGGGATACATCAAACGCGTCCTTCGGAGAGGTAGGCTTGAAGCTGTTAGCAACCACGCTGCTCCTTTTGCAGGCTCTGAGAGTACTTGGTGGGTAAACACGGTGCGGCTCTGAGGCCACAGGCTGAAATTGGCTGAGCTCTGCAGTCTCGACGTCTTCCTAAATGATAGCATTTTTCTCATTCTGCCAGTGTCACAGCCTCACCTGCAAAATGGGCAGTCGTGTACACTTGAAAATTAGCCGTCACGTCCACCCAAAATGACGAGATGATTTAAAAAATTGGGAGGCTATCTTTTCTCTTCAAATTGGAGTCATTTTGAAGGCTGCCCTGCTGTATTGGCTTGCCAGTTTTGATTTTGCATTCAGCTCTTGTTTTCAAGATTCTGCGAGGGAAACAGAAGGGAATACAATGAACCTCAACTTTCAGCCTTTGTTTAAAAAGAAAATAGCTAACTGTCTTGCAGCCTCTTGATTTCCGCAGCTGAAATTCCCTGAAACATCACGGCTCTGTGCGATTAGTGATGACTGCTGTTTAGAAGTGATGAATACTGATTTGAGTATTTACTCTGGATCCTAAAATTTGGAGATGCTTTGATTTACTTCATTTTTTTTTCCACACTCTCTTTTGCTGGTGGTGAATCTCAGGAAAAACTAAGTGCACTCCTCTGTTATGGGAACATGAAACGTAAGAAAGGAGTGTGAAGTCTACTTCCAATTCTGGCTTCACTTTGTCTCCCAGAGCTTTGGAAGCACTGCACCCCTCTCTCGGTGGCACTCTGACCTCCTCTAGTGGTGGATGGGCCACAGAGAGCCTCTCTGCTGCCTGGCAGGGATGCCTCTGTCCTGGGGTGACGTGTCTCAGGGATCTGGTGATCAGAGACCCACTGGGCTGGGAGGTTTCCAATTCAGCCGTGTTTTCACCTTTGCCACGATTTCTCCTTTGGACAATGCCAGGAGCTCCTTGACAGCACGCGTCGTCCAGAGGGATGTGGGATGGAGGGCTGACAGATCCCATTAGCTATGCTTATTTTTAGTCTGGGTTTCTGAAATATGAAAGCAGCAAGGAACAAACACCAAGAATTTTGTTTCTTTCGCTGTCTCCCTCTCCTCCTCTTAAGAAAAAAAAGTAAATCCAAAACAGAAAAATACAAAGATGGGGGAGAAGAGCCAAGTTTCCATTTCTCCTCAAAATTCATAGGCTCCTTTCTGTAATTGTGGATGCTTGAAAAATCAAGAGTAACAGCACAAAGGAGAGATCTCTGTGTGTCTCGTTTTCCTTATTGTCTTGGCTCACTTGACCCTGTTGGGGATGTGCCCTTTCATTGTATACTGCTGTTGGGCCTGGGAGAGCAAACAAAGGGGAATGAGCTCTGTGTAAGCCTGCGGTGTGACCAGGGATGGCTGAGTTGGCAGACCAGCCCTCGATGCGGTGCGTTGTGTAGGGATGCACAAACAGGGTGCTCCATTCCTCTTCACCAGGAGCAGCACTGACCTCGTGACACCCAGAGGGGACTATCTGCCATCCTACCAGTGATGAGGAGTGGGCACAGCTCTGCTGGGCTCGAGGAGAGAGAAACACTGAGCTTTCAAGAGCTGCTGAACTGCATCCCACTACAACATGAGGGTGAGAGACTGCTTCTCCTGTGGTCCCTCTCACTGAACAGAAGGTGAAGTGTTGCAGTCCAAGGATCTTCACCACAACTCTGAAGTGTTGTCTCATTATCCCTGGTTTAATGTTTAAGGAAGTGGAGATGGATTTATTCAAAGCCATGCAGAGCAGGAGTGGCAGGACTGGGTGTAGAGGCTTCTGCCTCTGCTGGGCTCTTACTTTCAAGAGAGAAAATAAGATTGTGTGTCTTAGAATTGCACTTTTGCTAAGCTTGCTTATTGACGGTGGTTTGGGTACCTTTTGGATGGAGCTGAGAGCTTCGAGTGCCTGCAGATATCATCAGGGCTAGCCGGTTCCTAACCGTCCTATATGGAAGTGTAGGGATTCTGACACTGCTGCCATCCATTGCTTGCATCAGGAAAGATCAGTTCTACTTAAAAAATCTTCCTCAATTTTGCATCCGTACCAATTTCAGAGGATTCAGATCTCTTTCATTTCTTGGGAGAGAGTTTAGGGAGTGTTTAAACTGAAGACCTACAGGGAGTAGCAATGCTGGGAAGTTTCCTAAGCCCCAGGCAAAAACTAAATATCAGTATATTTCAGTCTGTCTGGAATGTTTGAGGAACTTCTTTTTTATCTTAAAGTGGTTAGAGACCCTGGAGAGAAATACAAGTCCCATTCTTCTCCCTCTAAAATAAAACAGAAGCAAATATGAATTGTTGCTGCATTCTAGTCAAATTCTTTGTTTTGTTATTCTTTACCCCACTATTAAGTACTTTTAAGTTGGATTAACCCTTGGAGTGCAGATAAATTTATATTTAATTCTACTATGATCACTCTCTCCGATCACCCCTGTGAAACAGGCAACAGGATTTTCCTAAAAATAATTATTTTCCATTTGAACAAGGGTGCTTTTTGCTTTGTCTTCATTGAAATACTGTAGCATTGGATCTGCATCACTATTACCTGTGGCAAATGAATGACTTCTAGCCCAGCCCGGCTGTGTTTAACTTTAGATTCTGTTAGGTCTGTGCCAGACTGGGAAGCTCTGTTATCTGTTTGGTTCCCACGTAGGTGTGTGAGAACCTATGCTTTGATAAGCTAATTAGACTGAGATCTCTCACTAAAATGCCTGTCCCGTCCTTTAATCAGCTGTGTGACTGCTTTCAGCTGCTCTGATTTTAAGGAGGTATTTTCTGTTTTTACCCCTCTACCAGTTCCATCTGTGGTTTGCCTTTAAGTCTCTTTGGAGCTGTGACTGTGCGCATGTCTGTTATCCAGGACCTGAGAGGGCTTCTAGGTACTGCTGTAATAAATATGTTAAATAGCAAAGCCCAGAAGAGATGCTGCTTTACCAGTATCAGGGTGTACCAGTGAAGAAACTGAGAGCAGACCCTGTTAGCCTCTCCCCTTGCTTAGCCAGCTGGGGGCATGGGAGATGCTTTAAAGATGCACTGTGGCAAAATCATCATCATATTTACTTTATTGGTAGTCAGAATCTGTGGCCCTTCGATGTTATATGGATTATTTTTTACCTTTTTTTTTCCCTCTGAAAAATGCTGCTGCTGCCTTGGAAGATGTGAGATCCCCAAAGCTTGGCAAGGCAGAAAAGCTCAGGGAGCTCTCAAAGGATGTTGCTGCTTTTCCCTTTAACCTCTTACAGTCTCTACCTTCCCTCTGTTCTCTTTTCTTTCTTTGCTAGCAAGGCGCTGTGTGCAGTCTTCTGTGAACCTTCGTGGGCCAGATTTCTCCCTGGTGCTTTTTTTTCCTCCTCAGTAGCTGCAGAAGAGGCAGTGGATCTGAGGGGAAGATGCATTTTATGATTTATGACACTTTATAAATTGCATTCCGCTGCAGGATTGACAGAGCTGGAGACTGAAGTCCACTCAGGACTGGGGATGGACCTACCTCTGGTCCCTGTGCCTTGGGGCCACTTGTGGAGTGAGTGGGGCAGCTTCTGCTTGCCCAATCCTTGCTCTCCTGCTTGGTCTGCCCTGGGGCAGGATGGGGATTAGTGCCAGGTGAGGCCGGATCCATTTCTGCTGAGAGCTGCGTTGAGCACAGCGGTGCATTTCACGTCATTGGTATCTGTCCAGAAGCCATGGGAGGGCTGACGCATGTGACCGGGCTCTGTTATCCAGCTGTTGATCTAAAGCCAGGCTTATTTTGACAACCCCACCTCCTCTTCCATGGGCTGCCTCCTGATGGCAGGGATGTCAGCAGTTTCCCAATGTGAAGGAGTTGGGCTTTATTCTGCATTCCCCTGGCACTCGCATGCTCCGTTAGATACTTCAGACAGGGCTCTTTCCCACGGTTCTGCTGTGCTCATCCCTGCCTCTGCCCCCTTCTTGCCTGTAGCCTCAGGGCTGCAGCTCTCCAGCCATCTATTTATATGACCCTCATTTGTCTTAGTCTCTTTGGCACTTATATGGCTCCCAATGGCCCAGGACCTGAATGCCCCCCAATCTTTAATATATTTATCTTCACACGTGCAGACGCACATGCATACCTGTGAGGTCAGGAAGTACCATTACTCCTATTGTACAGATGGAGAACATTAAATGACACTTGGCTAAACTGGGAGCAGGTGGTTGTGCAGGAAGGCTGCGTACATGTGGTACAGAAAATGGCATCACAAGAGATGGTTTGTCAGCCACAGTGCAGTGTTGGAAATGCAGGTCTCGCCACTCAGACATGAGTGTTGCAACCAACAGACTGCAAGGTCCCACTCACTCTATCCCTGTTCTGGCCTTTTCAGTCTTGAATCTTGTTTTAAAATCAAAGTTGTCCTTGTGATATGATTTCATATAGGAAGTGCTTCTTTAGAATTGCTCAGTCAGGATGGAAGCAAAGGTTGGAGTCCTCATGGTTTGAAGCATCGAGTCCTCATAGTTTGAAGCAAATGATGCTTTAATGGCAGGATCCTCTTGCTTACTGGCTCCGTGGTTCTTGGAGGGTTTACACCTCCCTCTTTTCCATGGCTCCAAGGTAGGGATGAGCCCAGCAGTCCACAATGCAGCCATTGGCTCTGGGTTGCTTTGTTTTCTTAGGGCACTCTGGATATTTGGCAGCTAATACACAGCAACACTATTCCTTGGCAGTAGCTTTCCACTAGCATTTCCCAAAGATGGCAATGCTGCCAAGCCTATCTCCAAACACACTGCAAACTCACAGTAGTGTCTTCAGTATAGAGACAGTGCTTGTTGCACTTATGGAGCTAGATCAGAACCCACGGAGGTCAGGTCCAGTTCTTCTGAAGCCAACAGCGTCTCCTCCTGTGCCTAAAGCTGACTGAGCAAAGCATTCGGCTGAGCACAACCACATGCCCAGAGCAGTGTGCAAGCTGCAAGGGGAGAAGTCAGGTGGCTGCTTCCTGGGCCCATGCCTGGCCAATAGACCACAGTGCTTAATTAGTGTGGCAGCTGTTCTCTGTTAGCAAAGCTTTCCTTAGGCACCTGCGCTAATGTTCTTGGTAGCAGTTAAGGAGAAAAAGGAGGAGGAAATTGCATCTATATTTAATTAATACTGCATTCATATTTTATTGCGGAGAGCCCTTAGGTGCAGGAAGATTCTTGGTGAGAACAATTGCTTTTGAGTGGTGAAGCCATTGTGTGGTGCTGGGAAGAACTTTGGCATTAAAAGCAAATCCAAATTCCTTCTAAGGTAACCTGGGGAAGCTCAGAAGTGCTCTGCTACTCACCTCCCAGCCTCAGGCTGCAAGGCAAGTGGTGAATTTGCTGATAATTCATATTCGATTAGCTTTAATATGTTCTAATTCACCGGTAGGAGTGAGAGAGGCCTGGTGGGCTGCAGACGGATATCGCACTGATTAGTTTTTCCTTTTGATAAGCTGCCAGGCTTGGAGAGGTTCCCTTTCCATTCTCCCTCTTCCAGCTGTGCACTGCATTGCTTCTCCTCTGTCTCCAAACCCTAGCAAGGAGACGCAAGGTGCTGTTAACACGGCCATCACGTTGCTGCCCTGTGCAGTTGGTGGCTCCGAGGTGGCCCATGGGGCTGGCAGGTATTTTGGTGGCAGCCCATGGAGTCAGGAGCGTGCAGGTGGTGCCCTTTTGCTGGAGGGCAGTAGCCCAAACATCTTACAAAATGACGTACACACCCTCAGTGCACCAAGAAGTGTCGTTGTTTTGTGTGCTCAGCACGCAGCGTTGTTCTGCTTGTTGTTTGCAAAGCACATTACGTCCTATTTTCCAAAACGGTGTTATATGCACGGTGGTTTTCATTATTATTAAAACGTGCAAACGTGCGTTATTCAAATAAAGCTAAGTAAAATGTAGTTTGTAAGTCCTCCTCCTCCTTTCATCGGCTCCACAGCTTCTCCAGAAGTCAGAAAGGAGATCCGAACTCAGCAGTGTTTACGGAAAGGAGCGATTCTGCCTTCCTACAACTACAAAAGGAACATTTGTTGCCTCAGATAACTCCTGAGCAAACTGCTGTCAAAACAATTAGTGTTATTTTACTATTATCCTCCTATTTGAGAGTAAATAGCCATTTCATGAATATGTTAATTACCCGGTAGGTGCAGGAGATAAGTGCATGCTATGCCACCACAAATGATAAAGCTTCTGTTGTAGACAAACATCTCCAGGAATGATTTTTCCCAACCATTGGGGTCAGGTG
Source organism: Tragopan temminckii (assembly GCA_028571105.1). NCBI lineage: Eukaryota > Metazoa > Chordata > Aves > Galliformes > Phasianidae > Tragopan > Tragopan temminckii. The sequence continues at coordinate 3,731,113 of JAOWBP010004006.1, forward strand.
ATTGCGGTTCAGCTGCTCACAACCAGACTAGTTCTATGTTGAGAACTCAAAGATTTAACAAAAGTCACATCATTGTGCAAATGAGGGTGTTTTTGTTTTTTTTTTTTCTTAAAGGAAAAGCGGGCAGGCGAGTGGTCAGGGCTGAGTCCCTGTGTGAATGGGTGGTAGATCTGCGTGCTGTTGAATGCGTGGTATATTTAAATGTAAATAACAGTGGGTTATTCCGTTTAAATTCCATTCCGCAGGGCAGAAATTATTCGTGGGTTTATCCGCCAGTAGAACTGCAGGTTACCAGATAGATGTGTTTGTTTATTTCTTACGTTGCACCAATATTTATTGTAGCAGAAATGTGATTATATTGGCTCTGTAGAAGCAGAGTTTTCCTTTTGGAGATGTGTACATTTGGGGGGGAGAAGTAAAACAACAAAAAAAATCAATATTCTGAAAAGTTGAATGCGCCATTGTGCCAGATAATTAAAATGTAAATTTAAGTATCTATGCCCGCTTTGTGATTTTTTTAATACTTTTAAGTTAGTTGTCTTTTAAAACATGTGGTCAGCTGTTGTATTCACATATGGTCAAATGATCAAAGTCTGAACTCCTCTCTAATTGTCCCCTGCTGCTTGTCTGCTCTGTCCATGATCAAGGCCTCAGCAGGTGATAAGAAAGGCATGAGAACAGGCTGGAAGGAGAATGAACTACTGAGGGGCCCAAGCTGAAAGAAATAAAGACTTCCAGTACATCACCCTGACAGTAAAGAACCAAGAAAAAGTGAAGTCTGGTTAGTTCTTATTTTTTTTTCTTTCTTGCCTTTTTTCCCCCCTTGCTCACAAATCTGCGTGTATTATTTTGAGAGGCAAAATGCAAATGCGGCCGTCTCTGAGTATTCTCAGCTCGTATAAAAAGCCGAACCAAACAGCCCCGCTGCAGACGTGTTTATTTACTTGCTAGGAGGAGGAAGCTGCTAAGTCACACAGTTTATAGTATTTCACATGTTTGTGGAAATCATTGCGATTCTTTTCACTTGTGCTTGTCATTGTTTGCCCGGAGTTCACTTTGCCAGATGGTTCTTTATTGTCACTGGTGTCCACACCTCGCTCTTGCATCGCTTCAAGACCAAATGGTGTGAAGAGCTTTAATACTTAGAGGATTTAGTAAAAGTAAATCCACACTTTGTGGAAGGTTCATTCTCAGCTATTCAAGCAGGTCTAGCACTGATTCAGGGAGGGAGTAGCTGACCCAAGGAATGAAGAAAGGATGAAATAAATGGATTGGCTTTGCCATTCCTGTTTGCGTCCTGCTCTCTTGCAGTCAAAATGTAAATGGAAAATAAAGCATCAATATCAGGTTTAGAACGAAGAGTTAACAGTTAAAGAAAGGAAGGCATGCTGTCAGATTTCTCTTAATTTTAATTTTTGCTCGCACTTAACAGAGAAAACAGTTGGCTGCGTTTCTTAAGCTAAATTTCTCAGGCTTGCAGTAATGTATTTGTATGCATCATGTTTCTGCAGCCACGTGAGGATTAATTTTTTACATGAATTTGCATGCAAATAGAGTACTCCCTTTTGGCTTCTGTGGAGTTGTTTCTTGATGTTTGCAAACACTGTCACTCAGATGCGAGGAGTGCGGTTGCCCCATTTCACAGATGAAGAGGCAGTGGCTGATTCAGAAAGGAGTAAATACTGTGTGGGTTCTTTCTGATATGTAGGGCTGTGGGGCAGTTTATATGTCATTAATAAAAACAGGTGTGAGTAGCTACTGCCCTAATTTTGTGGGTAGCTGAAGCCTGTTTGTACAAATGGCTAGAGCAGTAAGAACGGATGGAGAGGTGATGTACCAAGTGTGTCTGTGCATGGATAAGGGAGTGCTTTAGCAGGCAGCAGGTGTGAGAGGATTTAGAAGTTATTATGGGAAAATCCTTGCAGCAATCAGACTATTACTTGGTTGCTGTAAAATAGGCAAACAGGTTAATGGGGTATGTCCGCAGAGGAAAGCACGCATCACAGCTCTGCTGTCGGCCCTGTGAGGAGGCAGAGCTGTGTTCGGCACCCTCAGGTTTTCCTGGGGCTTACCTCATAGGCTGCATGGGTTTTGGTCAGGATGTTCTCAGAGTGGGTTTGTGCTGGGAGGGAAGACATCTCGTAACTGCAGGCAGCAAAAGGTGGTGGAGAAGGAGCAGTGCAGCCTTGTCTCTGCGCAGGGCAAAGGGTGAGAGAGACCTGAGACAAAGGTTTTAGAGCATTTTGACCGTGAAGATCTGTGGAAGGGAGGGCCCCAGTCCTGCCGGGATCTCTGCTGGAGAGTGTCTGCTGCAGCAGCGACCCACAGAAGTGAAGTGCCCCATGGAAATCTCGGCGCTTCCCTTCCCTCCCTCCTGCTTTTCCTTCGAGGGCATGGACTGGTTCCACTTGGTCATGCTCAAGTGACTTCCTGAGCTGGGGTCGGTGGAAGTGCACTGTGAGGAGGTGAAGTGCCCACTGCAAGCTGCTTTTAATGTGAGAATCAGTGGAGCTGCTTGCTTCAGAGTGCAGTAAACAGCAAGGCTGCCAAGCGAGGGCAGTGAAGCAGGGTGTATAAATGAGCTTAAGAGACAGCTCGGGGTTTTATGCGGGGCTGGGTGGGGAGGTGGAAAGATGTGTCAGAGGAGAGAGGAGGAGATAAACAGAGCAGGCAGGCTTCTTAGGCAGAGTGGTGTTTTTCTTTCTTTTTTTCCCACTAATAATTCTTCATAGCAAAGCTGTGCTGTATCAAATGCAGGGAGGTGTATTCTTTATGCTTCGTATGCACATTCGGGCTCTGCTGGTAGCCTGGCACGCACTCTAAGGTTGTATTGGTCACTCAAACCATGCACAGCTTAAGTGCAACCTGGAAGGATAATTCTGCATTTCTTTCTATTCATTTAATGGCCCAAAGAGACTGGAAAGTCTGCTGTGCAAGGAGCCCCAAACTGGCTGTCACCACTTCTCCTATTGCAGTACCTGGTGTGTATTTGCTACAGCAACCCTGCAAGGACTGTGCATTGTGCTTTCTGCTCCACCTTGATGACTGCTGTAATTGCAGCTTCTATCTGTGCTGCTAAATGTGAAAGGTTTTGTTTTTAAGAGGAATTGCTGTATTTACTTTGCTTTTCTCTGGCAGTCCTACTACAGACATTCAGCTCCCTGTTGAATACCCTTGCCCGGTGCAGGCTGAGTGATGGATGGTGTGTGATCTGTGGGCTGTTTGTATCGCACACACCTGAGATGAGGTGGGGTTTTATCAGCTAAAATGGTTGGCTCCTGCCTGGTGAGTCTGGGTTGGCACTCAGTTCCTTTGCCTTCGTACCAGTGTCTAAGATGATCTGTAAAGAATGTGAGAGTAAACAGAGCTGAGTATCGGGAATTTTCTTTCCATGTTAGGGCATCTCATATCCTGTGTACCACTGGACCTGTTCTTCTGCAGGATGCTGCTGGTTGAGAGATGATATACCACCCTTCTGTCAGGATTTGCCATGCCCTAATGGCCTTCTTGTAAATATTTATTGTCTATAACATCCAGGAAATGGAAAGACCTACTGTGATGGGGGGCACACAGAGGGAATAGAGCCAATCAAATTTAACTAGCTTGCAAATTCTAGCCTCTGCCATTTGGTCCTGGGTTTCCTTGGGAATAAAATTAGCAATGCCAAAGGAAGCTGGTGAGAATCCCCTTTACTTCTGGGCCTTCCTAATCTGCTGTGACCTGACTACCTTCAGTGTTGCAGGGAGTCTTGTTTTTTACAGTGAAAACACAACCCTGGTTGTAGATACTGATGGGAAAGTAGAAGTGAATTCTGCCTCTGCAATAGTGCTAAGAAAGCTACCAAAAGAAATGGTTTGGTGGTGGGATTCAAGAGGGTGGTTTGATGGCTGGATTTCATGATCTTGAGGGTCTTTTGCAACCTAGATGATTCTACGATTCTTTTATTGAACACATTGATTTGTTACATACACAACGATAATGTACAGCAGTACATTGAAAACCACAAAACGGTGATGGAAGTGTTAAGAAGCAATGGATGAAAGTATCTCATATAAGTCTACATCAGCCTTATAGATTTAAGTGCTTTGGTGGGGTGTTACTGGTCTCACCAACAGCAGATAACCTCACATATTATTATTTTTATATTGGTTCAAGTTCCTTTACTGCCAAAAGCTGGTCTTTCTGCCTGTCCTTGGCAAGTTCCTGAGCAAAGAGCTCTTCACGCCTGCTGCTCATGGTCACTGGTGTCATGCTGTTTTCTTGGAAGATGTGTTTGGATGCTATTTTCTAGAATAAACAAGTTAAAATGGTCAGCAAATAAAATAGGTTCCTCCCACTTCTCTCCTTCTCCCTTGTGTTCATAATAAGTGACTGAGAGAAAAAATAAGATAAGTGGTTGGTTCAAGAAAATTACAGAGCCAACAAAATCATTTTCCAGCTTTAATAGTTCACAGGCCAAAGGAGTTTGGCACTGCATTTCCTGGGGCCAAAGTGGGTTTTCAATCTCTGAAGTTCTGTACAAAGGAGGTGTGTTAAAAACAAGAAGTTTTTGGAGAAGTCATGTAATTTAGGAGGTTTGGGATTGACACAGGGTGTGTGGTTTGTTTTCTCTTGTGGCAGTTTTGGATGAGTTTGGTGGCAGGAGGTGAGGTGCCAGGGTCTTCATTGCACCTCCTGCTGTACTGTGTGTCCTATGAGGTGGGCTGTGATACAGCCATCCCATGCTCAGCCCATGGGCTTCAGTCCCAGCACTCAGTCGGAAAGCAGTTGCTCCTGAGGTGGATTTTGTGCTGCTTTATGAGTAATTGAAAGGGACAAGTCCCCAGCTTTGTTCCCTTGGCTTCATTGCGTAGGAGATGGAGCATGGTATATTACACTGACCTCGCAAGAATCAGTCATAGAATCATAGAATGATTTAGGTTGGAAAAGACCATTACGATCCACAAGTCCAACCCCAGCAGATCCCCACCATGCTGATAATCACGTCCCTCAGTGCCACATCTCCGCAGTTCTGGAACACCTCCAGGGATCCCACCACCTCCCTGGACAGCTGTGCCAGTAGGCAGAAGGGAAGCAGGAGTCTTCAGCATGGAGGGTTTGGTTGATGGAAGGGCAGAAGATGCTTTCTCTGTGCTGCAGGTCATGCAGTGGGGTAATGAACAGAACAGTCCTAATGTATACAAATGTTGTCTGTCAATAAGACTCTCCTCTTTAAATCTACTTGAAAGTAATGCCCACGTGCCACCCTGAAACATATCTAGCAATTAAATGATAAGGTTAATGTGTTACATGCATGGGTGGCAGGAAATTTGGAGGCAGTATTGCCATAGCAACCTGAATTCTGCCCTCCTGGGTGCAGGCATTCCTATAGGGTCAGTCACTGTGCGATTGTAGGGGTGGGAAATGCCACGAGCTTTGTCACAAAAGTCATAAAAATGTAAAAATAAGCCCAACTCTTTCATCTTGTTTTGTGGCGTGGGTGGAGGAGCAGTAAATGGTGAAGCTCCTCACCATGGTGCAGTGCTCACTGCCAGAGGACGCGAGACCTGGTGTGTTTGGAATGGCAGAGCTGGTTTTGCTGGTTTTAGCCTTGACAGATTGCAGCAGCTCTCAGCTGCTGGGACTCTGTGCTAAGAGAGTCTTCAGAGTCATCCCACGTACCCATTTGGCTCCTATGGGTAAAATCCTTTTCTGTAAAGGGCACTTCTCCCAAGAATTGTGCTTCCAAAAGTTCTGCTTAGGCCTGGCCCACCAGGGGGAACATGCATGGAACGTACTCAAGACTGTCCCACATCCCGTGCCTCCACTGCCTCTGGGGCTGACAGAGGCAGTTCTGTGCCCTGACCTACGAAGTACAAAAGGAATCAGTGAGAAAACCAGAAATACTGCCTCGCTTTGATGAACAGAGCACTTAAACCTCACTGGTTTTGCAGAGATTGCTCTTGTTTCAGTATCCGGGCTTTGCTTCTCGGTAATCTCCAAGTGTATTGTTTTGCCCTTATGATTTTCTGTTGTTGTTATTGTCGCTATCTTCTCAGAATAGGTATGTGCTCAGGTCCCACTGTGGAAACCAGGTAATTTTTAAAAATGAAAAAATGTCAGCTGGCTGCTGGCAGACACCTCTCATCTGGAAAAGGCATTTGGCTCATGCGCTGGTTATCCCTGCTGAGATAAAGCGAGCAACTGGAGCAAATGAAGCACTTGTGAAGTGTGCTGCAGCTTCTCCCCGTAGCATGCAAACAAGCTGCAAATAGAGTGCTATCCTGCAGGAAGTCTTTTATGAAAAGCAATGGCACGGGGAAGGAAGTTGGACCTGGGTACTGCTGAGGTTATTTTCAGTGAAGGGCTGCATGCTTTTGCTGTATGGTGGTTGGGGTACAGCGATGGAAATCTGCTTGCTGTGGAATGCTGTGGCTCTCAGAGGCAGGAGATGAAAGACAAAGAATGATATAGTGGTACATCTCAGAGCATTTTATTTTATACTGAAACATCATTTTTTTTTGGTAGCAAATGGATACCAAATGTGAGAGAAAAAGCCTATTGTGTTACCAGACATTAAAATTAAAACATGCACAGAGATGGTGCAATTGTTTTTATTGTATTAAGACACCATCCTAATATCACTTTGGCTTATTTGAATAAATTACATGTCTTTGGCAATTGCTTTGTAGGAATTTGACATGAGCAAGTCAGCAAAGGTACAGAATGACAATACCATGAAAGGTAATGTTTATGGAGAAGACATTTCATATACCATTGTACAGTATTGAAACATGTTTCTTCAATTTACATTCTCCCTCCTTTTTTTATTTTTTATTTTTTAAAGGGTGCATAACAACTTAGTATAGCATTGGGAACTTGGGACAGATCTAACTTAAGCAGATTTGTCTAACTACACACAGTACTTTGTTGTTAGACACAGGGGCAGCTGCCATAGCAACTGCAAGATCACAAACTGTTACGATACCTCTGAGAAACGAGTTTTCTTTTAAAAGAAGCACAAGTGTGTGGATTTGTGTGTCAACTTCATTCAACAGTAGCCATGACTTTTGGGGAGAAATGATAACTCCAAATACACGCTTCTCTCTTTACAGGGTCTTCAAGTTGCCATTCGTTGCAGGGGAGCTGGACTAGATGACCCTTAAGAGTCTTTTCCAAAACAAATGATTATGTGATTTTGATGATGATGTATTTTTTAAATTTGCCATAACGTTTTCATTATCATATTTTTTTCCTCCGCTGAGCTAAAGAAATAGCATATATTTTTAAGTATGTCATAAAAATAGTGCCTAATGACCCTTATAAACTTTGAGGTGTTCCTGCTGCCTCCAGTTAAAAACAAAGAGAAGCAAGTCATTTCCCAAAGAGCTTGGGGCTGAAAAAGGTGGAAATGGAATTGGTGGCACAGAGAAGCAAAATTATCTGTCCTGGCCCCATGATAGGTTGGTGGCAGAGCTGGCAGAGAGCCTTCTGAGTGGGGACAGCTGTCCTGCTGTACATAGCTTGGGCTGCTAATTGGCTTAAGGAGACAGTGTTGTGGGCTTATTTCAAATGTCCAGTGTCACTTCCTAAATGCAGTTAAATTAATTAGTTTATTAGATAAGACGGAGACAGGACAAACACCAGCAGGAAGGTTGATGGCAGGTTTCTTCTCTCCTCTTGTTTTCTCATCAGATAACATATCCCAAATGCAGATGAACTTCCCGTTCTAACAGCTATGAGCAAGGTCCCCACTTCACACAGGTGGATGAACTGCTCCACCAAGGAGTCTGTGGACTCCTGTGGGAGCTAAAATGAATCAGCTGAGAGGTGGCAATGAATCTCGTGAGTAGTTAAGGAAAATAGTGATATAAGTCCTCGAAAATGGATTTTTCCACGATAGGTGATAAAATAAAAGGTTGGGGTATTTTGCAGTGTGCCCTAGTCTTGTAGGCAAACCTTTATCAAACAGCAGGGGTTGGCCAGTTGTGTGTAGTGCTTGTCCTACTAGACACTCAAAGGGTTTAATTTTGTGAGTTCATCTTTATTTTCTTCTGTTTGTTTTGAAAAGGTCATGGTGATGTGTCCCAAGTTGTGCTGTATGTCAGTTGGGGAACCACCACATGTCTGTGAAAATAAGAAGAAACCAAGAGTTTCCCAGTTTTTATTAGTAACACATGCAGGGAGCCTACAGACATTCATAGATCACTCCTAATGGGTGCATTTTCTTAGAATTTACTTGCTTTGTGAGGCCCATGAGTCTTAGTCACCATCCAGGATGCCAGGGAATGCACTGAAATAAAACAGGATGGTCCAAACTCAGACTACTTCCAAAGCAAGTCTAAGACAAGGAGTAACAGAAACAGCCAGATGGGGGTGTGTGAGGAGGTGAAGAGAACATGATTCTCTCACATGGATCCTCTCTCAGGAAAACAGCTATTTAAGTGATGAACTGTTTGTTTGTATGACTGTTTCGGAGACTTTGAGGGTTAGTTTGAAGGCAAACAATGAAGTCACTTTGTAGATGTTTGCTGGTAGCTCTTTGCTGTTAGCAGGAGGGGAAAAGCACCAAAGGGCTGTTGTTTGCAAACGTAATATGTAGGCAATGGACATGTCCGTGAGCAGGAGATAATGCTGCAGTTTCATTATCTTATATGCATAACAGACCTTTGTCATCTGTTCTTATCTATCATGCTGTGAGTAGTAGTCTATTGGTTTCTCCCAAGGTGATTGTGTTTTGAGTCAGAAACCTGGCATTGCAGATTTTGGGTAGAACCTTCAGGTGGGTATCTGTTGCTTATTTCAATATGTTCTTTGCAGCTGAGAGTTGGAAACTTATTTTTGTTGCACGTTCTTTTTTTATACAGAATCGAGGTTTGGGTGAGTCACATACATGCAAATTCTGGGACTTCTTGCAAAGCACTGGGAGGTGCAACAGAGAGAGCTTGCATTGCTGCTGGTACCTTGCTGCCATTTTACAGCAACCTTTTTGGATTGCTGGATATAAAATACAGATGATTTATTATTATTATTATTAATTTATATTTGGGCTAAATGTGGAGGGTAATTTCCAAGATGTTATAATAGGGCATTTGGTATCACGATTTACTCCGAGCTTTTGCATGTCATCTGCCCATGTTATTGTTTATATTCCCTTTGTGGTTGCAGTGGACACAGTGCAGAAATGCTCAGGATATGCTCAATATTTCTGGTGGGAAACAGGCTGTTTGCAAAATAGTGACAAACTGTAATAATTACCTTGCTGTCCATTTGAAACACTGATCAGAAGCTCTGACCACCACAAAATTCCCGTATAAACCACACAGATCTTCAGCTGTGTTTGTGGGATCTATTTAGATCCCTGCTCGGTTTCTAAAAGAAGGAATAAAGCCTGCGAACATCTCTAGCCACTTCCTCCCACATATTGCCTGCTGTGAGCTACTGTCTGCTTGGGTATCTATATACAGCTTAACTGTAGGTGTGACTTTCTGTGGTTTGACCAATTTCCCTAAGTTAGTTACTAAAGATGACCTCAGTAATAGTTTAATATGAAAAGCTGTTTGGAAATGCTGAGCCAGCAGTGAGTTTTCTAGGGAGATCTGGAAGAAAATATTGAGCATTTGAAAATTCAGTGGAAAAAATGTATGTTTTGAGGATTAGATGCCATGAGAGGAAATTCAATTTATATACTCTTATTAGTATTGATCTATGTTGTAATCATGATTGGAATGTTTGAAGGTAATCTGAACATTCTTGATGGGCAAATTTGGAAGTGATTTGGAATCACCTTGAGAGACTTAATTCTAACTTTCTTGGTTTTGTTTCAATTCTTCTACCAAGAAAATGTCCCCTTAATAATATTTAACACAATGAAAAAGAAGCAGATTAACTAGGTTGTCTTGGTGTTTTTCAAATGCATTGTTGATTTTTGAAGCTTTCAGAAGGACTTATTGTCAAGGAAGTATAATCAACTTGGCTTGCATAAACAGAATCAACATTTGATTGCATAGTAAAAGGCAATGTCTCGGGCAAGGGCTTAGGTCAGATCTAAAGCACCTCAGATGGACTCAGATACCTTTAATTCATTTTTTTTTCTGCAGTGCTAGCAACTGCATCAGCAGGCATTAGCTTCAGCAAGACTTTGTCAAAACATCTTCAGATGATAAGCAGCATACACCCATCTTTCCTTCCTGTTCCATCCCGCCCACTTAAAGTGTGAACCTCTCGTTTTCCTCACACACTACCCTTGGTGTCACCTCTAGAAAGTAACTGGAGGACTTCAGGTCCAAGCCTATCTCACAGCACTCCCAGAGCTCCTTTGATCTCGAAGCACAGCAATGTGAACAGACTAGTGCGTGCTCTTGAGCAGTCACCAACCCTCTCTATGAGGTGGAGGAAATGCAAGTGAAAAGCAATGAGTTGACTTCTCTGTGAGCATGTAAGGTATGCTGGGAATGTGATTCTGTCCTCCTGACCCTGACTTTTGCACTTGGTGACTAGATTGTCTTTGTTTTCTCATAATCCGTGTGGAAAAAATGGAGTAGATTTTCTTTGGGCAGCCATTGCTGCTGATTGTTCTCTAATAGAAACCCATTTACATTTCCCTCTTGCTGTTTTTCATGCTCTACCACCTACATGAGGCTGATGGAAAAAGCATAACTGGGAACTCTGCTGGGAAGAAGCAGGTACCAGCAAGGGAGAAAAAAGAGAGTGCTCATGAGGAAAGCCACGTCGTCCTGCAACCTCTTTCACTCTCGGCGTGTTTTGCCTGGGGTTAAGTTGCCAGAACCACATGGAAGAGAGCAGTTGCTCACACAAACATTTCTGTGCCAGGGGTTTTCACCCCTCCCTCTGCATTTGGTAGCATCTGCTAGCAGGAGAAACGGTCAAGAGGATGGAGTGCCTGATGTCCTGTGAGCCTGTATGAAGTAGCCATGGGGCTTGGGGTGCTTTGGTATCGGTTACAGCTGGAATCAACCTTGGGCAAAATCAAGCAGTGGAAATAAAGGTCACAGAGGAAAGCAAGGATGTAGTCTTAAAGAAAGCCTCTGCTACATGAGATTGCCATGTGCAGTGCTGCTGAGCATCTTGAAAAGCAAGCCAATAGCATTAGGGTGGGAATTCCCACTGCATCCCCCTCCTCTAGCCCCCTCATCCCTGTCTCAAGATCAAAAAGGCAGCAGCAGTGCAGCTCTGTCTGCGTGAGAACAGAGCCTGTGGAAGGGAGCAGCCGCCTGGGAAAGCTGCTCTGGGAAGATGCTCAAAAAAGAAACAATGGAGCGTCAGCACGGGGTGAGGCCACTACCTGGTGCTCCAAGAGGAGGGTGAAGGAGAAACTATTTGTGCTCGGGGTAGACAAGAGCCTGCCTTCTTCTCTCTTTTGAATGGCACAGTCTTCATTTCCATATAGTTATCAGACCCAGGGTAATGTTTACAGGGAAGGCAGTTTGATAGAGGTAGATGCTGCAGGCAATATAGTGCTTGGGGGAATACATTTTGTCAGATTGTGCTTTCTGCTTACTGAAGGCTAAAGCCCCCCAGCACAAACCATCTTGCAGTTTGCACTGGGGAACAGGACAGAAATGGGATGTGCCGGGAGTGGGTCCTCTATCATGAACAAATGAATGGAAAAGGTTGAGGGAACTCGAGGTTTTTCCAGCCCCAAATTTTTGGCACTGGCTTGAACTCCTGCAAACTCCTTGCACCTGGCAAAATCCTTCCCAGTGGCATGGCTGTAATGCAACAAGATAATAGGTGAACGTCTCCTGAAAGGCTCACTGACAGGTCTCTGTAAGCATGTGCAGGGGGCTGGATTTTCCTCTTTCCCCGTCTTAGTTTCCTGGGAAGCCATTTTGCTGCACGTCTGGTGTTCCTGACCCACCGCATGGGAAGCCTTGAGTAATCCCACACTGCACTGAGCGTGTTTGAGAAGTTTTGTATGACAAGATCGCTAAGTGGCCTGCCCTTTGCTCTGCCCCCTCTCGTGTTTGTCACATCTAATAATGGGCAGAAATGTGGTGTGTGCCACTGAACACGGGGAATTTGTTTGTGTTCCGTGTTTGCCACATCCTTTTAATTTGAGGAGAGAGCGTGGGAGCAGGGAATGGCTAAAAACACTGCTCATTGCTACCTCTGCCATAGACCGCATACAGCTCTTAGGCAGTGATGTGAACTTCAGCTGAAGCTTGGACTTGAGAGTGGCGGTCATGTCCCAAGGGGCAGTCTTAAGTGCTATAAAATGTTGTATCTGTTTCAGTGAATGGCTAAGGGCATATAAGACATGCTGCTGTCAGTGCTCTCTTATCTGCAGCGGAGATGCTGCTCACTGTAATTTTGAAGGAGGATGTTGTCAAGCTTTATATTGTTACTTTAAAGGAATTGTAAAGGAGCAGGCAGGCTGTCTTCAACTGTTAGCCTATGTGGGGTGCTCATGCACTTCTGTGATGCGTGTTTTTGTTACAGCCAGGTACAGGACTGTACTGCCATGGTCGAAGTGGGCTTCTGTCTTTAATTTCAATATAGGTAAGTATGCAGAGAGCTCCTTGGAGAGAGCCCATCTAGTCATGCAATGATAACAACTGGTATACACGTAGGAAAACTGTGACTTTCTAATGGTATTTTCCATGCCCAGAGATCTTATTTGTTGTTGAATGCTTATGTCAGAGGAGAGAGCCAGCCTGAGTGTTCTTCTAGTTGGGTACTACTGGTCTACATTACTGGTTCCTAAATGTAGCAGGTTCACTTGTTCCCACTGCCTCCCCTCCCATCCTTTCTCTCTCCTTTTTGTTTCCTCCTTGCACGTTCAAAGTACGGTGAGTGAATAAATACAGCACAGCAAGACTTCTACAAGTGTGAATATTGGAGGGCTCTTTCATCAAGACATGCGAAGCAAAAAGTGCAAGAGGCTTTTAACACAGTTCTGAAGTCACAGAAGGAAGTTGCTAAAAACACTGGTGGGGTCTTTATGAAAGATTAAGAATTATTTAGGAAGGCTGGAAAAGGTATGCTGGGAGATAATTTGTGGCCAGCTTTGATACTGGCCATTTTGAGAGGGTGACATCAAGATTAGGTTGAAAGCTTCAATTGCTTTTATTACGTAGTCCAAGGGAAAACAGGGCTGGTATAGCTGGGATGTTCACAGGAGAGGAAAACATATAAAAGAAATTTGTTCTCCTGTGGGGCCTGCCTTTCCTCCTCAGCCAGTATTAAATGGGGACGAGGTCTACTTTTAAATACCTATGGGTATTCAGCAGTCAGCAGGGAAGCTTCCACAAAGTAGATAAAGTCCCTGAAATATCAGAAAAGCATCTGCCTAGTTCTATAGGCTATGCAAGAAGCGTGGAATCTTAAATGAGACATGGAAATTAGGTGGATTGAGCCAGTAGGAGAGCGTTTTTGAGAGGCATCTGGTTCAGGATTGTGCAATGTCTAGCATGGGTGCTTTCTGGGACAATTCCCCATCCAGGGCTCAATTCCATTTGCTTTATATCTAAGCCCTTCCAGGAGCGTATTGCAGAGATTTCTGAAATGATGGCAATCAGACAAGAATGGGATTCTGGAGCATGAGTTCTTTGTCAGTGTGATATTGCACCCAAGAGGGGAAGCCCTGCTGACAAGATAATTTGGCTGCTTCTGGGACCTGGCTTGCATTTCCAAAGGATATCTTGTGTATATGCTGGCTCTGTGCACTGGAGGAATGTCCTATGGGATAGCTGAAGGCAAGTGATGTGCCAGGATTAGTGCTGCTCTTGGGTAAAACCTGATGGTTTCCCATTAACCAGAATATTTTAATAATGTCTTAAGGGTATTTCCAACAAGCCTAAGACTTTGGTTGACTGTTCTTATTTTTATTTATGTTTTCCTAAGCTTTCTCAATATCTTTTTAACTTCCAGCTGTGAAATGAAAATACAGCATTCTTTTATTTTTTTAGTTTGCTTTATGCAGTGGTTGTGGACTAACTTCGTTATCTCTGATGCACTTTGTGTGAAAACAGCTTTTGATATCAGGATTTTAATTGCAAAAATGCAAAACCTGATAAATACCAGATAAAACCACCTGAACGTATGACAAAAACAATTTTGATGTGCCTCTGAATATATGATAATACAGCATTTACTAAACGTGTGGGAAAACTGGTAGGGAAGGGAATGCCATTTCATGGTCCAAGCTAGGTATTTACAGATGGCTTCCCTTTCAGCTTTATACCATTCATTGTCAGAGCTGTTGGGCTCCACGTATTATGAGCTTTTGCAGCTTTACCTGTGGATAAACTGGCTCCATATAAAATTCTCTTCTCTCTAGATGATGCAGATTTTTCTTCTTCTTGAATCGGATCATTACGTTGGAATTTAAGGCCTTTCTGGTGAAGGGAGATGAGAGAGGGAAATCTTAAAGCCATGAAATGCTTCATAAACTTAGCAAAACCATTCTTGGCTCTTGGGCATGATGTACTGGTACCGTCTGTAAGAGCCTGGGAGGATGCTTCGTTCTTAATTGGCAATAATCTGCATTGTGGACTAAATCCCCAGGAGTCCTCTACGTCTCTGTGAAGGCAGTGGAGTTCTGCTGGCACCCATTGGCCCAGTGGCACACAGAGAGCTTGTTTAAGAACAGTGGTAAAGCTAAGACCAGTAGTTAGCAGAAAGGCTGCATTTCTGCGCATTTAGATCAGAGAAGAAGCCTTTGCCCTTCGTCCTAAATGCATTTTGGTCAGGAGTGAGCATTAGTGGGAAGGGCTCCAAGGTGGATATAAGCTTCAGCCTCTGCAGGGCTGAGCCCAGCATAACCCAAGGTGCTTTGGAGAGGAGGAAAATGCTGGAGCCAAATCTGCTGTGTGGTTTGCACTGTGTGTGTCCAATTCTTATAGTAACAGCTTTTATTGATTCTGGCATTATCAACAACATGTTCAAGAAATAGATGTTGTTCTTAGGGACAGGGTTTACTGGTCAGTACTGGTTGTAGGTGAATGGTTGGACTAGATGATCCTAAAGCTCCTTTTCAACCTTAATGATTCTGTGAGTTGAACATTTTGTGGTAAGATTTGGGTAAGATAATGTTGATTTTAAATCTGAAGGGGATTTTTTCAAACCGTGCCCTTTCTGCTTTATGACCTTCTCCTATGGCTGCCCATGGATTACGCTCTTAAAATTATTTGAATGTCCAGTAGAACGTGTGTGAGATAAGGAAAGGAACACTTTGAAAAAATGTGTTTCCAGCTCATCAAAAGAGTGAAGCCAGATAAAGTTCTCTGTTTTCTAAATGGGATAAATTCTGGATGTTTTCTTAAGATTTGGATTGAAACTATGTCTTAATGGCTTAACATTTCCCATGGCAGCTAGGAAATCCAGTTGGCCAAAGAAAGTCCGTGTAACTTGGCTCTGTTACTTAGGTAGAAAAGAAAACCAGCAGTAGGTCAAAAATATTGATACTGCAATCAACATCACAACGTCAGAGCTTCAAAAAGCTGATGAGGTGAGGTGTCGTTAAAGGAAACTTAAAGAAAGATCTTTTACTTACAATTAATGGCACAAATCCATTTCTTACAAGTGACTTAAGGAAGTAAAACAATCGAAGTTGATTGTTAGGCAGCTGATTCTAATAGTACAGGTTTGATTGCTTTGGTAATGAGGATACAAGAATGGGGAGGCCCTTCCTTTGCAAGACTTACACCTACTTTTTAAAAGTAATGTACTTCACCATTATGGGAAGTAGTTATATTTCTTGAGAGGAAATACGGATTTTTGGTTTGCATTGTAACTTGTCTTCTCTTCCAAAGGAAAACTTGGCACTCTGAACTTGCTAACTCCAGCAGGCATCCAACGCGTGCTTTTGAGGAGGTGATTATTCTATGTCACTGGGGCAGGTGTCTTTGCCTGTGAAGATTTCTGCTGTCATTAAGGAGCCGTGTCCTTAAGGGGTTTGTATTTTTAGCAGCTGTGATTTATGTCCTGTGGGCTCTGTCTTTAAACCATGCCTCAAAGAGGGATAGGTTATTTTAGAGAGAAACCCATAAAGTAATATATGCTTCAGGTCTGACTTGCTTTAAAGCTGTGCATTAATTCTTGAGAACTGAGGTCAGCCTGCTTGTGCTGAGATCTGCACAACGACATTTCCATGCCGTGGCTCATTTCATGCTGATGTGAGATGCAGGAAGTAATAGTTACCATATGAAGGTATGTAGTGCTATTAATAACACTAACTAATAGATATGAATGCAGTGGATTTCTAATTATTTTTATCCTTAAGTCTCAAAATACTCCATAGAGTTTTCCCTGTGTAATAGAGAAAGTAATAGGGGTGGTCTTGCCACCGTTCTAACCCAGGGTACTTTGAATGTGCCAACCCAGTGAAGAAGATTCCACTCTTCCCAGCTCTCTCTCTTGAATTTCCAGGAATTTCAAATACCTCCTCTCTAATGTCCCATCATAGAAGAAGCAGGAACCAGAAATACTTTTCCTTGATGCTAGGATTTAAACTCACTTGTTACAACCTACATTCCTTTTCACGGAGAAACATCAGAAGGCAGAAAATGTGATTTTATCCACTTCACATGTGAAAGGAGAATTCTTGTTAGGAAACCACAGTCTCTCCTCCAGGGTGGCCAAAGTATCAAATAGGACCACAATGGGAATAAATGCACTTAACCTCTGTACCTTCAAGTCCCCAAATAACCTTATGCATAGTAGTCTAGCTGAGTAAGTGCTATTGCTGTTGTTGATATTGGTTATGTGGTAGCACTGTTTCCTTCAATCCTCATACTAGAAGTCATCATTTACAGCTCTTCACAGTCTGAACAGGCTGTAAACCTATTTTGGTGGTGAAGATTTGTATGTAGATTGTAGATTCCAAAGCTTAGTGCTGTGCTCTCGTCAGTGGTGGTTATGATTCAACAGATAGGATTTGGTTCATTATGAATTAAAAAAAATAATAATGGAAAAGATGATGCATCTGTGATGCATGAAATGTATATGGAGAAAGAGTGGAGAAATATAAGAATGCAGTAATTTTTTTCACTGTGGAGTCATGCTTTGATATTGTAGAATTGCTTTATTAATGAAATTGTAAAGAGCATTGACGTGTCAGGTACTCTTCATCTTGTTCATTCAAAACTTACATTTATGAGGATGGTGTCAATAAAGCATCTGTGCATCTCTGACAGGCGCTGGACTCAGTGTTTAACGGGGAAAGAGACCAAAAAAGTGAGAAAAGGATGTTTTCAATGAAGTACTTTGAACTTCTCTTGCACGTCCCTTTCTTTTGAGGGTTTTGTGAATTGCTGCAGCAATTTGCTAGGTATTAAAGGGAACAAATGAACAGGGCCCTCTTTTGCAAGACAAAGAAACAAATGTTTTAAGATTTTCAGATTGCTTCAACAATAGCTTGATGAAGATGGACATTATAACAAATGAAATATTTAACTAGAGTGACCCTTACTGAAGTGATGTCAAGGGTAATAAGTAATACAATTGTCACATTGTATGTAATCACTCCTTTGTAAGCTACTGAGGCACAATTATTTTAAGCAAATTGAAATGTCTAATAGGGACAATGCTGTTTTTCTTTAGCCAAAAATAATATAGTGAATCTTTTTAATCTTTTAAATGTTGCGGACTTTTAATGTCAAGGCTGGAGAAATTCACTCTTGGTTTTATTCTTTCTAGCTAACATCTTTGCTCAGAAGTTTTCTTGTGAGACAAGTATTTACCAGTTCGGGCTGAAATGAAGAAGAATAGTTATCCACTTAAGTTGATTTTCCTACTGAAAAGATTAAAGAGGTTTCATTTTTTGAATGGCACTCTTGAGACTTGGCTGAAGTGTTTGTGATTTGGAGTAGCTGCAAAATGGTTCTAAGAAATGTAATTCAAGAAAACGCTTCTAAATTACCCAGACAATGAGAAAACAGCTTTGGGTTCTGAGTCATTCCTGTTGATGCAGATCAGAAATAAATTTTGCACCCCTTTGCTGGAGGTGCAGTGTGATCTTCTGCATGGTCGGTGAGCTCTCCTTGCCATCGCTGGGGAGTGGTGTGTCAGCAGAAAGGTCAGGCAGATTGCACCTAAGTGTTAGGCGCAGTCAGAGCTTGCTCTGAGAGTCACTGAGATAATGTTAGCCCTATGTTCCCCCTCACCCTCTCCACTTCCTTTCTTCTTTGTGGGTTGCACTGTCTATCTGCAGGCTCTCTGGACAGGGATTTGCAGGAGCTGAGCATAAGTGTCTCTTCTTTCAGGAGTCTGAGCTTTCTTTTCTGCATAGGTTCCCAAACCTCTGGTCTTCAGAGCCCTTGCCTGAGGTTCCACTAGATTATCATGTTTCTGCCATAGAAATATTTCTCCTCTTTATCAAACATCCGCAACAGTGTTGGAGGAAGTGCTGTGTGTTATCAGGATACTGGTGTTACCGGCTCACTGTGCCCACAGAACTGCTGTAGATGCACGAAGGAAGATGCCCAGTTACTAACTCATTTTCTCCTCTGGTGGTCAGCACGGAATCCTCTCCTCCACTCAGTCTAATCTTTAAAATATCCTTCTTCTGTTCTAAAGCTCTGTTTGCTTATGTTTCCTTGCTACCTTTTGGAATCAAATTATTCAGAACTAATGTGTTTAGCATGTGTTCTGGAAGAAAACTGGCAGCTACTGCTTTCGTGACAACAGAGGAAGTGGCTAGCAGCCACTCCTGTCACCAGCCCTATAAGCCAGGCACCAATTGATGTTTTGAGATTGGTCCAGTGCTCTTCCTCAGCGACTGTGAGATTACCTGAATGCTCTCCCCATAAATTTCCTGAATATAGGCACACGGAGTTGAGAAACAACGTTGCCTCACAGATGAATTTACCATGGACTAACTCAGCATACTGCCTTGCTCCCTTTTGCAGCAGGATCAGGACTTTGACCCTTGACAGTAAAAGAAAGAAGCATCGCTGCTTGAGATTGGGAAAGAAAAAAAAAAGACAAAAATCTTAGCAACAGCCACTGTAGCATTAGCATCTTTTGTCAGAGGCCCCATTGCCAGTCAAGGCGTAGTACCAGTCTGTGGAATGAGCCATATTACCACAGTAGAGTACCTTGATGTTATTTTGGGAGTCCATCTGAAGTAAGGCTGGTAACTGCAGCAATTGCTACATAGAAGAGATTTCCCTTTAAGAATCACAGGGGATGTGTGGACCAGCAGCTAGCCCTGAACCTTTGCCCTTGCCTCATTCATAGTTCAACAGGACCTTTGTGATTCCTGTTTTCAAGTTGGCAGGAAACATGCACTGAAAATACTGCTCATCGGTTGGAAAGCCTCTCTCCTGATGAGTGCTGAGCTGGCAGCTTCTGAGTTTCCAGTATCAGAAGTGAAGTTGCAGCCAAATGACCAAACTGAGAATATGTCCCCTTCAGCTGTCCATTGCTGCTTCCTTTGAGAGCCCACACAGAAGTCGTACATCTTCAGTTGATGCAGATTATAAAGGGCAGTGCATGACCTGGATGAGTTTGGCACGCGGATCCTCTGGTGCCTTGCTGTTGCCCTGAGCTCACAGGGTCCTAAATAGTCCATTTTAGGTGATCATATCATTTGATGAATGGCACTGTATGCTACAAGGTTCTGAGTTTTCCCAAAGAAGCTGAAAACGTCAGATGTCAGACTGAATTTTTCCTTGTCTAGCTGGAGGTCTCAGGTCTATGTTACAAAGCTTTGGTGAGTTTTTCGTACCAGCATATTAAACCCAAGTGCTGCCATATTTCATGTAGCAATGATTATGTCCTTTGCCTCTAATGTTCTGGGTAATGTTTAGCTTTGCCTTCATTACTTGCTACTGTTCTGCTGGAAGCACTGGTTTGCATTTAATTATGGATCACTTTCAAATAACCCTTGTGGCCCTGATTCAGCAAACATTTCTAGCAGGTGTGTAATTTTAAAGCAAGTGAATGAGCCTGGTTAAGTCAGTGTAGCTCAGATCCTCAGCAATATTTAAAGCCAAGCATCTACTCATTCCATGACTCTTATACTGTTCTTTCAAAAACATGAGTATGTGATCGACTCAGCAGGTGTCACACTGAGACCCAAAATCACTAAGAACGTCATATCTTTACTGAGCTCCTTAAATTGGGCTGGAGTTGCAGCTGGCTATTGGTTAGCATTGTATAGGCCTCTAGGACTTTGGGATTTCTTAGTAGGAACAGCCAGACTTTGTCATTTTATCATAAAGTTGGATCCCCCGGTGCTTCACACTTCCTTTGTCTCTATGTAAGTGTTAGGATGAAGCATGTTGTGGAGCAGGATATGCCAGGAACACTCAGAATACTATATAATTTAATGGATCAGTTGAAATGCATAATAAAATATGGAGTGTTTGAGTTATTAGTTAGCTGCCTATGTAATTACTTCTGTTTAATAATTAATTGTGTTGATCTTTTTGTCTTGTCTTTGTTCCACGCAGAAAATTGATCCTTCTTTTTGTCTATTTGCAGCTACTGGGCAGAGGGCTTTGCAGCTAATGTTTCTCATTGTTCAAATGTCATCATCAAATATTTAGCATCTTGATAACTCTAAAGCTATCACAACAGATTGGATGGCAACAATTAAAATTATGCCAACATCACTAAAACAGATATAACGGAGTGATGCTAGTTAAGCACTTAATGATCCCTTTCCCCAAGGAATTCCATTTCAATTTCTTTATGCTGCCTGATTGCCTCAGTGCATCCTGCAGGTTTTGTGCACTACTGCTCTGTGTAATACATATTCAGGCCTTTCTCCGCAGCTCTCATCGTGCCAATCAAGGATGCAAATGGAGGTCTTGGGACTGTGTGATCAGAATTTCTTGCTTGTTTGCAAGCCTGCAAATGATGGAGTGAATAAGAATCTGATGTGTAACAGTATAGAAAGTAATCAGACCTTGTATCTGGCTTCTAGCAAACATCAGTATAACCCTCATCCAAGTGCTGCTGTAATCAATGGGAGGTTTTTATTGACTTGAATGGGAGTTGAATTAGGCCTTGTCTGTGGTTTGGGAATTCAGCTGCAGGTATTGGGGCAGGCCCTTGGCTGGTGTAACCTGCCCTTGTGCTCCTGGCAATCAGACAGCCATTCTGACGTACCGCAAGCAGCAGCCTGCCCTCAACCCCTGCTCAAATCCCACTGCTCTTGGGCACTGCTTTCCATTCAGGGGGAGCTCTGGGTTTTGCTTCATTCAGCTATTCACTTAGGAGCTCAAATTACTCTGTGAACAGTGTTTAAAATATGTAATTATCTGTGGAAAATATGTTTCACTTGAAAGGGATTCTAATAATCGTTATTTTGAACTTTAGTAGCTTGACATTTTCGTCATTTATGAAAGAACAATATCTTCCACTTCATTTTGGCTGCAAGGGAGAAATGAGCCTAATTAACAGGAATAAAAATAAACTAAGTTGATAGAAAAAGTAGTTCTCACACATTTTCAGATCTTTGCTTGCAAATACTGACATGAAATATTATAAAGGCTTTATGAAGTGTCCCTGCTTTGGGATCTTGTCAGGATGAAGGGGCAGGGATAGCTGTATGTGGATGGAAGGCTTTTTGAGCACTGTTCTGGGGATTGTGTGTATTATGAAACACTCACAGAGCTGTGACACCCTTTCTATTCCTTAAGTACTGCAATGAATATAAAGACCCTGTAAAATTATTTGAGCAGAGACTTACTCTGTCTGCTCTTCTTTGAAAGGATATAGGAAATACATCCTTTGGGAACACTTCTGGCCAGCTGAGCTCTCCAGGGACAGGCTTGAAAGTGTACTGGATTGATGTTCTGGAGCAGCTCCAAGAATGCTTGGCCAGTTGTACGACTGCATCTGCCCTGAAAAGCAGAGAAACAAACGTGCACCTATTTCTGAGATGCGTGGCTGTTTATAGGCTTATTCTACAGCAGTGAAAATTAGTGTGGTGCTTTTTCCTTCAAAATAAGGATTTACGCTGATTTATGCTACCTGAAAATTGATGTCTCTACCTCCTTATGTATGCACAGCCATCAGTTTCTTTCTTTCTTTTTCTTTTTTTTTTAACTAACCTAGGTGGTATTTCCAGCAAAGATGGGGGGAAGCAAGTCAGACGTGGTTACTTCAATGAGAAATTTGCCCTGCCTGTCAGAAAGTGCTTGGCTCTGTTGTGAAGCCTAGTGACTTTGCCATCTCTCAGCAGAACATGTGTCCTCTGTTCAGCCTGGGACTGATGTCAGCAGGGTAAGGGCCAGGTCAGGTCAATCATAGAATATTTTGAGTTTGAAGGGGCCCATGAGGCATCTGGTCCAACTCCCCTGCACTGAACTGGGACACCTACAGCTCCATCAGGCCCTCAGAGCCCCGTCCAGCCTGACCTCAGGTGTCTCTGGATGGGGCACCACCATATCTCTGGGGAACCTCTGCCAGTGTCTCACCACCCTTATTGGGAAGAAAATGTCTTCCTTATATCCAGTCTGTTTCCCCTCTTTTAGTTTCAAATCATTACCTCATATTTTATCACAATAGACCCTGCTACAGATTATGTCCCCATCTTTCTGTGTTTGGAGAGAACAAACATGGGGGTTGACAGTGATCACCTTCTTATAAAGATGCTGTCTATGTTTTTGTATTGTTTTTCTTCTTTCCTGAGTTTCATATTCACTGGCTTTATTTTCTTCTCTCCTTCCCTCTGCTATATTCATTCAATATCAAACCACACAGCAACAAGTGTGGCTGTACTGACTCATTCTTCTCTAATGGCACACTCATCTTGAGCATGTGACTGCAAAACCCTTGGCAACCATTGCTTATAGGTGAAAGAAGAAGTCACTGCTTTTTCTTTCCTTTCTTTTTTTTTCTTTCCCTCTTGTGATGATTTTGGAGCTGCTCCTTTTCACTTCTAAAGATTTCAGTTCATGATGATATTGGGTGAGCCTAAGAAATATTACCAAACTCAGCCAAAACACATAGGAGGAATGAAGAGACCCAGAGAACAGTCATCAAAGAGAGTAAAGCCAGGCAGTCCTGTAGAGGAAGTGAGATGGCAGAGGTTGCCTTATATAATAGCAACTAAACATCTGTGTATTTGCACCCACTCATGTTCTGTTGTTATGCTAGGGACTGGAAGGATTTCTTCAACATTGCTCTTTACATTTTCTCTTTATTATTTGAGCTTATGAATACTTCGAAAGCAATTTAATGTTTCACAGAGAAATTTCACGCAGGTTTCTCTGTGTTAGGGAAAATGTGAACAGGATTTGCATTTTGATGTTAACTTAAAACTTCTGAGTTGGGTAAAGCCTCCAGATCTACCTACTGCTAACAAGTGGAGCGGTCCTTCCCCTTCTTTACCTCCTCATTTTCCCACAGCAGTGTTTTACCAGCCAGATATTTTGTTCTCTTTCCTGAGGAAGAGTTGATTCTCTTTCCCATCAGCTCCTGTTGTCTGTTGATCTTTAATCTCCACATGGATCTCTACTTAGTTCCTCTCCCTGACCCAGTCTGTTTGGTGTTATTCTGTCGCTGTTAAAGTTCAGGCTACAAAGACTTTGCTCTTGTCTTCATGTGCAATTAGCACAGACTGCATGGTAGACGTAAATCCTGCTGCTGCTCAGGGCACTGGGAGCTTGGCCATTGAGTTCAGTGGGGTTAGCGTTTGGGCACATTAGAGCCTTTCAGCGCGGCATAGCTTGCAAGTAATTTAGAATATTGGATTGAATCATATTGATAATTATTATTAACAAACATGCCATGATTAAGCCCTTCAGGAACCCTTAAGAAGCTGTTTTCGCACAGCTGTTCCTGGTGCGTTGAGATTAAACTTCCTGTCAAGTTGGACATGTGTACACTTCCAGGCATGGGCTGACCTCGACAGTACTTTGTAATTAGGAAGAATTTTCGAATTTATATGATTAGTTTTATTTCGTGGTGAGTACGTACGCACAATCCACCCAGAGAAGAAGAAAGACTCAAATGCAGCCCCATCTCCAGCTGTCTTCACAGCGCTCTGTCTGTAAGAGCCATAAAATAACTGCCAGCTTATAAATTTGCTTTTTTCAGTTATTAAATGTGCTTTACTCATTCCAGCCTGTTGCTCTGGAGATAAGTACAATATAGGAACCTTGGCAGTATGACAGGCAATTAAAATACCAAGATGTTTATCCATGTATGAGTATTTTCACACAGTGAGACCTCTAAGCTTAGCCTGCTACTGACATTGTTAGTTATTGAATCAATTGCATGAGATGAGGTTGACAGGTGTAATTATATATTTCTATGGTGATTATGTATGGCCTGTCATAGAGACCAACGTGCCTGTAACTTTGCACTCACTTAATAGTCATTTATTGAATGAAGTATTGAAGTTGGCATGCCATTTACAAGGGGAGGAAATGTAAAACAAAACAGAAGTCCATTTTGAAATATAATTGATTCATTAACACATTGACCATTACTTTCTTTTAGTAGAATGAAATATTTCTTTTCATTTTTCCTATGGATCTACCAGTTATTTAAGCGTGTTCTTGCACCTGACTTTAACAAAAGCAGAGAGCTAATGCAGTGCACTAGTGGGAACCTGGACTGGATCTATAGCTGCCACATTAGCAGT
This sequence comes from Tragopan temminckii, assembly GCA_028571105.1. Taxonomy (NCBI): domain Eukaryota; kingdom Metazoa; phylum Chordata; class Aves; order Galliformes; family Phasianidae; genus Tragopan; species Tragopan temminckii. The sequence goes on from JAOWBP010004006.1 coordinate 3,755,660, forward strand.
GGAGAAGCAACGGAGAGGCTGGCTGGAACCAGATGGGGATGTTTTTAAATATCTGCTTCAAAATTTCTTTAAAAATCTTTTAAAGCAAACTTCTCCACGTACATATTTCTGTACAGTCTTATTTTTCTTTGTAACAGTTGCTCTCCAATGTGCTTAAAATTAAGCAAGTATTATTGGAACACACTGAGGTGAGACATGAGCTGTTGCTGAAATTCCTCAGCCACTTTCTAGGTATAAATTTCCCTGCGTAGGGACACAATCCAAAATATTGCTGTGTTTTTCTTCCATATAGTTCTTTCTTCTGGCCTTTTGTGACACCCTGATGACAGGAATGAACGTCTCTGCTCCTCAAAATGAGAGGAGACGGAAAGCAAATAGAAAGTAAATATTGATCTCAACTTATTGAGAGATCTGCTCATCCGGCTGAAGTCAAGCAACCAATTGGACTCATTTTCCTCAGCCATCTCTCTGCAGTGCAGCTGTTACCTTATTCATAACAGTTCTTGTGTCTGAGATTTGAGAGGTTTTTTGAAATAGGGATGGTTTCCACAAAAATGTCATAGGACTTTGTGAAAAAATCATGACTTCTTTTCTTCTCCATTTCACAGGATGTGAAAAGAATCTCTTTCCTATTTGTAACATCAAAGTTCTGTTATTTAAACAATATAATTTTCAAACTTCTTTTGACTAAAAAACTGTTCTTTTTTTTTTTTTTCTTTTCAGCGATTCTGTGCAACGTTCCTTATGGAAATTAAATGGGGAAAACATTTTCAGTGTAGCTCACGTTTTATTAAAAGTAATTTTGCAAGTAATATTATTGGTTTCTTCTAGCAAAAAGTTTCATTTTGAAGTGAAGTTCTGCAATAAAAGTATAGAATGATCTGCTCTTTATTTCAGGTCAGATGGAGAAATCTGAAGGAATAACCATTAACCCACAACAGCCAGAAAATATCAGGCTTTGTATGTTGGTCCATTTTCGTATCTGAAAATCTAATGAAGCTTAAGCAGAAAAGAAACTTTTTTTTTCCTGGTAATTTAAGTTCTCGTCCCATTTAAAAGCCATTTCTTGTTGATTCTTCAGCCATCCAGGTGGTGAGAAGGAAAGAGGTCATGCTGGAAGGTGGATCCCAGACAGGGGACTCTGAAAGGCCCTGAATCCTGCTTAAGAGGAGCAGAGAGATTGAATTGTCATCTAGAGGAAAGCCAGATGATGCAGAGGGGAAAAAGTTGAGGTTACTCTTTGCTAAAGCTCTGAAAGTTAGAAAGACCTTGTGTGTGAAAGAACACTGAGAACCTAAAACATGTCAGTTTGGTTTTAAACTGACATCCAATCAATCAACACTGAGGAGAAAAAAAACACGGCAGTCTTCTGAAAGTCAGGAATAGGTCTGTTTGCATAAAAGCCCAATGCTATCCCTTTCCTTTCCAGAGCTTTTTCCCTCCAACCCTTTGGCTAACCTCACAGCTTGGAAACTGGTCCAGGAATAATAAATTTGGGTTAGTAACATCTTCTGTTTAATTTTAAAGAACAGAGCGTCAGCATTTTTGACAGTAGCAGTAGGTATGAGAATAGCAGCAGCTCCAAGATGGGAGTCTCATTTTCCCCTCTATCACAGCCGGCTCCTGGTGTGGATTTAGCTGAATGATGAATACTCAGGGCATTCGAGCTCCAAAAACTGGATGCAAACCTGAAATTGGAAAGTTTCAAACCCAGATTTAAAAGAATGTCTTTCCACCATTTCATCTGCCTAGAACACATTGGCAAGAAGGTTAGCAATAGGAAGGATTTGGGCTAATATCTGGCTTTCTAATTGTGTGCTTGGAAGGACAGCTTTTGTTGCTGTCCCAGAAAACTTTGAAAAGTGCACTAAAATGTGTGGTGTCCTAGAAAAAATGTCCCTGAATAAGGTGGTGTTTGGTGAATTGCATCCTTTTTTACTCTATTCAAGTAGCATTTAAAAGTCACAGAATATTTGATGTTTGAAGGGACATCTGGAGATGATCTAGTACTTGATCTAGTGATTGGCAAGCCTGCCTGTGGCAGAGGAGTTGGAACTTCATGATCCTTGAGGGCCCTTCCAACCCAAGTCATTCTATGATTCTATGATTTAGTCCAACCCTCCTACTCAAAGCAGGATAAGTTGGAGTGGATTGCTAAGGGCCATATCCAAATAGGTTTTGAGATCTCCATAACTTCTCTAGATAACCTATTCTAGTGTTCAGTCACCTTTAGGTAAAAGCTTTTTCACCTAAAGGTAAAAAAAGGCCCCCCATGAATGCAAGTTGCAGCAATGGGATTTTATGAATGCTTTGGGGTTGGAAATCAACAACACTCAGGTTCTGGATCTGAGTGCAGCTGCAATGGCTCCATTTCCAGCCTGTGTGTGCTTGCAAATCTTAGAATCATTTTGCCCCCCTCGGTTTCACAAGGCAGTGCTCATCGCACTCCAGCCCCCCTCACCCTTACTGCAGACTTTTGCCCGCTGTTCTTTTCCTTTCAGATCTTGCCCTCCTGTTAGAAGCTCTTCTAAACAATGGGAGGAAATGGGATTACTGGGAGGAGTTCGTGTGTTTTGCAAATTGCAAGCCCTCAGTATGTTTCTTCTCATTGCCTTATCCTCCTGGCCACCCTAGTAGCTCCGTGTTTTTTTTAAAGCTTATTGCCCCTGAAGCTGATGTTTCCCTTCCCACTGTTGTCTAAATGCTGCAGTGCCCAGGTATCCCAACATCTTTGTCTTGAGTTAGCCCTTGGTGCAAATGGCCCAGAAGTACGTATTTTGGATCAGTGTAAAGGCAGCCACGTGGATCACTTCTTGAACAGCAGTTGCAGGAGGAGACTTAAAATGCTTAGAAACAATTGAGATGCCCTCTCCTTTGCATGGTGACTTTTCCCCTCCCTCCCTTTGCCTTGCTCTGCTTCATCTTAAACACTGAAGTTTAAAAAAACCCCCAATTTCTATTTTCAAATTACATTCTGAGAATTTAACATCTAAGTGTCCGCACGTATCCCTGATTAAATTCACGTCCACGTATCACTGTATAAATTCAGTGAACTTACATCAGAGCTCAATACAGTCTGATACGTTGTGCTGCTTTCTGTGAGAATCTCCATAGCAAAAGTACTTTGCAAATCTGGGAAAAAGAGATTTCATCGTAATCATTTTGACTTTTGTCTTAGACCCTGCACTTGCTTGCAAGAACTGCTATGGTCTCCCCATCGGACAACAATTCATTCCATGGCTCCTTCATGCGTTGTTTTACAAAGGTTGATGCTCTGCACACAGACGTTGCAAACTTGGGGCAGTTCTCTTTAAAAAAAAATAAATGTCAAGATCTGTATTTGCTTCTGCATCTTTGCAGAGTTTGGTGAACAGTTACTGTGCTGAGAGGTGGTAATGCAGCAGCTGCTGTTTGGAATTTCCAAATTACAGCTGTGGTGGAATGAATTTAGGGGTAAATCATCCTCAGCCATAATGGGATTGAATCCTCTTCTTTAGGTTATGGGAAGGAAAAAGGAGTGGTGAGCATCTGTCATGCCGGGAGCGGGTATGATGGAATAAAGGAGAGCAAAACAGGGTTGTGACTCCAGGTAGTTTCAAAGATATAGGGAGATTTTAGTTCAGGCTGCACCAATAGAGTAAACAGGACTTTGTTTTCTGTCTCAATGTGGTGCTCCTTTATTTCCGTCCCCCAGATTGTCTCCCTGTAGCGCTTACAAAAAGTACTTGGAAGTTGAAATGTGTAACAAAGGCAATCCTCTGTAAAACTGAGCAGACTAAACTCTGGACCTGACAATGTGAAGCTGTTTGTGGATGAAGCTTTCAGCTCCTCTCAGGTGCACGTGGGGGAGTGAAGAGAGCAACAGGTTGGAGGCACTGTGATGGAGCACTTTTGGTGGAGTTCCTCCTGGGTTTGCAAAGCTGTTAGCAGAGTGAAATCTCTCATCTTTTGAGAATGATTGTCTTCACTGCTGGCCAGCTCAGAAGCAGCCTTGAAGTGTAACTGGGACATGATGTGAGCAAAAGGGAGAGGATTTCCCATGTACACTTACTGCTTGTTTTGGTATGGCATTTATTTTTGATTTAAAACAATTCCTTGTTTTGTTCCAGTCTTGGCCACGTGGCTCCAGCAGCTCCATAACTCACGCTGCTGATGTTCTAATGTGATGGAGCGAGAAACAGACTCTTTTTTTTCTTTTAATGTAGCTTTCATAATTGGTTGAAAGGCTAAAGTCGTGAATGCTGCGGCTTACTTGCACACTAAACTTGACAACAGAAAACAAGTTTGCTTATTTAATATTTGCTTTGATTTGGTGATTAGTCATGGCTCTTAATTATTTTTTACCATTTCCACATGAGTGATCAGGAAATGAACTGCTGTCTCACACTTTCAGCCAGTTAAAAAGAGCCTAACTATGGTATTTCCTTATTGACTTTTTACTCTCCCCGGTGCAGAATATTTTAAGATGTTGCTCCTCTTAAGTTGCCCACCTCACAGCTTGAGTAATGCCACAGCTTTTAAAAACGCTTCCCTTCTGACTTGCTGAGGTGCTGAAGACAAGTCAAGTCATCCAGCATAAAAGGTACGCATGAACAAAACGTGAATTGAAGGTGCGGGTCAGGTTACAATCCAAACAAGGGAAATATTAGAACCAGTTTTGGGGTCTGGGGAGAGCAGTAGTGTGGTGCATTTGCAGTGAGAAATAATGCCATCCTGGGATGCTGGGTGAAGTTTTCACCCAGATAGCAATTCCCTATTAGAAAAGAAAAAGAAACGACTCGCTCTGCCGCTTTTTCTGCTGATGTTTTTCTTTCATCTTTTCATTCCCTTTCAATTCGGTAATGATTGTAAATCACTCCTTGCCACAGAAAGCACTGTTTTCAACAAGCAGTGATTTGATTCTTGTAATCTTATTAGTTTTATTCAATAAACACCCAACCTATGCTCTAAATGCCTTTTGAAAATAAACTAATAAACAGACCCCGATTGCTCTTTGATTGAATTGCAGATAACTCACTGATGATATAAATAACATTAAGTTAATCAACTTTCCTTTGGGAGTGCTTTCAGCACAGCGCAAACCTCCACTGTGTCTACATATTTTTTTGCAGAGGAGAAGACCACCGGCACTGGAAGGGCAGTGGCCTTTTCTGCACCCCAGCAGACGTAGGATTTCTGGGCTTTAACAGACCGATGGGTTTCGCTGCTGTTATTCGGTGGACACGATGACCATTTGTGCAGGGATGGGTTTGAAGAGAGGTTGTTAGAGCATGGAGTGTGACTGCAGTGCTCCTGGCAGGGTCAGGAAAATGCCCGAGGTAGAAATACTCCTCAGGACCTTTTGTGTGGCCAGCTGTAGAGTGACACAGCAACAGAGATGGTGCAGGAATTCCTCTGCGTTACAGCAGATGTTTTAAAAGGCTCCTGGGCCTTCTGAAAGGCACCGGGCAACATTTTCTATCTGGATGACAGAATAGCCACAGACGTCTTCAGAAAGTGACATCTGACCTACGCTGGAGGTCAAAGCGAATGTAACACAGGCAGACCACATTCCACAAAGGTGATAATTGCCAGTTTTCTCGGCATGGGGTACGCTAATAGGAAAACAACTGCACTGTTGTGTGGCTTTCTAAATCTTACAGCTCTTGAAAGATTACATCAGCTCCAAAGGCAAAGAAATAAAGTACGTTGCAAATGTTGCTGCAGGAGGATTGTCTCTTAATAGCCAAACTGAGATGATTTTTCACATGTATTGTGTTCTTCAAGTCACTACAGTAATGGTGTGATGTCGCTTATAAAATCTGCTTCTAATCAACCTGGTTTAGTCTAATCGAGAACTTTGAATAATACAGAATCAAAGGGAGTCTTTATTTAACTGGTAAACAGCAGAAGGATGAACTCTTGACATTACCCTGTTACATCCTAACTTTAAGTGGAAAGGCAGCTTACAAGGCGATGGGCTTGCGCCTGAGATGTGAGCGGGCTGATGCTGTAGCTACCACCGATAATACCCCATTAATCCTTCTTTTGAACTGAGACTTTCCTGGTGATGCATCAAACCTTGTGAAATCCTGTAGGTGACAGAGCATTATCCTTGCAATTTGCGCTCTTCAGCAAAGGTGACCCCCAGGTAAGCCCAAACTTTTTTAGTTTTAAGGTGGAAGTTTTAGCTACTTCTTTGACTTGCTGAAAGCTGGAAGTGCTGCCTCCCTTCTTCTGAAATAAGGGCTGGTGACTTCAGATGGCTTGGATGTGATAGCAAAAGGCTAATACGTTCTTACAGCTGCCTAGTCTTGCTGTCGAGCTGGGGTGTAATTGGACTAGTTTTTCAGTGGTTCAGATGTCAGCTGGGTGTGGGCTGAAGTTCACTGCTACGATTTAGTTCAAAGGTTTTCAGAGCTGGGCTTCTCGGCCTTATTTAGGTATTGAAGTCAGTGCAGTGATTTTTCAGTGTGCTGTTCCTGCTGCATTCACAATTGATTCAAAGATCCAGGGAGAACTGTTGGGAGATGTGTGGCTGCTGAAGCCTCAATTCTGCGTACCCTGCGTGGCAAAGCTGGAAGGATTTGTTCTAATGACTGGGAATAGTGTTTCTCAGGGTCAGGATAATATGTAATGCTGTTCTCAGCTTCTTATTATTTGACCATTAGGAACTTTGAACACTTTCTCTACTGGGTTTTCTTGTTTGACTTGAAAATTCTTCTGTGGATGTTCTTACCAGCCTCTCTCATGTTTTCTTTTTGCTTTTATTTATTTTCCTACCATAAATTGAGCTCCTAGTATACTCTAATGTGAGTCAAATTTACACTAGAATTTGCAGGTTGAGACTGGGGTGATTCTGATTCACTGCTGTGCTGCTCCTGGGGTATCTTCTGCAGATGTGACATTGGAGATCTGGTGACTCTTCCTGTTCAAGGAAAGCAATGAGTGGCAACAGAGGTGCTCATAATCTGCCAGCAGACTTGGAAAGAAAATGAGACAATAGTTTGTCAGTTCTTATTTAGGAATAGATGTTACAACTATTACACTTGAAAATTATTGCCAATAGTCTATTACCAAAAAAAAAAAAAAAAAAAAAAAGAAATCCCCAGACCCTCAAAACGACCCCAAAAGCCAGTAGTGTTTAATATCTGTCCATATCGGATTGTACTCGCTACTTTTATATTCTTTTGAAACAGAAATCAGGATGACAGGCTAAGAATAATTCAAGAGGCACCCAACGCTGGTGCTCCTCCTGGTGGTTGCACTCTCTACTCTTAAGCATGGAACCATACACTGTTACTTCTCACTGGATAGCCAGTCCTTTTCTAACCAACTTGTAATGAACCTTTCCTCTTTCCCCTTTCTTTATTTTTTTTATTCTAAATACTTACAGAGAATATCTTAAAGAGTTGCAGATAGATGAATGGAAACAATCTGTGTACCTCACATTTGGCTTAATGTACCTACAGGCTCATTTTGGAGAGGTAATAAATACACTTTGAGTAAAACCCATTTGGGATTATCCACCTACAGTGGAACTGCCTCAGCGGGGTGACACCAGGGTCAGGAAAGAAATGATGCTGCCAGTGTAGCCAGTGCCCACACCTTCCCTTCTGTTAACCCATCAGATTACGGCTCCAATCTAGCTGTGTGACTGAGAAATTTTGCTTTAGTTTAAATCCTGACTTATCCAAAATGATCTTGGTGACAAGAAAAGAGTAACCAGGGTAAGAACCGTGTTAACCAGTAGTTTGGATGTTGTCTGTGCTGCGACTGGAGCAGCAGAAGCTGCATTGTGCGATGTATAAGGTGTTGGGCTGTTTTTCTGAAAAGAAAGAGAAGTTGCTTTGAAATGCTGAGGTTTTTGGAAGGATGCTGAGAAATAGCACTATCTCTGTGTGATCAGCAGCTGTCGCAGCTTTGGTACCAAGCTACGATGAAAAACAGATTCTATTGCAGTGGATCCCCTACTAGAAAAATGAATGATATCTCTTCCTACCAGTGGCTTTTCATACTCTTTATGGCTCTTCATAATATTATCTCATTTCACAGAGACTCTGAAATTGTATAAAAAGAATGCTTTGTAGAATTTGTGGTGCAGCTCTTAGGAAATAAAAAGCATATTTATAAAGTCCCCTTTTGCACATGCGACGTACGTGCTTGGATGTGGGTGGATGAGCACATAACATTTGCACATGTTTTGAGCATGCACACAAAACTTGATTAGAGATTAATTATCTGCCTTGAGTATGGTGCATGGGTGAGTTTACACTGCACATTGTGGTGGAGTTCTGTAATGAGGTGTTGGTACTTAGCCTGGAGTTCCCTCTGGTCTCCTCATTGCTCTGGATAAGAGTTTATATTGATATAAGCCCTGCTTATATAAGTGCAGATGGCACAATTTCATGGATCATGTTTGTGCACATCACTGCACTGTGGCTTCCACAAGGAAAGATTCTGGTGCCAGAACCAGAAACCAACCAGATGGTTGGTTTCACATATTCACTTTCCATCTAGTGGTCCTGTACACTTTATTTGTCTGCCCATGGCATATGTGTATCTGACTGGGCCTTGGTGTCTTTATCTTCATTCTACATTGATTAGCTGTGGTATCCTTACAGGCCTCCGTTTCTGGTTTTCTCCAGTCTTCTTCAGCATGGTCATCTTCAATTTTCCACGCATGAAGATCTAAAATAGCATCACCTGTCCCTGAGCTGACTTGCCTAAATGCAGTTTTGTCCCACAGTAATAGTACCATAGTCTTGGCATTGTTGCTGAGATGGTATTTGAGCATCCTTGAATTATGGACATTCAGAAATATGTTGAGGAAATAATGTAGAGAGCAACTATAAGACCATTTGTAAATAGAAAGCTGCTGTTGCTTAAAATCGCTTGAACTGTGAGTGAGTTACTGGGGACAAAAGCATCTTGCTGTGGCACAGCACAGTACCACCGGGTACCAGCTTGGGTCTGTGCATCACCATGAGGGCAAGTTCTAAGAAATCACAGGTCGTGTCAATCGGAGGAATCTGATTTGGGGAACTTCATCCGGCTAATCTGTTAATTTTACTCTATGTTATTTTTGTGAAAATGATCATTTAAAGAATTGCCAGTGGTTGAAGGTCCTAAAAGTAATCTTGTAACTAGAAAGTGTAAGGATGAAAACTTATAAATATGTGAGTTAACTTGCCTAGTTTTTAATGTTTTTGTAATCAAACAGAAGTCTAAGAGAGCTGCAGGGATGGTTAGAGCTCATCTGATTCTTTATTAGCTCCCCAAAAGCAGAGGTAAAAGAAAAAAGATATTTTAAAATTTTGCTTTTATTTAATTTATATTTATTTATCGTAATATTTTTTGTATTTATTCTCCATATGCAGCCGATTTAAGATATCTCATTTTTAAGAATCAGTGTTTTCTTGGGTTTATTTCTGTTGTAAAAGAAGAAGTAATTTTAAATCCCCTCTGAGCCAAAGGTCTTATTTAACTTTGTGACCTGGGTGCAATTTAAAGTGAATTATGATACTCTGCGACTCCTTAGTTTTTGGTGTGTAGTCTTTAGATGCCTTCACTCCTGCACCTGTCATCCATTAGGAGACCTCCTTCTGTGATCTTTCATCATTCAGGATATATGATGATTTTCTTAAACACTTCAGCTAATTGGGAGTGACTCTTGCTTTAAAATATATGGCAGTATTTGTAAATACAAGATGCTGTGCAAGCTTTACATAAATGCAAGCAATTTGACTGAAATTGTTGAAAAATGTAAAGCCACTATAAATTTAAATGATTCACTTAAGGGCCCTGTTATAGGCAGGATAGAATAAGCATGGTATGTTCTCAGATAAGCTTGCTAGTAACAAACAGCATCGGTTGCTCTTTGTTGCAAGAGTGGGATCTCTTGGTGTTGGTCCTTGCCCTTCAACATGCTGCCGCGTTTTCACTTGCAGGACGAGAGTGTGCCAGGTATAGTTTTTGACAGTTTGATGGTTAAAGTACCATTTTAATTTTATAGGAACAAACCATCCTAGTGTAAGATCACAATTACTGATACAGTAACAGAAAATATGGAAATGGGTTTGTTTCCTTTAAAGCCAGTAGAGATATGTGAACACATGAATTTCACAAATACTTTTTAGAATAGAGATAGCTACATATGCCTTCCTTTTGTCCTTCTTAGTGGAATCCAAACTTAGTACTTGTTGTTTGTTTCTTTCTAATAATCTATCTTGAATTTCTGTGTTCATATTACAAGAGAGCTGATTAAGAAGCGTGAGTAGTTGGTTGGGAACCCAGAAGTTAAAGGAAAGGCGTAGTTTTGGCTAGTGCTGTGCTCTTTCACACAGTATGAGCTCATGAGTTGATCAAGAAACATGAAGTGGCCGAACAACATCTGTCAAATCTAGATATAAAATCCCAAGTCAAGCATTGACTTTCATCCTTAAATCTCATGTAGGCTTAGACCAGAGTTTAAATCCCTAGCAGGTTATATTGATCTGTGGGTATGACTTTTTTCAAATGGCACAGCACTCTAGCATAGCTAAGAATGCCACCATTCCCCCGCAGACTTCCCTTAGAGTTCTTATTGTTAGCTTTGATTAATAGATCAAGAGAATCTCTTGTTGATAGTTTGAGTCAATCTAAAATTAGAATGATGAGGAGGATCGTGGAGCCATTAATGGTAATTTTGAAAGTATAAATTCATTCCGTAGACACAAATACAACAAATTTTTGGAAGGTGATTTTTGACCCTATAACTGTTCTAGTCTCCTTTGTGAAAAAGCATTTGTGGACTCTTATATCCATACATCATTTGACTGATGTATGCAGAAAACAATTCTGCTTGCTAAAAAATTTATCCTTGGATTGTCTTCTTGGGTGAAGTGCTGGTCCTCATGCGGGTATTTCTTTAGCTTTCCCACACAAGGACTTCTCTATGAGAAGTCATAAATATAGAAATAATGTCTGGCTTTTTATGGAAGCAGACATTCACTTGGTAATTAGCAATGCCAAAACATTGAAAAGTTTTTAATTGGATGAATCAATAATAAAAAATCATGCATAACGATCATGTTTCTGGCTCAGATGAAAAAGAAGCTGAAGGCTGAAATCACAGAGTAAAAACATTTTTATTGGAAAAGATAGCTGATAGACAAAAGAGTTTGTTGGAAAAAAGTGCTCAAGAGGTGATTTGTTGAAAGGGAAACAGAATTAGAAGGCAGAGGTGATAAATTAAAAAAGAGTCACTTAATATTCCTGAGATCCCCAGTGTAATTGCTGCTCTACAGCTGATAGCCAGGAGGTTTATCTGCTCTGACTCCAGCTGTAGAGTCCTGCAGTAACAGCCATCATGCTTCCTACTGGCAAAGGGGTAAACCCATTTTGTGTGCTGAAGCAATGAGAGCGTAGTTGGATGTATCAGCTGTGATATGATATTCAGAGGAAGACACTGGCCCAGAGGGATATCCAGGACAGATCAGTGTCCTGTAGGACCCCTGGAACAATGCTGTCCCCGTTTCAGGCCTGCCCAGCAGAGCTTGGGTGTCCTGCTCATGCAGCACGGATAGCTTGAGGCTGCTTCCTGTTTACAAGGTCATAACCGTGTGCTTGGCTAAATAAACACTTCAGCCTTTCAGTTTATGTAGCCCGTGTTACAGTTGTTAACAAGAGGCACCCTCGAGCTATATAGTAGCTTTATACTGAGATTTCCCATGATCGGATCTTTTATTGTTGTTTACAGAGTTCCACTGAGAGGTGGGATGGCCTCATGGTAAGGAGGACAGAGCACACCCTGCTCTGCCCCAGACCCTTCCAACGACTTCTGCCCAGGTAGCTGAAGGCCTCTTGGCACTTCATTTCACATGCTGAAGGCAGCTGTGATCTCCTCTCACCTGTCTGTGCTGCAGCTCTCTGTGACGTGAGGGAGGGAGCAGTGCTTTGCTGTGTGCAAGGGCTGCACGAAAAGGGATGTGCTAAAAATGGGGAGGTGCCTGGGCTTCTGCTGGCATACCTGGCATACCCGGTTGGTTAATTTTACTGTGTTACGAGATCTGGCAAATCTACAGGAAGACCTATTCTTGGTTGGAAGAGAATTTAATTCAAAATGCAGCATAAAACCATCTAAGAGGTGCCAGAATGATGGAGTTGATTTTGAACGTTTCTCTCTTGCTCGGGTCAGCACCTGGGTGCAAGCGTGGTATGAACTTAGAGCATGGATTGTGAGGATGAATGCTGAGCTCCAGGAGGCTGTGTGAGCTCAGAATAGCAATCTTGACATGTGCCCATAGGAACAGCCTGGCTTCCAGAAACTGGAAGTGAATCATTTTCCTTTAGAAGATCGCACATCAGTTGCTGTAGTGCTCTACCCAAACAAAAGGTGCTCTTCCTCTTTTTTTCTTTCTTTCCCCCCTTTCCCTGCGCAGTACTTTATTTATTTTTAAAAAGCAATTTCTAATAGTTTAAAACAGTTTTTTAGCCAAAATTTTTAAGGGCTGCAAACAGACTTACTGGCAGGTTTTCAGATCTCTTATGGCAATCGAAAGCAGCTGATGCGTGTTTTGAAATCTGTTTGCAGTCTGCCAGGACTTATGACTCAATTAATAAAACAAATGTGCCTATGAACTACAGCATAACCCTTCTGACCTTCATAAAGTTCTAAGTCTGTAGTGAATCTGTTTCAAGATTTCAAATCTACACACAGCTCATATTTGCACATATGTGCATGGCAGTTTATTGCCTTGCCACACTACTAATGTACCCTTTGCTAAACTTATGACCCTTGAATGCACACACTCTTTCCAGATGACTGGTGATTTGGAAAACCTCATCAGACACCAGGTTACGTTTCTATGGCCTGTTACTTGATATAACTTCTGTCCGACTAATTGCAGCTTAGGACAGGGCAAGCTGTTCCTATTTCTTGTATAAGGCAAATACTGGTGACGTGGAAGGAGCTGCCATCTCTGTGCTGCCCTGTGTGAAGACCAGCTCCTTCCTCACTTGGTGCCATGCAGAAGGGAGGGCAACAACCCACCCTGTGCCCTGCGTTGACTGGCAGAGTTGCAGGGATCGTCTGGCACAGTTTTAAAGTTGGTATGTTTGTCTCCAGCCTTGGAGACTCTTCTGGTGCAGAGTGATAGCAATACTTTCATGCTCTTTGGGAATTTTCCTACTTACCAACTTCATGATGTTGCTGTTTGAAGCCCTGTCCCCAAGTAGTTGCTCTTTTGATACTGGAGAGATGGATATCTAACTACTGAGCTGGGCTAATGCTGGTCCAGGTGTCTGTGCAGTGCTGGCTGTCATGAGATGTGTTGCAGACGTTCAAGATGAATTTCCTGGCATTTCACATAGGTACAGAAAAGCTACAGGTTGGATGAAAACCTTCAAGGGTTAGGGTCATTAGTGTGCTTTTGTGATCTTATAAAAGATAAAAGGGGAAGATACAGCTCATGCAAGGAATCTTTTGCTCTTTAAAGCCTCATCTAGCACTTCTCTCCTGCACTCATGGAGCAGAGCAATGTCAGTGGTTACCCTACTGCTGCCAATCTCAGGGCAACAGAGGGCATCTGAAGGGGAGCACAGATGTATTTGCTCCACAGCCTCTTCAGATGGAGGGCTTGGACAAATTTCTGGAAGACAAATTAATAACTATCTAGTCTACATCAATGCAGACTGTTAAAATCTGAATTGTAGAGTATCCAATCTCTTAAGGCCTTTAGTAGAGGGACAGGCATTGCTTCCCAGGAGAGCTGAGCAAGCTGAAATAGAAAATTAAGTGCAACAACGCTGCTCTCTGTGCTGTACTCATTCTTTTTATTCTTTCCTTACAAATCTTCCACTCCAGCTTTTCTCCAAATACTTGAGATGGTTCAGCTTGCCAGGGACACTTACCATCCTGAAGATGAAGGCATGGTCAGATAATTCCCTTGTCTGAGCATATAGTTTTCTTGTTAACCTATTATTCCGCTTAAAACTACTTTCATAAATAGGAATTGGCTATTGCAGTCAGATTGTAAGAACATTTTAATGCTCTACCAGAGGGGAAGGAAGGTAAATTAAGGACTGAACAGGGAACCTAAATGAGTTGTAATACAGTGACTGAGTTGTTTCACTGCTTTGATTTAAAACTCGTTCCTAGCTTCATTTTATGTGTGGACTGAGTTGTAAGTACAGCCATCATAAGCATACGTTGGCCAGGCAACGTTCACAGAATCATAGGGGTTGGAAGGGGCATTTGCAGAAGGTTGAAAGTTGGTTGTATAGAAACTGTGATGCAGTGATGAGCTCAGCACTGAGGGAGTAGGTGGCCTGCTCAGTCGGTGAAGACTTTCTTGCTATCTGAACCAAGTGAGGCTAAGTGGGAAATCGGAAGTTTCTAAAACATCGAAGTTCTACTTTGATTATTTTAACTTTACTGAAAGCACAGTTTGATTTGAAAACAGGAAGAGAGGCGTTTAGGAGGCAAAATGTGAAGGGCTCACTCTTTTAACTTGTTTCATTGGGAAATGAGACACATGGATATCCAGAGCATGTATGAGATCATACTATAATTCAGATTGGACAGGACAAACCCCACTGCTTCCCCATCCTCTTCTTCAGTATTTTTTGAACGAGACAACCAAATTCAGGTGAATGTCCCAAGACTGTTGAAGTTACAAAGATACCAGATTTCTACGTGGTTTCATAAAATAAGTAGTTTTATAAAATTTATCACTTACTACTTTTTTTAAAAAATTGGGAGAAAAAAAAACACTGAGGAAGAGTAGATTTCCATGCAACTTCTGAACAGAATGTTTCTGCCACTTCTCCACTGGGCCCTCCCTGGGAGCAGGGGACATCAGTGCCACCTTCCCCTGCAAGAGGCACTGTGCAAACAGATGTCTGCAGTGAGCAATGCTGCCCTCTCGTGCTGACATTAGAAGGAGCCCATCACCGTGCCAGGCCTACAGCGGCTGCCTGCTCCCAGCACTGCTTGCTGTAGAGGATGGTGTCCAACTGGATAAAGCTCTGCTGGTGTGGTTGCCATCTCTGTGCATCTGTTTTAGCTGCACTATTATTAAAATAATGGCAGAAGTGCCCAGAGCAAGATGCTCATTGTAAGCTGCTGAGAGTTCAGCCCATCCTAAACCCAGATCACTCTTACTTAAGGGGATCTGATGCCATTTTCTACTTTGTTGCAGACCCTTGCTGTCTGCAAAGCATTCATATCCTTAGCTCTCGAATGTAGATAACCATTTTGTTCTCTGGCTGGTTTGATTGTAAGTACTGTGGATCTCATAAATAGACTAAGCACAGCGCATGGCAGTTTTGACTGGAGGCCTCTTACAGTCTGGCAATTAAAGTATAAATATTTGCAGTGCAATGAATTCACTGTACTGTCATAATTCAAACCTTGAGGAGGTTTAAAGGGAAAGACTGAAGTATAAGATGAAAGAGCTGCTTTTTTGGTTACATGAAGTCCAACTCTAACTTTCCATAGATATCTGCTTGGAAGCACTCAGAACAACTTGCTGCTTTATTTTTATAAGTCGTGCTTTCCGGTGATCCTGAACTCTTCTTGAAAGCAGGCTTGCAGTAATTGATGCATGCCCCTGGGGCTGATAATTATAAAATGACGCATTATTTTACAAACTAAACAACTACTTAAAGAATCTTCTGAACTCTGTGTTTAAAGAAAAAGTCAGGCTTGATCCATAAGCTGACAATAGTAAGGAAATTCAGACACGAGCAGGGAAGTGTTCCATATGTTCTCCAATACCTAGGCACAACTGGGTGCCTCTTTAATGATGAGCCGAATGCTCCCTGTTGTTTCTAGGTACTGCAGAACATATGGCATGTTTTTCCCTTTAACTGTGAATTTCCTTGCTTTTGTCAGTAGGTGTCTTAGCTCCATTGTATTTTAATTTAGTGCTTGTGCCTCTGAACATAGTCCAAATTTGATCGCAGGCAAATAGGAGGGTAGGTACAGCTGTTGATAATCTCATATTTTTCTTGAAACTGTATTTGATACATAATCTATATGTCTATAGACGCACCTTGTAATTGTTAATAAAGGCCCTTTGAGAGTTTACAAATCATTTCACTGTGCTCCAAAACTTAGCGTGGATGATAAATGACCATTTAGTTGCCAATATAGCACAATATTTCAATTTCCTGCCTTCACAGAGGTATTCCAAAGGTTGAATGGAGTTCATACTCACAGTATGTGTTGTCTAGAACTCTATGATCTCTTGCTGGCAAACTTTAACCAAAACCTTTTCAATTAACTAAACGCATTCCTTGTGGAAGTCAGCCAACCTAAGGCTGGACAAACAGAGTTTCAGCAGTGTTTTGCAATAACCTCCCCCTGCTCCAGACTCTAGGTGAGCGTAACCAGAGTGAGTTTTTTTAGTTGATATGTAGGCTTTGTGATTGATAAAAGAATAATGTAACATCGTGCTAAATTGCGCTTTATGACAGTGATGCAGCTCCAGCACAGTTTCCTTCTGTTCTCTTGGAATCCTGATTTACGTGGTGCAAGTGTGGAAAAAAAAAAAAAGTTTGGTTTCCAAACAGCAGCACAGAGATCACACTAATGAAAACACAGGATACTGAGATGTTAGCTTTAACCAGATTGGATCGCAGCCTGAGGTTTGGTTCTGGATATTTTGCAATATCCACGTAGGGGATCTGTTTCAGTAGCTGTGCTGTTGGTTGATGGAACTATAGGTAATAAAAGTGGACTGAGGAATACTTGTATTATGAAAAGTGGGAGAAAAACTCTCCAAGAGAGTTTAAAGTAAAAGACATAGCCTCTGCCACTGGAGTTGTCAAAGAATGGTCTTGGAGGAGAATATTCTGGATAATTACTACTCTGTACTTGCTCTGAACATGTGCTTTTGTGTAGCGCATCAGTTGTTGACCACTCTTGAGATAAGTAACTTTTGTCTGAACCTCTACAGCCAGTTTTGTGCTCAACATTTGAGTGCAGTGATAACCACGAGCACTTATAAAAGACAGCTTGTTCTAGGGACACAGACAGAACTCCAAGTTCTCTTCATTTAAGTCCTTAATAAATTCATTTGCATCAATGGGAATACATCTGAATAAGCCCCCAGACAGCTCCATGTACCTCTATCTGAATATTTATCAGTTGGAACAAAGCATGAGGATGTTAAATAGCAGGTATTGATGGAGGACATGCTTCTGCACCCCCTTATATAGTTGTCCTCTATTCTAACTTCTTAAATATTTCCTGGACAGCAGTTGCCTCAAATGGAGGTTCCTCCAGCTGCATAGAGTTCACTTGGAAACCACCAGAGGGCTGTTTTGCAACAGACCACAATGATTCCCCTGCATCTGTGGCCCACAGATGTTACCTGTGCTGGTTGCTACAGACGCAATATATAAGAGAAGGAGAGTCTCAGTGCAGTGGGATTTTGTTTTGATTTTTGTTTTTTCTTTCTGTACTGGTTCCATGTAAACTCATACTTTGCAACTAGTGCCCACATGCACTATTCTGTGGAGCAGTTGCCCATTCCAACTGGCTCTTGAGGTCTCTTGGGATATATTGGTTTATTTTCCATTCCTTGATTGTATCCCATCTATTTCTCCCAAACTCCATCCCTTTTCCCTCACTCCAGGCAACCTGCATCCTCAGAGCGTGCTCCGTGCTGATAAGAAATAGCTTAGTTTCTCTGCAGTCACCTTTTTCACTGTTACTGCCCCTCAAAATCTTCTGGCAGCCATTTTTTTCAGTTACCTCTTAATTTTTTCCTTACTAATTTTCTTTTTAAATTCACTCTAGGCCTATCTCGTATCTTAGTCATCACAACTTTTTGAAACCTGTCTGCTTGATGGGGAAGAGCCTTCCATGGGCCGTGTTTCTTTTCTTAAAGTGAGTTTTCACTTCTTTTTAAATGTTACCTGTTTGGCTTAAATAACCCCTTGAACCTTGCTGTTTTCCCATGCAAATTTTATTTTATTTTTTTTTTTGCCTTCTGTGTTTCTTTGAAAGGCTTCACATTCCTTCTGGGACTCTATTATGGTTGCTTAAGTAGCCTCCATGCTGAGTTGAAGGATTTTAATTTCCTCACTTCTGACTTCAGGGTCTTTTTGACTAGCTTCCTCTTTTTTTTTTTTTTTTTTTTTCTTTTTTTTTTAAATCCCTTTTCTAAAGCTTAATGTCACAGTGCTAGGTTTTGTTGCATTCCTTCCCACAAGGACATTGAACTTAATTACACTATGCTCCTTTGTACTTAGCGATTCAGCTATAGTTATTTCTTCAATTGACTTTTGCGTATCATTTTCACTGCTAGAAGAATACCTTGTTTGGTTTTTGTTTGTTTTTTTAAGGAAGAGAAATAACTTCCATCAGTTATCTCAGTTTACAGTCCAAATGGTGCATTTCTGTAAAGAGCTGTACCCTCCTTCATGGAGAAGGCTGTCTCTTCCCCAGTTCTGTTTCCTAACAGTACATGTAGGATAGGTATAGAACCTTCCTATGGATCTATTCATTCCTGGAGACAGGAGATACCCATTTGTACTGTGAGCTTCTTGGAGTTTAAAGCTATTGTTCTTACCCTAAGGATAAGGGCTCATATAATGGGTAGGTCCATCAGGTCACAGTGTGAATATGAGACTTACGTGACTCACTCCTCACCCCTTGGCCTACACAACTGGTCTCACAACAGAATCAGAGATGGGCAGAGTCCCCAACACAACAGTCTCCTTCACACATAGCCTGGATTTCTTAGAAATGTCAGGAGCATCTCCAGCCATGTGACTTCAGGTGTTGCTGACAAATACTTTTGATGGACTGCTACGTGGCTCATCCACTCATCCTTCCATGCCATTTCACTAGCCTGTCTCACTGAAGTTCCTGCACTGTTGGCTGGGCTTTTTCACTTAGCTATTTTCCAGCCCCGAGCAAAGTGGCCCCTTTGTTCTGATTTGGGGTGTCCAGTCTTTCCTGGAGTTCAGCTTAATGGCAGTGCAGGGAAGAGCGGTTGCTGGCATTTGTTTGACCACTGCACTCTATTTTATTGACCACCTTTTGTGATGTCGAGCTGTGTTGCTGGAACGTCCCCCCAGGAGGGCTGCCTGCCTTTTGCAAAGCTAGCTGTAATTTTTGCCCTCTCCTTTACAACTAGATATCTTGTTACCTACACATAACTGACAGCCTGTCTCTGTTTTGTATGCTCAGTTTTCCCATGTTTGCTAGTTTAATAACACCCTTGTACCTTGTCAATTTTCTTGTAACAAAGTCCTAGTCCTATTTAGCTTTTTCTACACCAAAAGTCCCTCAATATGGGGAGGGTCATCTGCTCAATTACTGTACAAATAACTCATATATCTTTCTACAGTCATCTTAGCAAACAGCTGCTTTTGAAAGAGAAGGACCAGTTGAGTGCCCTTGCAATGTACCCTAGGTCAAGGGAGTAGAAAGAGTCCAGCTTGATTAATCAAGATTGCCATTAATACTCAATTTGCAGATAGTGGCCTGGATGAGAAAGGGACTTATATCTCAGAATCTGCTTATGGCATCCAGGCATGCGTTTATAGTGTGATCTCAAGACAACAAAAAGGACAATTGTTGATTTAAGGAGCTGAAGTCCAGGAGTGAAGATCAGTTGTCTCCTGTAGGAAAAGCCCTATCATTGGTGGTATTTTGTGTCACCAGAATTTCAGATCAGACCTGTAATTCTCTGGCTCTGTCTTTTCTTATAGAAATCATCATGATGTCATTTGCCTGTGGATGGATGTCTCATCTATCCCACTTCTATTTCCTGTTGACCTATCTTGACCTGTTCTGACAGCCGTTACTTACCATTCTGGTTCCCAGCCATTGCCAATGTGGAACTACAGAGGAGTACTCAAGGGAAGAGGCAAATCCAGAGTACTCTTTGCTGTGAACCTGTCATCTTGTCTCTGGTAAAGACCTGCCTGTGTCATTCTCTTCTACCCTGAAAAAGGAAGATATTTTTTTGGACTGTGACAATACAGTTTTCACTTTCTTTCATCAAGCGTAGACACACGTTGGGTGCTATTTTGGGCATAAGTTTTGTCTCTGTTCAAGGAAAGGAGCTGGCAAAGCTGCTTTTGACTATTGGGAAGGCAGACTTTCCCTCTTGTGGTAGATTTACTGGTAAAGGTGTGAGAGAAGGCAGCTTCTGCTTCTTGATGATAAACACTTGGTTTTAGTTGTCTGTCTGGATCACCATACTGCCTTATCCAAGTGCCTGGCTCAGTTTCCTGGAACACTTCTTGGTGTGTTATTGACAAATGAGCTGTCTATTTTACTTGTGTGCACCTTAACACCACAGAAAGGATCCATGGCTGAACTGTGGCATCAGTGAATTGTACACAGATGGAGAGCTGAGATGGCATGTCGTTTTAGTGGAGGTTCCTGAGAAAGATTGGCCATCCACTTAATTGCAATCCAATGATATCCAATCCTTGGTCAAAACTAGCTTTGCAAAATTCATTTTGCCCCTTGTTATGAATGGTTTAATTAAATTAATGGAAGTTTTGTATTTATTCAGGCTGGAAAGTGGACAGAGTTGCCTCACACATCAGACGGGAATGAAAGCCAGTAGCAAAAATTTCAGTGCATAAGCAAACTCAAAGCTCCCACAACAGACATTTTAGAGGCAGTCCCAGGCTGCTGAATTGCTTCGGTACAACAATTTTCTATAATTGATAATTAACATGAAGGAAATTGCTCTAACATGTCTCTGAGACATGTTTAAAATTTGCCTTTGGGGACATGGAATGTGGTCAGAGGAAGCACGCTGTAAATTCATCTTCATTTTAAAGAATCTGCTACCAGAAAGACAATTTTTGCAGCATTTCAAGTGAGGAAAATGGAGATGTAGGGGATGAGTTTTAGGGACAAAGTGTCTTGTGAATTTTAAAAAATCTTTTTGCTGAGGCCTTATATTTGCAAGACAATTATTCTCATCATTCGCTATGTGGAAATGAAGAAAGCTTTAAAAATTGAAGACAAATGTGGCTTAAAATCACATTCTGACCCCATTTTCATGCCACTTTTCTCCCAGAACGTTCAAGATAGCAGCAAATACTTCCAAAATAGTTCAACACGCAAGACATTACCTGCTTTTGGAAAGGAAAAAATGCACTTAGCAGAGGCAAACCTTTATTTAATTAACCACAGTGTAAAGGTTTCTTGTATTCCTTTGCAGTTACACGGCCATGAGAGACTGTGGAGTACCTGAAGGGTAACTCCTACTGGGACTAATTCAGTCCAGACAGCTCCAAGTATGTTCATTAAGCTCTGGCTGGGTTTCACACAGGTGGGGAAGGTTAGAAGGCAACAGATAGAGAATGGTACTGATTGTGTTAAGCATAAAACGCCATCTGTTTCACAAGTAAGACGGGAACAAAATCTGCACGTCTTGAGGGATACTATCCCGCTGCTAGAAGTCAGTGCTCTTTTTTATTTATTTTTTATTTTCTTGCTACATTTTCAAGCTTCAGCGTAAAGCAGTTAGAACGCAGAAATGGTCAGCTCATAAATCAGGGGGCTGTTGAAATGATGCTGAAGTTTAAATTACCACAGGGCCTCTCAGACTTGTAACACGTCAGGAAAAGAGGGAATTTTAAATAAGTATTGTGGTTGGCATGAGAGAAGGTAGAATGAATTTCAATTCCCAAAGTTTTTAAATAGAGGAGTACAGGCTTAAATATCAACAAATGTAATGGTGAAAATGTTCTTCCTTGACTACTGCTTTCTTCTCAATTTCAAATGACCAAGTGAAAAAAAAAAAAGGTTTTGGAATGGCACAGCCAGTAGGACAACATATTAACTTCTTTGTTATCGAACTTGAAAACTTTCCTGAGGGTTGCTGGTTATGAAGAAGCATTACAAGCAAAGATACGTGGCTGAATGCCAATGTGACTAAGCTGCAGAGCTGTGTGGATGCTGTGAGCCCTGCACATGGCCACAAGGGAAAGGGGTGATGTTCCTCTGTGCTGTACAGGGAGAAAATTCTCTATGGGAAAAGCTGTGGGTGGGAGCAGATAGCTGCAAACTTCTGAAAGAAAAGGTGTGTTGGAATGTCGAAATGAAAGATTTCTGAAGATCTTGAAGACGATGGTGTGCTCAGAAATCATCTGCCGATATGAAGCTGTTCTTCCTGAATCCAAAGGCTGAATGTGTAAGTTCCATTTCCGTAATTTTGGCTCACTGTATATAACCCTCAGTTTCTAATTAGAGAGACTCAAAGTGCAAATAGTCAAAGAAATGGTACTTCTTAACTCTCACAGCTGTATCAAAAGGTTAGTGCTTGTAGTATTTTTTGCTAAAACCCCAAGGCCTGAAATCATGGAACTGGGAGTCTCTCTCTTTCGTGCCGTCTCCTCCTTCTGTGCTTTCTCCTCCTTTATCATTTTTATTTTGTTTTCTATGCTTTTAACATAGTTCCATTACTTAAACAGAACAAATTTCCTGATGCATTAGCTCAATAATGGTTTTGCCAGCTCTTTAGCTGTTAAATGCTGACATAGGCTTGACTTACACCAATGAATATTTCACGTTAGAACAGGACTTCCAGGGTCTGAGCCAGAGTGGAGGTAGAAATGACTGACATTTGGGATCTCTGACACACAGGTAATGTATAACGTTAGAGAAAAATCCCTAAACAAGCATTTATTGCTTCAGCTTTACTTCCCTGAGGAGAAGCATCATCAATATTCACTTCCTAACCTTTGTGAAATCCCTTGCCCTTCACCTTTCAGCATTCATCTTGGAAGACGAGCAGGCTTTCAAAGGCTTTATTTTTTATGTTTAGAGGAGGTTTTCCTAAGACAGTTTAGCTTTTGTCCCATGCAGATGACCTCCTGAGAAACTTATAATGTGATCAGTGTCAGAAAGGAGGGGCAGTGGAAAACTTCGACATGAAGAAGCCCCAAAAATGGTGGGTAAGACCCTTGTGGCCATTCAGACCCTGACTTTGCACTGCGGGAGTGTCTTCTTCTCTAACATAATTTTAAAGCTCAGTTATCTTTGGGCCACCTCAAAGCAACCCTTCTCATTAATTCGAGTGTTTCTAAAGCTATGGTGACTGAAATTCTTCCTTACAAATTGTTTTAGCACTCAGGATTTTGTGGATCACAGAGCATTTAAACTATCTGTGATTCCACTCATTGCCTGATTGCCAAGAAAGGGCTCTACTATCTCCTTGAATGGCTAATTGCTTAGGAACACTGAAGATGGACCTATAGAGAGCAAGACTGTATCATAGAATCACAGAATCGTTTGATTTGGAGGGAATCCTTAAAGGCCATCTCATCCAACTCCTTACAATGAACAGGGACACCTACAGCTTCATCAGGTGCTCAAAGCCCCATCCAGCCTGACCTTGATTGTATCCAGGAATGGGTCATCCACCACCTCTCTGGGCAACCTCTTCCAGTGCCTCAGTGGTCTGTAATGGATGCTTGGTTTTTGATTGGTTTTGTGTGGGAACGATGAGGTGACAGAAGGGGGCAAATGGGCAGCTCTGCAGCCATTGAGAAAGAGTTCTCAGGCAGAAGGTTTGTGCTCATTTCTTCCAAAAAAGCTCATCTAAATACTTGCATGAAACTAAAGCACAAATCTCCTCTCCTTTACTGTCTGCTGGGTGCTTTTCACTGAGGTTGAAGGCACACAAAGGTGGACTGAGAGCTGCTTGTGCTTTTGGATGTAGTACTGACCCGTTCAGCTTTTTTAATGTGAACTTCCCTGCACTCTTCATCAGCTCTGATTTTCCAGCACCTGTTCTGGTTGTAGAAGTGAATCAAAACATCTCAGTGTCTTCAGAGAAGCAGCACGAGGCTTTCATCGCATTTGAAATGCAGTCAGGGCATCACCCCTTACAGTGCTCTCAGCTCTCCCCTCCTTTTGCTGAGGCACCGTTGGCTGTGTCCATGGTTGCTGGTGGGCATCCCCTTGTTGGGGGACTGAGGTGGCCCCAGGCTGTTGGCATAGAGACCACCACATAGGGGGAAAAATGTCAACCAGTCTGAAAAGCCTGGATTATGCCACAAAAAGTTCCAGTCCATTTTGCAGCCTGTAAAAGACCTATTATATCACCCAGTTGAGCAATCATTTGGTGACCTAACCTCGAGAGTTTATCGCGTAAAGTACAAGATATTAAGTTCATTACCGACTGTATGGATTTTGATCAAACAACAATTAAAAGCACTTAAAAGATATTCTGTAGCCTAAAAAACTAAATCCATGGGTATATAACATCCAGCCGTGGAACATATGTGTGTGTAATAGTATCAATATTGAAAGCCCCTACTGTGATGAGCCGTAGCAAAGCATTTTTAGTCGACATACTTCTGGGATTGCTAATGATTAATTAGTGTGTATCATAATGTAAAGCAAATGTCACCCCCGCTACCTGGGGCTGCTGTCATTTGAGAGGGGAAACTATTTCCAATTGAGCGCTGGCTGGAAAATGCATAAAGCATCGCAGCCTGCCATCTCGTGGGCAGAGCCCCGCAGCTCCCACGGGGAGAGGAACGCGTTCTCTCCGCAGCCACTTGCCTGGCCCCGCTCTTGGCACCACTTGGAAATGGCTGATGGGTCTCAAAATGATTTAAAAGGAGAAAATCTGCACCAACAAATGTGCTGTCCCCCCTTTCCTCTGCCTGGAAGGGAAGCAAGCACGAGGAGTTGCTGATAACTGGGCTGGGATTTCTGATAGTTACATGGCAGGGTTGTGTAAATAAGAAGTAAGGATTTGGAACCTAGGAACCATGCTATTGATGATTTTTCTTATAACCCACCTCATTATCTGAGGGTCTTGCAGTTGGAGTCTGCAGCATAGCCATGTAGCAAAGTTTTTGCCTTTGATTGAGAAAACTCCAAGAATTTTCTCTCTCTGCATGAAAATCTCATCTTGCCTAAATTTGGGTTGGAGTATTATGTTTTAGTCTTCTTCCCCTTCTTCTTCTTTTTTTTTTTTAATCCCTCAATTTATTCAATATAAACAGTGCTATTTTTATATGTATTTTTTGCCTGCTAAAAAACAAAAAAGTAGCTCTTTAGAGAAATAGTTATTAATCAGCAGGAAATACTGCAGCCTTGGTCCTGCAATGAGATCCGTAAAAGGAGATTCCTGTGTTAGCACGGGGCCCCTTTTAATCAAATGGGGCTCCATGCAGACCCAGGGAGCTGGCAGGGTTCACGCAGCTCATTGCAGGCTCAGCCTCAAAGCATTTGCTTACTGATTTTTCCTGGAAATACTCCGTTCTCCAGGAGGGCTAACATGACCGAACTAAAAGATGAGATTCCTATCCAACACCATTGTAACAAATGGCGAACTCGATGCGTTCAACCAGTGTTGTTTGCTTTCAAAACTGCAGTGTTCGGTTCCGTAAAGCTGCAGCCAAGTGATCAAAAACAACCCCCAAAAAGCCAATCCAACAATACTGAGGGCCTCTAAATATTCCAGTCAGATATCACTGTAATTAAGACAATTTATATGAAGGTAATACAGTTGCAGTTCAACTTCATTTTCAGAAGGGAAGGAGTTGTTTGATTTACCACATATTTTGGGCATGCAAGTTGAAAAGCGTGCTTGATTTCCGCTATAAATTGTCTCCATGCCTCATCACTCTGTATTTTTAGAGTTATGCTGAC
Source organism: Tragopan temminckii (assembly GCA_028571105.1). Taxonomy (NCBI): domain Eukaryota; kingdom Metazoa; phylum Chordata; class Aves; order Galliformes; family Phasianidae; genus Tragopan; species Tragopan temminckii. The sequence goes on from JAOWBP010004006.1 coordinate 3,781,275, forward strand.
ATCCTAAGCACAGTAGGATCTTTCCTTGACGTTTTAAAGCAGCGTCTCTAATTTATGGGGATGTTTGATACAACATATTTTTTCAATCTGTAGCACGGGAGGGTTACAATTTAAAAGTGAATTTGAACTTTCATTTCTGCAGCATGCCAGGAGCAGCTGCATTTCAGATATAAGCTGGAGGACTTGCATGTGTTTTGCAGTTTCTCTACCTGAACTATCTGGCGGTAATTTATTTTGTAAAGGCATAATGGCTGTGGTGGACAGGAATTAATAATCAGAGTGATACCCAACTAATTTCCAGCATAGGCTTGATTCATTTTGGGTTGCTTTTTTTGCTACTTATTAACATTTTGAAACTTATTTCATGTCATTCATTAGCAAATAAAACTCACAAAAATGTCCCGTTATGCATCGATACCGCTGCTGGCCAATAATTAATGCTTCAAATGGCAGTTTGTTCTTGAGAGATGCACAGCAAGGGCAGGGGGATAGGAATTAGTGCAGCCAAACTGCGGCACACTCGCTGTTCAGCACAGAATCACCATGGCTGTTTGAAAAATAGTTTTTTTTCACTGAAGGATATTTATTTCATGGAAACTTTGCTCTTTTTTTTTTTTTTTTCCCCTGTTCAAAATCCTATTTGTGTTCTGCTTTTATGTTCATCTTTTAGCAAGAACTTGGCAACCTAGAAACTGTGAAGTACAATGGGTGCTGCCTTTTCCCCAGTATCTTTTATCTTTATGGAAGGAGAATGTGTAGCTGGTCCGGGCTGTTGTTCCACACTGTGGATTTTTTCCTTTAGAAGAGCTAACATACCCACTATTATTAAAATCTCTCCAAAAGGGTGCAAAGGAAAGCTCAGAGAAATAAGTTAGGGTCTTTCATTATTTTTTTTTTTATAACTCTGTACTTTTTGTAATTTAGAGGAAGATTTTCAGAATGAGTGGCAGCTGAGGGGTTCGGAAGTGCTTTTGAGATCATATCACCAGGCTGTTAAATTGTTCCACCATTCTTGTCTGGCCTGACTTGGATAGTGCTGGGAGATGCTTTGGGGCAGCTCTGTGCCACATCACAGATAGGGGGTGTCCAGTGAGCCCCAGGGCACTGAGGTCTGTGGGAGCTGAGCTTTCAGGTGCAGTCCTGTGTCACCAATGGGACCTGGCAGCGGGAGCTGCTCCACCCACAGATTTGTGTGCTGGTGATGGATGGGTACAATCTGATTTGATTACACACATATCCTGATGGGGTTACTATTGGAGCTATGCTGGTAGCTCCAGTACTGAAGGTGCTCTAGTGTTGAGTTGTGGCCAGTGGGATGCAATTTCAGGGGAGAAAGCCCCAGCTTGATGCCACAGTTACAGTTCAGTTCTAAGGACGGAGCACGGCGTGCAGAGGCAGTGCAGTGTGGTGATTCTTCCCCCTGGAGTCCACATCACCTTTTGCTTTTGCAATGACCTCATCTCTTTCAGTCCGTGTCTGTGTGGGTTGGGTGCGTGCAGATGTACATGTTCTGCCTGTGTGTTTGTAACATAACAGTGTGTCTTGTGGGAATAAAACACAAATACACTTACACGTACACAGATATCTGCACAGCCTGTGATATGTATCTTTTCAGAGATATTCAGCATATTCTATTAATATTTGATTTAATTGTATTATTAATGCATTACATAAATAGATCGCAGAGTTAGCTTGTGTTAGCTGGATGTATTCTCCTCTTGTTCATTCAGTCAATCTCCTTTGGACCTGCCATATTCTGAACAAGAAACAATACAGATTTCTCACTCGAAAGGCTTGCTTTGCGGAGTGTATCTGTTGAATAACGTGCATTTGCTAATTTTGTGAAGATACTACACGAGGCTGAATGCTGAGTTTCATAGACATGTAGTGCTAAAATTGCCTCGCCTATTATAAAGATAAAAATATCTTTTTGTTCAAATGTTCTGCTTGCTTCTTTACAAATGAAGGAGTTAAATGCTGAAAGGCAGGTGGATGCTGTAACTACTTTAGAAAAAGATGAATAGGGCTGATGGCTAAAGCTACAGGGAATCTATTGAAGGTCCAGATGCAGACATGGCTCTTACTCCACACACAGTTCAAAGTGGGGTGAAGCTGCCTGGGTAATTGGCTATGAAATAACTAACCTCTGGGAGAAAATTGCCCTTGTACTTAATTGCTTGTGTTCAGGGTAACATGTAGCCACCTGGCTGATTAGTGCCCTTACCTATATTTACACCCACCCGAGTTTAAATGTAAGCACTATTGTAGGCCTGGCTACATGCATTCATCGAGTGGCTCTAGTGGATTAAAGAAAATATGACCACCAAGGTCACTTTTTATTTTCATTCTTCTTTTATCTCTTTCTGAATCCCCCATTTCTCAGATAAGAAGAGCAAATTCAATCCGAAAGTAAATCCAGTGGCTTTAACAAAACAGCAGTGGAATGAATTTGGTCCCGTGTGCTTCTTTTGGTTACACTGAGTACTTACAGTGTGGAAGTAAAATCTAACAGGGTACGGGAAGTCATAAGGAAAGGCAAGTGAATGAGTGGGAAGAAATGCTGAAGCAGAGAAGACGGATTGTGGTGTGTTTGTCGTGGGAAATCTTTGTGAGCAGGTTGGGTGAGCATCTCAAAGATCACTTTGATCTATCATGTAGTGGAAGGATGGAGAGGAAAGCCTTCTGCTGATCCCACCATGCAGCTGTTTCACCTTCAGCTTTTCACCCACTTAAGCATTTGTATGTAACATAACTGGGTGCTTAGTCTTAGGCAATGTTTTACTATTTATTTATTTATTTGTTTGTTTGCAATGAAGTTGTTGATTTAGATTGCCTGATTGGGGCTCTGGTGTCAGTCAGTAGGTGCACCAGCACTGCTCTCCGTGGCTCCTCTTTCAGTCTGGAGTGCATTGATCACTGGAGTTTCTTCAAAAGAATCTTAGTACAACAAGGTTTAGAGCCCAGTTTAGGTTGGTTTTGCTGCTGCTGGTTGGCATGCATGAGCTTTCCAGTCAGGCATATATTGCCAGAGATATCTGGGCCTGAAGGTCTGACATAGAGCGAGGTATAGGCATCAGCAGCCAATTTGTTTGCATAAGTGCTTCCTGTAGATTTTTAAAATATAAAGGGATAATTGGAAATGTATGAGATGCCGTGTTCTCATAAGAGAAATGCCTGTATTTTCCAGAATGAGATTTGGGTTTTGTCTGGTTTTGCTTTTGTTCGGGAAGATTTTTAATACAGGCACATTGTAGATGGCGTAGCTCAGGGTCTGTAATTAATTACCAGGAAAGAGAGGTGGGGTTCCTAGAATAGGAAGCACTTCAACCTATTCTAAATTCCAGGAAAAAAAGTCTGAAATCTTTCCAGTGACAATATATAACTTGGGAGTTTATAGCATCATCCCATAATTTCCGTACACCTCAGCTCCTGGAGTCATGCTATTCTGCAGATCTTACTTCTCTTGTTTAAAAGAAAAAAAACCAATCAGTCACTTGGAGAACAGTTCCAACTCAGAAGTGCTCAAAAATTTTAACACTAGTAGAAAGGGAAAACAAGCTGCAAAGATGCATGTAGGATTGTGTCATGCTGTTTTGACCTTCTGTATTTGGCAGTGCTGCTGGAGGAAGCTGAGCAGTGTTTTCACTGGGACCTGGACCTCTTCTAACCGGTTGCGCTGAGCACCTCCAGTGCCTATTGACTTCAGTGCTGGCTGATTAGCATCTCTTAAAATCTGGCCCTCTGCTGAGAAGATGTTGTTCAATTTGTAGGAAGGAGAAGAGGTTATAGCAGGGAGGTGTCAAAGGATACGTTCTTCAGGCACTGCTTTTCCCATCAATGCTTTGACAGCTGTGTTTTTGCTGTTGCCTTGTTAGTGTTTTCAGCTCCCATCTGTCATAGAAACGCTGACATTTCTCTGCATTTAGAGCTAGAAAGCTGCAATTCACCACCTTTACTGAGGTACAATCTCTTGGCAACTTTGAGTCCAGAAGACAACCTGAGCAGAAATGTTACACAAGCCTGAACTGAGAGATTCACATATTAATATCCGGTTACTGACTGTGAAGGGTTTAAGGCCATTCTTTTGTTCTCAAGAGGTACCTTATTTATTGAGAAATGGCCGGATGGTGTGTATTCCAAACAGGTGGTCACATGGAAGAAGGGCTGGAGTTGTTGACGGAAGCAAACCCATGGGACAAAGTGTTTTGCACTTTGCTTAGCCAGCTCAGTCTGGCACTTTGAGCTTCTCATCCGGTGTTCTTCAACCATTGGCCCAATACTTCAAGAGAGGAGTTCATCCCACATGCTCTATGGGGGACACCTGCTGTCTCTCTCCATTAGCTACGGAGCAAGCTTGGCTCAGATTTCTGTGTCTTAGCAGAGCAATATTAGCTGAGATTAACTCTTCCTAAATAATTCTGCTGCCCTGTAGCTCTCTGTTGGCAGAGACATCTCCTTTTCAGTATGATACAGAAGACCTTTCAGTCCTGGTTAAATTGACAGTTTCTATACAGCCTGGCTCTATTTCGGGGAGATAGGAAGGTTTAAGTGAATATGGAATATGGAATTAGAAACTCTTACACTCTAAAGAAAACTTCTGTTTAAATTACACTCCTAATATTCTGTTTTCTTCCTGTGTTAATGACTGTTATTTTACTCTTTCACTGTCACAACTGAGATAAAGTGAAATGTAGACTATTTCTTTTATTGGGATTGTGGTAGTTTGGTGGAAGGTTTATTGCAACAAAATAGAAGGTTTATTGCAATAAAAAGGAGAAGGTCTGCAAGAACTGCAACAGGAGAGAAGGATTAACACATCACAATTGATAAGGACCTGACAAGGGTAATTTCCTTTACAAGTTTGTAGAAGGATATATATATATATATACTTGAACCTGATAGTACAGACATAAAAATATACATTAAAATCATGTGACAGGAGAAGATTATGTTAACAACTATTTTCCAGTCTGTAAAATATGGGGAAAGTGCATAAATTCATGGGCTGGAATGAGAAATTGTCTCCCTTAACTCCATTGTGTTATAATGAGGGCCTTCCACTTTTGTTAAGAAATGGAGCCTTTAGAACCTAGCAACAAAAAGAGTTCATTTGTATTAAAGATTTGTTTAAGGATGGACATTTTAAATCGTTTGACCAATTTGTAGAAGAATTTAATATTCCTGGAGCTCAGTTTTCCCGTTTCCTTTGGATAAGACATGCTATTCTTTGTGAATTAAAAAAAGGTATAGAAATGCAAATGTCACAGATTGAAAAATTGTTGTACAAAGAGACTGTCTCACTAAATTGATTTCAAGGCTATACAGGACATTGTCAGTATCCTTAGACAAAGGCAAATTGGAAGTTAAAGAGAAAAAGGAGAGAGATTTAGGTAAAGATCTAAATATAAAAGAATGGAAGCAGGCAGATAGTTTAATAAAATGGATTTCTATGAAAATAAGACATCAAGTTGTTCAATTTAATTATAGCTTATTCAGAAGACGTATTTATGTCCTGTTAAATTGCACAAATGTATAAAGAAGTTGTTACTATCCTGTAGTAACAGCAAGATACTGCATAAGCAGTAATGTATACATATACTTAGGCATTATTTGGAGAGCAAACCTTTTCATTTAAAGGTTTCAGAAACTCTGCTATGCAAAATGAGATCTTTAGGGGCATTTAGTCTGAATTACAAAGACTTATTAATTACACCAGTGGAAGAGAGATATCTTGGTTTGCTTCCATTTTCTTAACAATTTCTTTCTGTGTTTCAACAGAAGACATTAGATTATGGGCTAGGCAGGGGACAAAGTGGTCTGTGTCATGTGTGGTAGAATATCTGATTTATCTTATTGCTCAGCCTCTTATTTATTAAACATTCCACAAGAGTGGTGGGACAGAAGAAAACAAAGTTTGTGAGATGTATTGGTCAGGCGGAATGGAAGGCCATATAAACATGCATACAACAGGGATGCTGGAAAATGGCCAAGAGATAACATTTACAGTACGAAAAGAAGGGAAAATCTCAGAGTGCTGCACTGCATTATTGTGCAAATTCTCAGGCATTTAGTCCAATAAGGTACTAAATAAACAATGAAATGATCACTAAAAGGGCCTACAGCATTTTGAAAGTTTTCCCTGATGACTCAGTTGAGAATATCATGGCTTTGCATGGTCAGGAGTGGGAGCTGATGCTGTGATTGCTATAAGATGTCTCACTTTTGTGAGAGCAGAAAATGTACCACAGGAATTGGAAGCAGCCTGGTTCCTTGGCATAGGACGGACATAGGTAGAGCTTCACCAGTCTCTCACACTGACATTGGCAGTGTGGTTTTGGAGTGCAATTCGGGGATCTGTTTGGTAGAAAGCTCAGTTTTGCCTTGATAGTTGCTGCCCATTATTTTCTTCCGATGAAATTACAACCTTATCAGGAACATGCTTATTTTCACCCACCTAGTTCAGCAGATGATAGTATTTCAAAAACTCCAGCAAAACGAAAGGGGATATTTTAATGTTGAATAAAACTTAGTATTCTTCAGCTGGGGTTGACTCATTCTTCTCAGCCCTAAAAAAGTGTGTTTTCTTTCTCCTGGCAAATAAACAAATAAATGGAAGACCAACAGCTTAGAGAGGGAAACAAAAGGGAGTACTTCAAATGTAGTCTTACTAATGAGTTAATCAGCGTGTTTGAATGCTAATAAGCATAAGTTAGTAACTGGATCATCTCCTTTCTATTGTCCACTGGGAAGCTACATTTAGGAAATTAATTCAAAATTCGTATTTAACTCACTTTTCTTATGAATTAATGTGCATATTTACATCTACCATGTGGCAGTATCATTGGTGCCTGCTTTTTTTCTGCTTCTTCCCTCCATTAATAACTACTATTCTCTAATAAAAATTAGAGGATGGAGGAAATAATACTAATCATGAGTTCTAGCACTGTCACACAAAGATCCTCATTAGAGCCTGCAATCACATGTTGTTGTTTAAATAAATGCCTGTAATTTTTGCCTTTGCATCTGGAGTATCCATTTTCCCTCCATGACATCCGTCAAGTCTTTCCCTGTTGACTCATATCTCTGCACAAGCATTGGCCTTTGTTTCTGAGGAGGAATATCAGTGACTGTGGGCTGAGGCAAGAGAGGGGAACCCAACTGTTATGGGCTGGCTGTGCTCGTGGCCTTCATCATCCCAATTCCTTCCAGTTCAAGCGAGCGCAGTGATGGGACGTCACTGGGATGCCCTTCACCACATAGGCAACCACGAGCAAGGTGGGAAGCGTGACTCTGAGAAGCACCTCATGCACTGCAAGTAAGGTACCTGGTGGAGAGGGATAAAGCTGAACAAAATGTGTATGTAAACACACCAGATAGATGGACCCACTGAGAGTGCAATCCCGCTGCGTGTAAACCTCCCGACACGTCTGCTGGCTTGTGCTGCAATAGAAAACAGTTTGGCTATTCCTATTAATTTTTGTGGTTACCATTAAAGGCAATAGCACAACTAATGTTATATCAGGCCCAATTACGCTGCTTCTATTTTTTTTTCTTTCATGCTGTGGCATTTCCTTTCCCTTGAAAACACTCTTTCACTCAGTCTAGCAATTAACTGCTTGAACAGTATAATAAGGAAGCAATTAAGAGGTGACAGAGAAAAATTAACACTCCGTTTCACATTAAAGGCCAAGCGAGTATCCTGGCCATTGTGAGTTAAATGTGTCTTTGAAAACCTGTAGTTTGGATGTATTTTGCTTTTGAATAAGAAGCCAGCTCCATGTTTTTTGTCTAGAGTCCCAATCTGAAAATGGATGATAACTAATTGGGTGCTGTCTGCTTAAACAGGCTGTATTAATTGCAGTTTGTTCTCCTGTAAGTGTCAAGGAAAACAAAATCTTTGTAATGTGTAGGCACAATGTACGCAGCCTTAATTTGAATATGCATGTACCAGAGCAAATAAAGCAAACTACTGGATGCAATGTTGCCATGGCAGACAGTATTTGCATAATAAATAACAGCTATCATGAGACTTTCTTTATGAAGTTCTCTGCTGTGTTGTCAGCTGTAAGAGCCCGCGATAAAGGAGCCAATATTGAGAAAGTAAGAGTGTGTTTTGCTTGCAAATGCAACACCCCAACCACAGTCATTGTTAAGCGTATGTGATTCTGGTGCTGCTGACAAAACGTAGGGGGTTGCATTGTTTTGCACACATGGGTGCAGGAACTGTGCAGGGAATCACACTGAACAACTCTCAAAAAGTGTTGATTTTTTTTTTTTTTTTTTTTTTTTGCAAGGCCAGATTTTCAAAATCTGAGCTTTGGAGGCTGTGGGTTTGACATGAAGTTGTTTGGCCTGCCACGCCGTGTCAACCCAGGGTTCTCCTTTGTGACAATCCAACAAGTGGGACACAGTGGAGAGGGCTGGAATAGTGCTGCGGTTTATTTTGTGAAGTGTTCAATGCTCCAGCTGAGTTTCATGGAAGTTTTGATATGATCAGGATGTACATGTAGCTTTAGGACCTGTATGTGCCACTGAGATCACATAAGTGTTGCTACTGATTTTGGTGGGGTTGGGATTGAATTGGGGTTTAGCACCTGTGCTACCCTACAGAGATACATCTTCACACCCCAGTGATTTCTGCTGTGTCCCCAGCAAGTCTCTCTCCTTGCAGAATGGGAGATGGGGAGAACTTGCAGCTGTTTGCCCCAGTTCTGTGCTAGCAAAGCTCTGTCCTTTGGATCAAGGCCTTCTGGAAGCTCTTGATGCTGTTCTGTCCTCACTACCTGCAATACAGGCCCTTCACGTAGAGCTGGTTAAATACATATATATATATATATATATATACACATATAAAGTTTCATTTTCAGCTGAAGGGTTTCAAGCCTCAGAGTGCTTCAAAACTTTCATGATCAAATCATAAAGCTTTGTGAAACTCTTTTGCTTTGGGGGTTCATTACAAATTGTAAGCACTGGGGAGTCACTGAATATTGATAGTGAGCAAGTGGATTTGTTGTGGAATTTGATATTAAAATCCATTACTTTGATGCAATACTAGCTAAAAGGGAGAGGTTTTGGCTGGATTTTACTTTGAGCTTTTTATTTTCTCTTTGTTGAACTGCCCAGGAAAAGCAGATGAAGGAGTCATTACTTTCAAAATATTAAGGAGAACAAAGGGTCGATCTGAGGCGGAATGTAGAAAAGAGCCTGAGGATGGAATTAAAGACAATAATAAATCCATAGCTGGGACTGTGTGCTTGGAGGTCAGTGAGGGTAGAGAAATTTGGCTCACTGGCATGGTGGGGAGCATGATGGAAGTGAAAGAGAGGACCCCTTTGAGAGGAAACCTCCTGGAAGGCTCAGAGCATCTGAAGCAGGTGCTGCTGATGGTAATCAGCCCATTCTGGGGTGGATTGGTTGAGTAATCTAGGCTGCCATTAAGTTCTGAAAATGGGGAGAGGATGCTGATTTACAAACCAAAATAATCTGACTCTGACCAGGACAGTGCCTTTGTTTCTCTTTGGTTCCCATTCCTTTGCAAGAGAGCTACACTGAGGCTTTCCAGACTCATGGAAAGCAAAGCATGGAAAATCTAAACCAAACAAACAAACGAATGTTGTCAAGGTTTGTATGCGTGGGCTTAATGAGCTTTTATTAGGATTTTAATTGACTTGACTGACAAGGGAACTGAGTCAACTTGTAACATCAGCAGAGGTATTCTTATTTCAGATATTTCTTGTAAATGCTCCTAGGTGTGATTTGAATAAGAAATTTACCACTTAGTCATATAAGACCTTCCATCCCACTTTTCCAAAATTTGAGTGAGGAAAAGACTGGTAGTGCTGGCCATCTGACAATGCTGGTCTGGGGTGGGAACTGGCAGAGTGAGAACTGTTGTTTGTCAATCCTTCACTTTTCCATAAATGATTGAGAAATGAAACAATGCAGAAACTCATAGGAGGCTTTTCAGAGAGTGCTACCAATTATTAATATGCAGCAGAAATTACTATGTTCCTGACATAGGTTGAATTTTGGAAGCAGCATAGAGGTTTAATTTTTATTTTTCTGTAATAATTATATTTATTTAGATGTATAATTTATTGTAAGGGATAAGCTGGCTATCTATAGATATGTAAGCCATCATTCTCAGGTTTTCTTTTGGTCTGAGCATCAGAATCTGGATGTATTTTTTAGCTAATGGATGGATCATATAGTATCTATAGTCCCTAATATCTTGTCCTAAATAGAAAAGAAAAAAATCTTTTCAAACAAGCAACCCTAGATCTCATACAACAGCACAGCGTGTGTCAATTCACACTGTGTCATGTGACATGAAACTACTTAATACAACCTGACTTGGAGTGGCATTTGTATTGCCCATACCATAGAATAAAAAAAAAAAAAACACTTTCACAAATGAGTTATTATCCTTTCCAGTTGATGATATTTTGCTATTTGCAGGTCAAAGTGAAAAACAGGTAAGGATTAGTGAGCTACCTTGAAAAGAAATATTACGGTAGGGAAGAGATTTGATAAGGCCTTAACCATGCTGGCAGTATGAGCAAAAGAAATGTTTCTGTTCATGAAAGGATCACCCTACCTTTAGATGTGGTGTGAACTAAAGCAGGGGGAAATCCAGAGAGGGTATCTCAGCTTTTGAACAACAAGCTTGTGAGCTAAGAGGATTTTAATTAAGGTTAAAGGACAATTTTAAGGAATGGAGAGAAGATTTTATGTATTGGCAAAGGCTGAAGGCACCTTGATGTTCTCCATGTCGTCCCACACATCACAATACAGGAGGTTGTTAGTGCAGGGGCACCCCAGAGATGTGCAGATTATTAAGCAAAAGTGGCCAGGGCTGGGTGCTCTCCTCCCCATCTCCCCACTGTGCTGTTCCTGTTCATGTTGCCTGTTGAGAGGACAGCTCTCAGGTGTATCCCCACCGTGAAGACGTGGAAATGTGCAGCTTATTCCTAATAACCCTGATTTGCTCTACGGTTCAGAGCTGTGAGTCCTATGGGTGCTGTACAAGCAAGTGGCTTGGAGAAGCTGTATGGTAGCGACAGCCATCTGTAGCACCTTAAGCAGTATCTCTTGTAGTATCTCAAGCCCTACAAAGGTAAGAAGTGCCATAGCTCTGTGATCTGTGAGATCCTTTTGGATGCGACCACGTAAGCTCGCTGGCTTCTACAAAGCTGCACAGCAAAGAGCAAAATTGCACATCATCTAATGTGCACTCAACGGTTTCTTTGCCTACAAAGTCCTGAGACATCAGAAATATTCACTGTAAATTTATTTTAGCTATTTTCACAGATTTTTTTTTTTACAAAGCTTACAAAAATAAGCTTGCTGTGAATATATCTTGTACTCTTGCCATGGCCCCATGCTGCCACTGCCATGGCAACCACGAAATCTCTTCTTCCCTTCCAGGTCCTGGCTGCTCAGCCAGGGAGCTCTGCTAATGATGCCTCGGCCATAGCAATGCCTCTTTCCAGGACCAGGGCTGCTTCCTTCTGTTCCCTACCTGTCTGCAGAACTGCAGATGCCCTCTCTTCTCCACATAACACAGCAGGTAGGATCTTGTGCTTGTTAGGTAGTCTTCAGGCAGTGCTTGGAGGGGCTGGGTGGTACTTAGTGGACATGCTCATCTGTGTGATGCCTACACATCATTTCTTGTAGAAAACGTATAGCTCCAATGACTTTCAATCAAATTTGGAATGTTTTAATACCCGTTGCATACAGGGTAGATCTTTTTTTACAGAGGGAAGACAGGGCGTGCAAAAACTTAGGAATGAGCACAGCATGACAGTTTTGCAAACTGCCATGAAATGAGGATTTATTTATTAGGTTGTTGATCTCCCTGGAGGACGTGAGAGCAATATGGGCAGGAGTCATGCTGACTCAGGCAGGAGTGAGGAACGCGCTCAACTTGAAGGCAAATGGTTTTGTTGCACAATCCAGGGATGTAGGCTGGATGAGCTCAGCTGTCACTCAGTCCGTTAATCCCTCAAATCTTTTGCGCTTGAGGATTAATTTCTCTAAATATTGTGCCAAATATAATAGCCTCTCTATCTATCGCACTATTAGACTTGTACGAACGACAAGGAGCCTTTTGTCTCCCTAATAGGATTCAGCCCTAATTCTGAAATCATAAAGCATGAGTTTAAAATATAATAATTAATATATATACTTTTTCCACTGGTAGATAGGTAACAGCTGGACAGTTGTAAAGCCCTAATCCTGCCCTTTATACCAGTCCTACAGCAGGAACAGGCCAGATAACAGTTGTACTTGCTTGCCTCTGATTTATCCCAGAATAGAAGATTTTCGGGATTTGAAGATTTCAGGATTTCAAAGATTTGAAGTAACGTTGTCACAGTGCCCGTCCATTGCCATGTCCTGATCTGCCATGTGTGTATGTTTTGGGGTAGAAGGAATCCAGGTATATTTACCACGCTGAGCAAAACTGCATAGGTGAGAACAACCTCTGTGACTGCTGTAGTTATATGGAGGAGTGCACGCTGGTCTGAGTAAGACAATCCCAACCATATTAACGATGGCAGTGCTTTCAGATGAGAAGTGGGCTATTACAAATTGCAGATTAGAATGTCCGAAGTCCAGGATAATAACATATTCATGATAGCAGTCAAACCTGCAATTTCAATCCATATGATAATAAATTAGCTTTAAGGGTGCCAAGTGAAATAAAAGCTTTAAATTTGGAGTCATTAAGATTTTCACACTTTTGCTTTTTGGTGAAAGTGAATGCAGAAGTGCAGGGATGCTGGATGCAAATGCTTTCACTGTGGTAGTTCCTAGCAATCTAGAAAGTAATGGCTATCTTTCCATAAATCAGAATGAAGGAAAAAGGTCGTCTTCAGTGGGATATTAGTTTGCTCTGGTTAGCAGAGAATTGAATGAGGTGTGGGTACAGATGTGCAGTGTGAGGACACACAGGTGGAACTCAGTGGTCCATTGTGAGCTCCCACATCTGGGGAGACTGTAGGGATGGCTTTGCCCCGTGGTTTGCACTTGTCTGCTTTTTCCTATCCCTTCCCGTGCCTTTGGATGCCTGCTATTTGCAAGCCTGCCGTTAAACTCTGCTACCACTGAACCCGTATTAACCTGGAGGCATTAGAGAAATCAGTTGGAAAGCTCAAAACGTTCTTGAAGGTCAGCATAAAGACTCTTATGAATGACAAAGAAGAAAATTGGAGTCAATGAGACACGACTGTTGAGGAAAAATATTCTCTCTTACACAATCCACTGACTGAGGAAATTCCCCAGAGGAAGGAGTGTAAGGTGCTTCCTACATGACAGTGAATGACAGCTTTTTCATGCACTGTGGCTCAACAGTTACATTTTTCCCCTGAGAAGCCAGTGAGAAAGAAGAGACTGACCCTTTTCTCAGAACATTAATGCTCGCTCACATCTCAGCTCTTCTCCGTTTTCAGTGTTCTCTATTTCAAGTCCAAATCTTCCTCTGCTTCCATTGAATCCCACACCAGTCTGTTGCACACAGAGGTTTGAATCAGTAAAAGAGAGGCAAAAAGGAATGCCTGGAGCAGAAGGACAGTGTGGACCCTCTGCCATCATCACCCTGAGGATGGGGCAGTGATGTCCCAGGGCCACCACTGCTCTCTGTCCTCCTGCATGAAGCCGCCATAGAGGGAAGAGAACTGGCTTCTGGAAGCCTGTTTTCTAGCAGGAAATGGCCTGGGTTGTAGCAGCCTAAATGTAATACACAACTTTTGAGAGCCTGTGAAGCCCCTCAGGCAACTAACTGCTACACAGTCTCAAAGCAATAGCTGCTGTTGGTTTCTTTGGGGTTACAGCTCCTTAGCAGGGAAATCCCCAGATGCACTGCTACTTTCCCTCAGTGTCTCATTTAGCATCTTGTTTGTTTTTGTCTCATACCATTCTCCTTACCTTTCTTTTCTTTTTCCCCAGAGGGCCTTGCTTGTTGACTCTCCCAATGGCTTTGCTGTGGTTTCGATGCCCAACTCTTGTGAGGTGAGTGGGGTGCAGTGGGGATGCTGATGTAAGCCCCTCTCTTGTTCTGTAATTCTGTTCCCTACATTCATCATTGTGGGTTAACAAATAAAGCCTACAAGGCTTCCTCTCAGGTCTCATGAAGGTCTTGGGCTTTGTCATTTTCCAGCTCCAGCCCCATCAGCCTTCTAAGCCAACCTTGCACTGCATCCTGCCAGGCTCTCCCACACAGGTCAATCTCATTTCTACTTTGGATTGTTACAGTTTAAAGATAGCATTTCCCTTTCTTGCCTCACAGCATTCAAATGCTAATTAGATCCCTTAAATGTCTAGGAAGTTATCCCAGTTTACACATATATGGTTTATTAACTCACGCTCATTTCAAACCTTTCCTTTGATGTAGGCTAATGGAATTATTCTTTTAGAATCACTTTAAAAGGTGACTTCTCTTTCTTTCTTGCTGGATGGTGTTTCTCCGAGGCACATTTTATTTGGATAAAATAGTGCTTTTCCATGGACTAACCCTGAGCACTGCTGGACTTCAGGCAGCAGAAATACAGTTGCTTTCTATTTGCAACAACTTTTTCAAGTTCACACTTCTACTCTTTGTTAAAACAATATTTATTTTACCTCTCTTTCTGTAGCTAATAAGAGAGAGCAGGCCAGGTTTGCACAAATCCATCTCCCTGCAGAACATGGCCATGTGTGCCAGTATTTGTTTCCAGCTGTTTTCTCGTCATCAGCTTTTAATTTCACCAACTACCTGCTTGTGCCTCTCCTCTCTTTTTTTTTCTTTTTCTTTTTTCTTTTTCCCCCCAACCTCAGGTATTTTGTGCTGTTATTGTGATTGTCAGTTCTGTTCTGCTTGAGAGGTTTCAGTGTATGTTGCCATGGTTACAGGTGCCAGAATTGGAGAGAAATGAAGGGGGTACCACGGCACCGTAGTGACTCTGATGGAGGCTTAGCACTGAGATGTTAGCTATTACTTCCCTGGATCCCACATTATTTGAGGATGGATCCATTTTAATAGAATATTTAAATGCTTGCCTGAATATAGATTGCACTAAAATGGAATTATGCGGAACCGGATTTAAAGTAAATGAATTTTTTTTAGCAGGCTTTTTTCCCCCCACATTTTCTTAATGAGCGCACACGCAACCTTTGGGACAGCCTGCAACTAAACGTGCAGAGTGCATCCAGAGCACGTCCTGCTGCACGGGTGGTGTGAGCCCCTTTGGTTTGATCTGCCACAGGGGTGTGTGGGGGACAGAGTACATTTCTTCACAAAATTTCATAGAAGATGACAAACTTTTGTTTTTTTTTTAAGGAAATGGCAGCCTCAGAATGATTTCCTGTACCAGAATAGGGAAGGCATTTGGGATGTAGGTGCATATTGTCTCCCTTCTGCTGTCTGTGTAGTGATAGTACATGCTTTGAGAGGCTTGCAGGAGGCTCACAGGCAGGATGCCATATGGGTTTCTTCAAAACCAGAGTTTCTTCTACTTCTCATTGTATAAGCTTGATGCTCAATTCAAAGCATGGCAAAGTCAATGGAGAAGCTCCTAAATGTAGATCACATCTTGGATCAGGTTTTTAGCAACCTTCTTTTCCCACATTGCTCGAGGTAGCGTGAGACTGTTTTAAGTCCTTTGCCCATCAGATTGCCTCAATCAGTTCATCCTGCTCACTGTGCAACCATGGGTGATGTGTGTCATGTGTTGCTTAACCAAAGGGATGGGCGAAATGCCCAAGGGCTGCTGCATGTTTGAGATGGGTGGCAGGACGTCATGCTGGTCTCAAAGAAAGCCCCTGCTTTCCTTCCCTAGAGAAGAGATGGAGCTCACTTCATGGGTTACATCTGAAGCTCCTGCCCATGCGAAGGGAAATTGTGTAAGAGAATATATCCATGCGTATATTTATGCACACGTGTAGCTATATATGTACGTAATTAAAATCTTTATCATTCTGAAGGAGCTTTAAAATTAAGTGATGTCTTCGTAGGTTCAGAAGTTTTCTTTTGAACCTATAGAAAGAGAGCAAACAGGATGGCATCATTGCAGTGTTGATTAGTGATTATAATTGGGGAGAAATGGTAATATGACATTTTATCAACAGATGAGGTTTTTACCGTGATTCAATTTATAATTTGTAAAATGCAGGAGAAATGGAACAAGTGAAAGAAGTTACTCTTCATCTTTTCCCCTGATTTTTATTTTCATTTCTTATTAACCCTTCCTCTTGGAAAATGGCTCGATTAGAGCTGTTTTACCTCTAGCCATTGGGATTAATCCTAAAGAATAGATTTGATAACACTGTTAGAAATGTGGAACTTAGGAAAAAAAAATGCAAAAATGGCAAAAATGCAAAAAATGCAGAAGTTGCATTTACCTTAATGAGAGTGTTACATTTTTTTTTTCAAAGCTAGCCCTCTTCTGAGGTAGATTAGAAACAGCAGTGTATTTTAAGTGCAGAAGGGCAGTTGTAAAGTGTCTGGGATCTGTAATTTGGTTGGAGTGCAGGAAGTCGACCCTTTCAGGTGGCTCTGTCCCACCTGGGCACACTGCAGTTGGATGTGGCTGTCTGCAGATGGAGGGGTTGGGCTGTGGAGTGAATCAGCTCAAGGGAGAATAAAGCTTGGGCAGAAATGTGGTTAAACTCTGTCTTGGGTGGGTTTTTAGGTTTAGATCTTCCTTCATTTGTAAGATCCACATCGGTTTATGATGAAAGATGAATATATAAAGGTCTATTCCATTCTTCATAAACCAATGCAGATCCTACAAATGAATCACAGAACTGTAGGGGTTGGAATGGACCTCCAGAGATCATCAAGTCCAACCCCCCTGCCAAAGCAGGCTCCCTTCCTCAGGTTGCACAGGTAACGAATGAAGGAAAATGAAGGAAGATCTAAGCCTCCAACTTCACAAGTGCCTAAAAAACCCCCTCAAGACAGAGTTTAACCACGTAAAGCTGTGTCACAGCCACACGAAAATTATACCTGATGATCAGAGCAGCTCAGAGTGCACACGTACTGAGCTTTTCACTGGTTAGGTATATACCATCCCACTTACTAATGACGGCATGGTCACCTTTTGTGTACCTTGTGGCATCCAGACAAGGGCTGTGGCTGTACGGTTTCCACTGCCTGGCCCAGCTCACCCAGAGTAGCCAGGGTAACTCCATGCAGCACTGAAATATGCTTTGCATCCCAGTGCTCCGCTCATATTTGTGAATTCTGCTCCACCAGCTGGATGCCTCGAAGCTGAGTGCTTAAAAGCCTGTGGTGCCCTTCTGGCAGCCTGGGCCTAAATTTTTAACTCTACGTACCGCAGAGAGTTGGTTTGGGAGATGTTAGGGGAACTGCATCTGCTTTAATTGAGTGCTCGCTTTGTATGAGCGCTCAGCAAACACACACAACTTCCACAAAACGGGGCATCATATTTTCCTGTGATTTTGCAATTGCCTGTCGTTAGGTTGAGGAACAAACGTGCGCCCAGGATGAAAGGAACTGCATCAAAATCAGTGTTTACATGAAGTCTGTAAACAAAGCAGCATCTGCTTGGCTTGCTGCAGTGTTTCCAGTTCATTGCAGTACCTAATTGTTGTCAAACTGTTGTGTTTTCCCTGATGCTGAATGTAATTTACAAGGAGAGGTAAGTGTAGTGCCTGCTCATCTCCTGATGAATGAACGGATCCACCGTTTTGTGCTTGACTTTCAAATTTTGACTATGGCTTGTACCTGGTGAAATAAGCGTGTGGAAATAATTTGTCAGTGTTTTCTCCCTGTGCCAACTCCAGGAATTGTTGCTGCACAGGACAACAACGACCACTAGTGGCTAATGAGAAATTTTCCAAAATTGATAAAACTGGAAGAGAAAATCCATAGGTCCAATACACTGAGTTATTGCAGCAGATGACAGTGGATGGATTTAGTGTGCTAAGACTTAAAAGCATGTTTCAGGTCAATTCCTCCTTCCAGACCACGCTGTCTTGCCTTTACTCTTCCCACAATCAGTTCAGCTCCTATGCTTGTGCACATCACACAACATAAGGCCATCAGCAGCAGAGGCTTCCAGTGCTGTCCCAACTACAGAGAATCCAAACCTCACTCTCTGTGTAAGTACATTCCATCAGTCTTCTGTTCTGCAGTTATTGCTTCTCCTGTTGGTTAGCATCTTCTGTCCCTTGTCTTCCATGCACTTTTTAATTGGTTAATTATTCTATCCATGCTACACACACACTAGTGAGCCAGTTATTAGCAATACCACATGTTCAGCTCCCTCTATACATCTTTGAATTTTGTATTTAGGCATTTTCTGGTCTCCACAACCTCCTTGTGCAATACCACAGGTGTGTCACGTAAGCCTTTTGTTAGCTCCTTCATGTGTAGACATCCTGCTCATTAGTCTGTTATCTCAATCATCCTCACCCGTGCTCATGGGCTCCCTGTCACTTTATGCATGCAGCCACAATAATTATGCATCATTTCTTTTCCTGGCCAAGGAAATGCCATGCAAGCCTGCTGCCCTTCATGGGCAGATGGTACAGGCTGCCAAAAGTTACAGGGACAGGCACCACCTCATCCTTGATGAACACTCTGGTCCCTTCCAATCCAAGCCATTCTATGATCCTCTGCCAACTTTGCCTCACAAGTGAGGTCTGAGGTCTGCAGTGAAACCGGTTGCATCCTGCATGAAGTTGGCTCCGTGGAGGCGAAGAGAGCACAGAGCATCCAATCCCTCGGCAAAAGCCTTTCGCTAAGTGAGTGCAGGCAGTGCTGGGCGATGGGAATCGGGCTTTTTAGCGTTATTCCTGCCGCCCCCCTCCGCCCCTCTGTAAAATCGCTGTGCTGTTTTGCAGAGGCTGCAGTACCAAGCGGCAGAGGAAGGTGGCATAGAAGGAAGGGGAATCGGAGGTTCGTTAAGAGCAGAGT
The DNA here is from genome assembly GCA_028571105.1 of Tragopan temminckii. Taxonomy (NCBI): domain Eukaryota; kingdom Metazoa; phylum Chordata; class Aves; order Galliformes; family Phasianidae; genus Tragopan; species Tragopan temminckii. Next base: position 3,800,194 of record JAOWBP010004006.1, read on the forward strand.
TGCTGCAGTAGGCACTGCTGCCCTTGTGCTGCCATTGAACCCTGTGCGAACTGAATAAAAAGAGAGGGAAGTTCGAGCGTGAAACGGTAGAATGAAATGCAGATAATAGAGAAGCGCACACCGATCCTGACATTCCTGCCTTGATTTTGTGTGGTCCCTTTCTATTTCCTGCTATTAGTCTGAGGAAACTGGGTATTCCACTGCTGCGCTGGGTGCTGCAGCAAGGGCAGGCAAGTCGTCTGATCCACAGCAGAGCTGATTTCCCCCATCCATGCAAATGTGTGTAGGTCACGTTGTTAATGAGCTGCAGGCGTGATTGGAGGGGGAATGCACTCCAACGCTTGCTTTACGAGGCAGCGTGTAGTTACTGTTCTGAATGGTTTCTGCAAAGTGTAGCTGAGACCCAGCCAGGGGCATGGTGCCAAAGGAAAGGGGAAAAATACTTAAGGCAGACAGTTTGCCAGTAGCTTAGCAGCTGTCAACTAGTTGTTCCAGGAAGATATAAAGATTGAAGATTCATGATACCTGGCTCCTACTCTCTTTCTGTGTATATAGGGTATAGCAGTGGAGAAAAAGAGAAAGAGGCTGAGAAAAAGAGCACTAAGTGCTAAACAACATCCCCTGTTTACAAGAGATTTTCTTCCCAGATGGCCGTGGTGAGACGTAAGGTGGTCCTCTGCTCAGGGAGCTCAGGCTATGGAGCTTTTTGCTGATTTTTTCCTTTCTGGGTGGACCCAGATTGCCTTTGTACAGAAAGGCCTGCACTTGGATCCTGAAAACTATGAAAGGAGATAACACCTGGCCCTGTACTTCTACTGAAAGAGAGTCCTCCTTAAGGGGGCCGTTAGGATGTATGGTAAGGAACTACATCTATCAGCAGGGAATCACATCCAGAATGAAAAGAAAACTTTGGAAATTTCCTCCTACCCTCCTTTGTTTTTAACTGCAATACAAATTTTAAACAACTTCCAGCAGCTTGTCAGAGGACAGGAAAAATTTACAAATGCCTGGTGACATTTTCTTTCTATCTTTCTATGGAAGTGGGTTACTGGTGCCAAGGGAAGCAGGAACATTTGGCTTTTTGATGGCAGGGAGAATACAGAAGGGTTGGGTCTATTGACTAATGCACTGTTTAATTTATGGGTTGATTGTCCTTCAGCCCTTCTGGACAACGAAAGTGGGACAAAGCTGTGTCCCTCCCTGCGGAAGGTCTCCAAAATCTTGAAATGGGCACTGATTTCTGTTTCTTTGATAGTGTGGTGAGCTTTGGGTACTGTTCACACTCAAGCAGTCTTATGGGACAGCTGTGATGGCGTTAGCTGGCTCTCCAGGTATCCCACCTATACTGGAGAAAGTTGGTCACCAATTCTGGACTCAAGGAAAGTCAACAGCTTTGACGCAGTTGGTGTGGCATTTCTACCTCTGGACTTTTAGGAACTCCTCCTTGATTTTGCAGAGAATCTGTGCAAATGTAGTCAGTGGTTGTTGAGGTCCGAGGCAGGACCAGGTTGCCTGTCACACCAATAAAACCTTCCTGCTTCCTTCTCCGTGGTTTGGGAACGAACAACACCGCATGGCTCACTGCAGCTGGAGAGAAAGCTTCAGTGACACAGCTGCTGAGTGCAGGTACTTCTCCCAGAGCATCAAACCATTTTGGATAACTTATTCTAGGAAACCATTATGTTCTTGTGGGCATTGCATAAGTGGAAAGAAAAAATAATTAACTTAACTAGATAAGCAGCTGAGTGTGAATGATGTGCTGGGAGCTATTGATCCAGACAGGGAAAATTGAACCCTGCAAGGCAGCATGACCTGCCTCATCATCACAGCCAGAAGAAGACAAAAATCTTTTTCATTTTCAGCCCTCCTGCAGATTCATTCTTCTACCTTTCTTCCTCTTTCTGTTATATTTTTCTTTCTTGAAACACTGCACTATTTTGGTCATTTCAGCTCTATGTTAATAGGTGGCAGCCTCCATCAAGTTTTGAAACCCAGTGAGATGTTTCTCCTTCCTTACCAGTTGGGCCCTGAAAATGGTGCAAAGCTCCTGCTAAGGGTGGGCTACCTGAGCCAGAAGGAGCCCTGCTCTCACTTTCCTGTAACAATACATATGTGCTACACTGCCAGCAAACCTCACATGGGGACGTCTTCCTTTGTGGTCTCATTTCCTCCTGCAATGTGACTTTTAATCATACCTGTGAAAATTACTCTCCTCCAGCATGGTGATCAACAGGTTTCAGATGTTAATGCTCTTCTGCAGTTGGGGAGCAAATGGTGCAGTTTGGATTGGGTAATTGCCCTCACAGCTGCGTCTGAAAATTCCATTAAGGGACCGTCCAGACTGAACAGGAAAGGGGAGCGCTGGGCTGGGGCAGAGCTCAGCTTTCTTGGGGCCCTATGAGCACTGCTGGCATACAGCCATCAAAGTGCTAATTTACTGCAGTTATTTTCCAGAAGTGCTACCTTAGTAAAATAACATCAGCCTGTGAGACACATCCTTCCCTGTGTCTTTCCTCTCCTGACCCAAGAAGGAGGCAGAGTGGTAACGAGGAAAGGGACACCTTGGCCAACCTCCTAAGGGAAAGCACTCTAAGATACACGCACATCTATATACATATAAATATTTGTGTATATATATATATTTGTAGGTATGCTTGGGTCACCAGCTGATGGAAGAGTACCTACTGTTGGCTCCACCAATATGGATCTGAGGGTATCATTCCCTTAGTGAGGCACAGCTAAAATGCTCTGTGTGCAGCAGCAGGCAGGAAGAGTAAGTATGGTCTGGCAGGGATAGCTGCATGCTGTGAATTCAGTGATGCTGCCCTTGGCCATGGGAGGGGAGGAGTTGAAGCAGTGCCTGCCCACATCTTCATGTAGGAGCTATCAGGTGCTTGTGGAGCATTTCAGCTCTCTTCTCATTCCCCTGGGGGCATTCAGCTGACTCACTTCTCAGGTTGTTCAACTGAACCTCCATCTCTGGAGAAAGAAATAGGAGGACACAGCTGATTTGAAAGACCTTCTGTAGAATCATAGAATCATTAAGGTTGTAAAAGACCACTAAGGTCATCTAGTCCAAACATCAAACTACCCCTGGCATGCCCACTAACCACGTCCCTGGGTGCCACATCTCCACAGTTCTTGAACACCTCCAGGGATGGTGACCCCTCCACCTCCCTGGGCAGCCTGTCTGCATTTGAATCCTTTCCCAGTCTGATCTATCTGTATTGATAGATAGGTCACTGTTATTTCTCTTTCAAAGCTGATGGCCTTGTGTTTTGTCATCACAACATATCTCAAAAGTTAGCCAAGTGTGCAAGTCTACTGAAGGCAGATATTTTTAAAGTAATCATCTCCATTGCAGATAAACGGAGTAGAAAGTGAGTGACGGATATATTTCTTCATGTAACTGGAATATCATTCCATTAAACTGGACTGAATGTTATAGTAGGCATCCAGTGAATTGGAGAGAAGCACTATTTTCAGCCTCGCATTAATCTAAATGGGCACTTTCCCCAAGTTGTAAATTATTTATCTCTTTTCTATCTTGCAGGTTCGAATAACTGTGGTTTTAAGAACATCTCCAATCCATGTCATGAAGGAAGGGCTCTGGGAATGGGGTGATCAGGCAGAATTGGTCTGTGGTGTACCTGTGGCACGCAGAGCAGCCAGAGCTGCCCCATAGGGAGGGAAGAGTTCAGAGCTGATGTGTTAAATGTGGGGTGTGTGTGTGGGAATGGGCTGGGAACCAGCTGAGACCATACCCTCATACCTCAAGGAGTTTTTTTTTAAAGCTCTACTGGAAAAAATGGATCGAAGCCTACCTCTCTACACTCAGGCAACAGCGATGCTCAACAGAACCAGCAGCTTTGTCAGCAAGAGGGAGTGTGTCTTTGGGGCACCAGAGCTGTGGTGCTGCCTCTGCACCGAGCACTTTATTACGGGGTTTATAAAATGATGTAGAGGTAGGAGCAGAAGGAGTCCCTCAATGTGCAATGACAGCTTGTGGGAGAGCGATGCAGCAGGAAAAATTCGATTTGCTGGAGAACTTTCCCTTGCACTGGCAGATTGCTCCTGCAGCCCCAGACTGCAATGCTGGCTCCCCGTTGTACAGCAGTGATTTCTGCAGTTTTGCATTCTGTGCCCGGTCTGTCTTGTCTGAGATAAAAACACAGGCAGGATTTATGGCTGTGATGCAAGAGCCGGGTGGTTAAAGTTTTATGGACTTCTTGTTTGAGTCACAGTAACAGGGTGGCTGTAAATCTTGGCAGTGGTGTTTGTAGTCATTTAAAGGGAGTGCATGTCTGATACCAACAAAATGATTTCTTTTATCGCCAATAACGATGCCTACAGCATACAAATCCTTTCTGTGCCTGACCAACCCCTGACTCCCACGTGTCCATGCCTCCTGTTTGGTGCCTGTTGATCCACCAGATGGCACTTGGTTACTCTGAATTTGTTTTTTCCTCTGCTCCAACGTAGTAACTGACAGGTAACTGTTTATATGTCTGTTTTTATATGTCTGGATATTTTCATTCTGAGTTAATCCATTTCTTATTCTGCTGTTAATTAATAAATATGGTAATGCTAAAAGGGTCTGAAAGCAATTAATGGGCTGGGTTCTGCTGTGGTCCACACCCAGTTATTTGTAAGAGAGCCCTCTGGGAAAACTTGCTCTCGATATATAAACATTGTAATGACATCTAAGAGGATTTTGCACAAAACCTTCCAAACATTTTAACTTTCTGCTTTAGTATTCACCCTCTCTAAATGTGTGTGATTACAGGAATATATAAATTGAGAGTGACAGGGACTTACTTCAACCTACTGAGATCTTCATCAGGAAAACATCTGCAGAGAGGACGTTGGTATGGCTGAGATGCTCCTCTGTAGTGGGAACCCCAAAAATGAACCTCATCAAATGTGAGGAACAAGATAAAAATCAGTAAAAAACCCGCAAAAACCAGTACTAATTAAAGTAATAAAGGTAAGACCACATTTTCATCTTCTGTTATAGTCGATGAGATAGATCTGCCAGTGCACAATGCTGCATTGTGCAAAAGAGACAAAGGACACTATCAAACCTCCTTTAACTAGCCAGTCTGCATAGAACTAGCTCTGAATTTTGGATTTTCTTCCATTTGATTTGTTTTCTTTCCCAGCTTGTTGCCTCCCTTTGGAGAAACAGAGGCTAGGAGTGTCCATTGGGGTAAAAGATTTAAAAATCTGTTTTCTTCACATTTGTATGGGGAAGAGCTGTTTCTCTTCTTGGCAGTCCCAGCCTCTTGCAAGCCAACTTCTAGTCCAAGCTCTGACTCCTGGCTCTCCAAGCAATGTCCTAGCGATGTTTCCTGGCTGTTCAGTCTGGCTGTTCCATTTCTGCTACTTCTCACTTGCTGGAAAGCAGCTGTAACTGAGTAAGTCCTTGTCTTGCTGTGGCTTTGGATGGTGTGTACCAGACTTATATAGCAAGTTCATAGGATCGTAGAATCGTTTGAGGGAAGGGACCCTCAGAGGTCATCTAGTCCAACTCCCCTGCAACCAACAGGGAAAACTATCATTCTTAACTAACCTCTCACTGCCCTTGTTACTGCAAAAAGGGCTGTGTTCTTTTTCCTTGATTTAGCGTGGTTTTGGTGCAGTTCTACAACTGTCATTTTAGGATTACTAAAATGACATAATCCCTTCATGTCTGGACAGCTTAAATCATGAAGATGCAATATGTCCACACAAGAATTCTGCAGTGTAGAAATTAAAAACTGGAGGAACTCAATGCTCCATTGCACACCTGTGGCACCAGATGTTTCTGGGGACATCTGTCTCCATGTTTCCAATGAGCTCTACCCATACTGGTGCCCTTTTCTTCCCCTTCCTGCAGGTTCTCCAGTCTGAGTGTCTGCTCCTGCCTCTCTGCCTGATGAATTTCTCTGTTGTAAATGTACCAGCTGTGGGAGACAGCGGTCCGCCCTCTGTTCCTGGTGATGTCTGTGTCCACTGGAGACAATGAGATTACTCTAGATTGAAATTGAAGCCTTCTGTCTTATACAACAGTGTTTTTATTGAAACCATAAATCTGCAAAATGTTGTGGAGTTGCCAAAGCGTGCTGTTTTTCATTTAGACTCCAACCAACAAGCACAAGTTCTGACCGTATTGCGAAGCCTTAACTTCTAAGACTTTCCTTCTGTTTTAACTGGGAATTGTACTACAGGATTTTTTTTTTTTTTTAAATTCTTTATTTCATTTGAAATATCATGAATTTTCTGGAAAAAAAAAAAAGAAAATCCTTTGGTCTGCCAGAAAAACCTTTCCCCTTTTTGGAAATTTCTTTTGCTCTCTTACATATGGAATTTCTGAAAGAATTCTATTCCTGCTGTTTTGATCACATCTCCAAAATGGGATCCTGCTTCGTGAGCCTGCCATGGGCAAAGCAGGATTTGCCCTTTTGCTCTGTAAGATGGCCTGTACAGACAGACCTGTTTGTTTAGCAGAGCATTACAACTAAACGATACAAACAATGTTAAGTAACGAACTTTGCTAATAGATTTTGATGAATTTCAAAGGCCAATTAAACCAAGAAGAGCACAAAGTAGCATCATATAAATATTTAATGTAAACTTATGGATTACACTGTTCTGGTGACTGCTGTCAAAGGCACTTTGAAACCACATGTGGCTCGTGATAGCAAGACAGAGCCAGTTGCAGCCAGAGATGAGTTCAGACTCCTCTAATAAACACCCCTCCTGGGATCACTTTCAAGTGCTAAAATTTTATGAGTAGCTAAAAAATGAGAGTTCTGCAGTCAACAATAAGCATCATCGTATTTCCTCTCTGCCCTAATGAAGGTGATGGAATATACATTTTTAGTACCAAAAACAAAGATAACGTGGTTTTGAGAGACAAACGACAAGCAAAGCAAAATGTTCTCATGGAAAGGGAGCCTTTGTAGCCAGCGTTGGTCTCCAGATGCTCTTAGAGCAATGGGTTTGGAAGGAAGCTCATCGTACCAGCTGCTGTTGGTGACGTGCGCCTGGGTTGGAGCTGCTGCTACTGGGCTCCGTGGTGCACAAATGGATCGATCCCTGCGTGTGCCATGGAGAGAACAGCATGTTCTGCCCTTGAGTTTGATGAGCTGGTGCTGCTGGCACGACCATGAAACCCCTGTGGTAAGTGCCTGCTGGGCTGTGCTCATCCTCCTTGATTCACTGCTCCCCTCTTCCCATTTCAGCCATCAGTCATAGGGGTTGCTCTCAGGATGGGGTAATTTTGGTGGCTGTGCAAGGTGGGATCCGTGCAGTGATCCGTGGGCAGGACTTTCCCTTGGATTAAGATGAAGCTATCACACTGGTAGAAGTTAACAAAGGGCAGGGAGAAAAGGGGATGAAGAAGCTACATGCCGATTAGAAGATGGTTTGAGTGACCCATTTTCTCAACTAAAATTGGTGGTAGGAGTCATTTCTAGCACTCCCCACACAGCACAACTTTCCATCTAGGAATATAGGGCATTGGAGCTGAGCCCATTTTTCAAGCAGGGATGCTGAGGGCAGAGGTGCAGAGGAAGCTTTCAGCATGGCTGCTGCCTGCTGACTCCCATTGCGTCCTCCCTCATCACCCAGGGAATGTGGCCAGGAGCAGGTTTCCTGCATGGAAGTCAGGGCTGTGTCTGGTGTGGCTCCCTAATGGAATTTGGATTCATGCAGCCAGTAACGAGCACACGAGGACAGCATCTCTGCATCTATAAGCCCTCCCTTGGTAAGAAAGAACCTTAATCTGGTTCCCAGATCTCTCTCTTGATGATAGATTGAGGAGAACAAAACCAAACCAAAACAACCTATATCACAAATCTCTGATGTCACAGGCAGGTTTTCCCAGGTTCATCTCAGAGTTTCATGACTGACAATGTCTTGGCATAGAATCACAGAATCGCTGGAGTTGGATGGGACCCTTAAAGGCTGTCTAGTCTAACTCCCCTGCAGTGAACAGGAACACCTACAGCTCCGTCAGGTTGCCCTAATAACAACGTAGTAATAAAATAATAAAAGGTAAAAATGGCAATTTGCAGGTAAAAAGATCCCTAAGCACTCGCAATAATGGCAACTTAGAATCCACATTTCCAGAAAGTTTTATAATGCTAGAGACATCTGTGTTTAGCACCGTACTGCCTTTTATTTTCAATCGTTTTTCTCATTTAAAAGATGTGTGTATCTCATTATATCTTCAGCTCTGAGCCAGCATTTAATTCTCTGATTGCATATGGTCGGTACATCATGTGCCATCACACCCACCAAAATAATGAAATGACAGTTCCCTTTGCAGTGTGGAAGACTAGAAATAACTTTCTGCTGAGAGATGCTATTAATTTTTTTCCCTCTCTTCCCTCTTCCCCCCCTCCTAGTAAAAGTGAATTGCTAGGTGGCCAGGGTTCAGATCTCAGGAAGCATATTCTGACTTCTCTGTGACTTGTCACACACAGGCAGCACTACAGCTTTGGTATTTATGGTATATTACACATGTTAGAGGTATTTTGAAAAGCTACAGGACATACCAGTCTTTTTTTAAACCTATTATTCATTGGCCTCCCAATCTTTCCTTTATGCCACAGAATATTTTTCTTATTTCCCTTGATGTTATGAATTGATGGCCTTAAGAATGTGCTCTCATCAGGAAGATGCTCCCACGTTTCCCTTTGCAGGTTGACCCGGAGCCCGGTGAGCAGTAGGTGGCTCTGTCAGCTCTTCTTTGGGAAGGTTGATTAGCATACCTGCGTTCTTCCCCCATCAGTTTTTCCAACTTTATTTATGCTGTTCGTCTTGTTTTAATCCCCTCTCCTTCCCTCAGTGTTTCTTCCAACTTTGAGAAGCTTCCCTCTGCCTAATTGAGAAAATTTCTTGTGGTTTGTGAAAAAGCTTAAAAGAAGCCTGAAAGCAGTGAGAAGCAGCAGTGGGGATTCTTGTCTGACTAGACAACAGTGTAAGGGATGCTTCTGGTGCAGCAGCATCAGCTGTGAGGTCTAGAAGAGCTCCCACAGCCCAGGGCAATCGGTGCCCATCTGCTGAGCTCACGTAGTGCACTCCTGGTTATGCCAGAACACAACAGGGAGGACTATTTAATATAAGAATCATTATCTCTATGATATATATAATATAACAATCTCTATGATATGTATAATCTCTATGATGTATATAATATAACAATCAATGTCTCTAATATCTTAATTAATCACCACGAGATGATACTTTAGGGAAGGAGCTGTGGCAGAACAGGTGCAGAACTATCACGATGTGCTGGGAGCCCCAGCAGGGCTCTGGGCTCAGGGTGGGGGCACAGAACATGCAGCCCCACTTCTCCTGAGTTCCCCCACCTACAAATTGATCGATGTCTTTTGTCAAAACCCCAGTGACCTGTTTCACTGCCTTTATATCCCTGCTGAAGCCTAAGTGGTGAATGTTGCTCCTGAGGGTAATAAAGGAGAAGATGTACATTTACCCCAAAGGTATCCGTTACAATTTAATAATGTTTTCTTCCCTTATTGTTTTTTTTTTTTTTCCTCATGAACTCTGCTGACATCCCTTTGAGTAACGCTTTCCTTCCACTGTTCTTTTATCAAGTCCCCTGTTGCTTCAGAGCAATTTCCTGCAAACTGATGGTGCTGATGGCCCTGGGTTTGTATGGAAGTTGTTATTGCTGTGCAGTTTGGGCAGGGGTGGGACTCCGTGTTCCAACGGGAAGGCTCTGCTGCAAGCACGAACCACTTGGAAAAGACACTTGTCAACAAGCCCCAAAGTCACTGCAGCCTTCATCTCGCACGGTGGTGTTTATTCTGCTTGACTTCAGTGAACGGATCTCAGAAAGTAAAGACAACACCAGGAAATGGGTGGGTGTTTGTTCAAAGGGAAGTAAACCCAAATGTGCTTTTCAACAGCATTCACCTTTCAAGGTGCCAACCCTTGTGAAGTTTCCTAGGCTGCCAACACTCTTTGAAGCTGCGCTCCCACTCTTTGTGTCCCTGATGTTGACAATGTGCCTGGGAGCACAGCCCCTGATCTGCCAGCTCCCACCTATGTTACAGTCCGCAGTGAGACATCCTTTTTCCTTTTCCTACCAGGTATTTTTTAAATAAAAGGCAGACTCCTTAGTGGCAGCTTGGTTATTCATCAATATTATTAGATTTTTCCTTCCCTCTCCAGGAGCTAGGAATAGAAACCTATGAAATTACTGCGGAGGATGCACTCTTAAAACAAAGCACCGTGTAAGGAGGATGTGAAAAAAAAAAAAGAAGTATATCTGAAATAGAGTGAGATTTTATGCACCAGTGCAGGGGGAATATTGCATACAATACTCAGAGTATGAGCTGGCAGGAACCTGGCAGGGAAGAAGTGTGGGGCAGGCAGGCAGGCAGGATGCACCATGCCCTTGCCCTGCTGCTGGTGCTCACCTCTCCTGTGTTAGATCATCCATGCAGCTTCTGGCCAGAGCCAGCAAGGCATAAGGGCACTTTTGAGGAATACATTGGATTTTTTCCATGTTCTCAAAGCTGAGATGTACAGAAACTCAGAGAAAAGTGATGTCTCCTTGAAATCTTGGAGAGTTGTGCTGCAGGGGCATGGACACCTCATGTCGGGACAGCAGGTGGTAGATGGGGTTGTGTTCCAGCTGGTTTGCATGACATGAATCGGGGAGAAGGGCAGCAGCAGGGATCCCTGCCCCAGCAGCACACCCAGGCAGGAGGCAACCAGACCTTCCTGGTCACATTCGGGTGTGGCATCACATTTTTTCAGTGGGTGACACGAGGAAACTAAGTCTAAAGTGAGGGCTGTACCCAGAGTGCTGGGTGTTGGAGCAAGGGCTGGTTGGAGGGAGAGGTGCTTGAGGGGCATCTCAGCCAGTTATGGCAGCAGGTGGCTTTCCAGTCAGTGCTTGTGCTCCTTTTCTTTGGGAGATGCCTGTCAGCCTTGTCACAGCCTAACTCGAGCCTAGGGAACTTCTCGGTGGGCAATGCCTCATCTCTAATTTAACAAGCAGAGGAATAGAAAAGGCAGCCTTCCCCCTGACGGTAACAGGAGAGCAGCCTTCATCCTGCTGCTGCAGCCACTTCGCTGTGGGGCCTGTTCATAACCCATGACATCATGGAAGCACAGCTGCTGTTCTGTTTCTGCTGCAAATACGCAGCGTGCAGATGTGGCACTGCCTACAAAAGTCCTGGGCTTCCCAAGAAGTTATTGTGCTGCCTTTCCATCACCTTTCAGGCAAGGGTTAATAAGGCCACGGCGTGGTGGATGACAAAACGTGGAACTTTTCTCTTTGCAGTTTTCTTAGGCACAAGGTTCACCTGTGGTTCAGTGTTTCATTAAAATTAAGGCTGACAGCTTTTCCACTTAAATTAAATTAATGAGATGTTTGAACTAGTGCTAAATTGTTTGTGCAGATCTTTGCTGCTTGATATCATCTCTGTGCTCCCTTCCCATGGGCACCCTCTTGTTGCTCCCCTGGCCGTGCTGGGATTAAAGGAGCAGTTGGTACCAGCACTGGGAGCACATAAATTCACCACTTTATGCAGAACCATTCTTGTACAGGGGAAAAAAGTTTACTTTTTTTTTTTTCAAGCAGTTTTCTGTCTCTCTGACCAAGCAGGGTGCTTTAGCTGCCAGTCCAAGGTGCTGTCTGACAGCAGTTCTGTCTCACGACGCCCATGCTTTAGGGAGATTTCTCTGCTTTGCCCATTTTTGCAGGGTTCTCACTTCAGATCCACTTAACTCACCCTCTTCCAGCCCCATACTGCTCACAGTGACCTCCCTGCAGTTCTCATCCCTGTTCTACAGGTGCTGCTGCTTCCTATCCCTTTCATTTAGAATGAGATGGGTTTACAGAGGCTGCTGATTAAGCTAACGAGCTTGTTTAGGCCAAAATGGATTAAGAAAGGCTCAAAGCAAAGGAGGAGGAATGTAAGTAGCTTGAATTTGCCTTTTTTCTTGGGTTAGAAGCAATGAGTGGGGTCTGCTTGCTAATGGTGATCTGTTGATGCTGCTAGGAGCTTAGAGGTTGGATCCAATCTGGGAGTCAGCTTGGAGAGGTGACAAGAACCTCATAGTGATGGGAATTTTGTTCAGTGCTATATCTGTTCCCTGAGCTCTTCTAGGAGGGTGCCTGGGCTACGTAGCAGCTACAAGTGTTAGTGTTTTCATCATAAGGAATGCAGTGCTGTGAGGAGAGCATCTAATTTGTAGAGCAGGCAGACAATAGCAGCCTTGTAGAAGATGAGCGGAAAAATAAGCTTTGTGTAATTTGCTAAATCTGAGTGCTTCCTTTGCTGTATTTTTGCAGAGGAAGACTTGCTTTGTTATAGCATAGGTCCCACGGCAGGGCAAAGAGGCTGGGAGCTTTGGTTGCCTGACTGAAGAGGGGAGGGAGCACATCTGCTCTTTCTTGCTTGAAAATTAATCTGCTGGAGGAATTAATAGCAGTAAAGGAGATGAGAAGGCAAAGTATTTATGTATCTTAAGAGATCTTTAGCTGTGGTCTGATACCTCAAGGAATCAGGCATCTCAGTGTTGTTTGTGGCCACAAAGTCTATGGTTTGTGGTGAAAATAACATCTGTTTCTTAAAATTTCAGATTTCCTTATTTCATTGTCTTTCACACCATTTGCATTGTAGCTCTGTTGCAGTTCAAAATGGATGTAGGCAGTGCTGTTGATAAGCACTTGCTTATCGTCTTTTCTGCACTTTGGTCTCTGGTTGGAGCAGTGGAAATGCCACCCAAATGGTCAGCTTGCAAGGCTGGAGCACACTTAAAATGAACATCGTTTGTTTGCAGAAGCCCACAAGTTAAGTAAGCTGCCAGACTGTTTTGGCAAAGGGGAAAAAGTCACGATCGTTGCCCAAACGTGGTATCTCTTGGGCCATTGGTATTATTGCAAATATTATACTGAGTAGCAAATTACTGAGCAAGAATAAATGTCAGCAGAGCAGAAGAGTACCGTCCTTATGGAGAATGGTTTTTGGCAGAATGGTTTGTTACCCAGGATTCCTCTGCTCCAAGGAGCTGAAATGGGATTAAATGTCGAGCTGTGTTTGCAGGGTGGTCTCTTGGCTGCTAGCATTTCTATCAGGTCAATATATTCATGCAGAATCCAGATGCTGTTTTATAATCAGAGCTTTTGATATTCTTTGTGCAAAACTTTCTGCTTCTTTCTGAATCATCAAATGAATAGTCTAGCCATTAAGTTATTTTTAACATAGCATCCCTTTCCCTCTCTGTGCAACCATGATCTCTTAATATACGTAAACAGAGGGGTGTTTAAAGGAGCAAATTAAAAATCCATCTAGAGCAAAGTACCTTTGATTTAGGGAGCAAAAAGTTCAGAAGACAAAAATGAACATATCATACAGCTATGGCCTGTTAACTTTGCAGCTCATAGGCCATTGGGGAGAGAAAGGAAGATGGGTGCTGTGATAGAGATGGCTTTGTTTAAATAACTGTTCATATGAGTTGTTTCTGCATGGAATGTCCATTTAGAATGGCACTCCAGAATTTGTGCCCAGCTGCTGTTTTATTATTGCCATACGGATCCATCAGGCAGCTTTGAATAACCTGAGCCTTTTGGGCTGATGCTGTTTCTTCAGGATTATCAGTGAGTTTTGTGTCCTTTCCTGTTTGCATTCTCATCCGAGTTTTACAGCAAACAGCAATGAGAAATGCCAGAGGGCAACTTTTCAATTCTTAGCAAAACAAAAATATGTGCCAGGATTCATGCATATATTCATGTGGACACCTGTGTTATTGAAACGCGTTTCCTTTGCTGTTTGTGGTGTATTTACTTGAACCATTCTAAGATTCAAGTAATGCATAATACTAAAAAATAATACTAAAACTCTCCTGTGGTGCTTGGTAGGAAACACAAAACTTTTTATGCTTGGAAATGTTCCATTATATATTACTCACTCTTTCCTTCAAGCGTAGAGCTTTTTTCTTGGCTGGAACCAATGCAAACCCCCGAGGTTCTCAACCTTCTTTGCTCTGACTAGGGTGAACTTGTAAATTCCAAAGGTCAATATTTGCTTTAAAAACACATTTCAGGGCAGCCCCATTTACTGCCTGGTACTGAATTTACTTGTCACCAAGACATCTGCATCTTTGGTTAGCTTGTTTAGCTTATAGATTGATGGGTTTTCTCCTCTTCTCCTCCCCCGTAGGGAGATTTGGGTTTCATTCTCCTCTCAGGCTCATGTTCCAGGTGACTCACTCTTTGGGGAGATATTGGCCATGTAAAGACTGTATCTGTGTCTTGGAGCTGGTGCCTCATGGCTGTCAATGGATGACAGACTGCTAAGACAGTACAATTGGGAGGAATATGGTGTGATGTTTGGTGGGAGGTGTGGCAAGGTCCTGACTCACTGCTCAGATATCCTCCTATCCATCTCCTCCTGTTTGACATACGTCCAGAATGTAGCTCTAAGCACATGTGCAGAACTTTATTGCTGTAACAAGCTTTAATGGCCTGAACAACGCTTGAGATGAAGAGCAGCAGCAGACTTTTAATTTGGAGCAAGGGAAGAATACCAGGGAAGGCGAATATCCTATATCTGTATACATCTGTGCTGTGGTGTCACATTGCCATCCCATCCTACTGGCACAGGTCCCCGACATGAGGGATTTGCTCTGATACAGCACTGCTGTGAGGTGGTGCAGCTCTACCTCACCCCCTACAGAGCTAATGAAATTAATCAGGAGTTCCTCCTATGGGAAATCAGTGTGCTGGGTGCTTCCTCTAGGTGTGACCTAAACATCCTGCCTTGTTTGCTACCATCAGGCTGAAGCAATGGCACTTGTTCTTTATCTTCCAGCCAAACCTGGATTCAGGGTCTCTTATCTGTGAAAAATCATAAATCAAAATAGTGGGATGTGCCATGCTGATAATTGATTCTTCCAAGAATATTTTTTTCCAAAGCTTAAATTATTTCCAACAACAAGTTATAATGAAGACTAAGTGTATTTATGAAGCAAAATCATTAACAATGGATTAGACAGTGGAATCCAATTTTCTGTTCCATCAGTGATGCTAACACAGACTGAGATTTCATTGATGTATTGGGCATCGTTGTCGTCCTCTTAACTGAGAGAAAAATTGTATTTGCCATTTTCCACTGGCTGCACTGGGTAGGAAGAACTGCATATTATACAAAGGATCAAGTCAGATTCCTAATGGAGAAAATGTTTACAAGAAAATAAATATTTCACAGGCATCTCATATGCCTTTGTATTTCATCGTATTTAATGTATGAATGCAACTATTTTACTCACATGGATGTGGATTTTTCCTCTTATAATTGATGAATTAAGTAGCTAAAGGTAGAGAAGTATGTTTCTACAGTGGACGTTGTTAGGGTTTTATAATAAGTGCATACAGGATACAGGAAACTTTCTAAGAGCTGTGTGTGGGATTTTTTTTTAAATAAGAATAGAACTTGGAAAGAAAACGTTAATTCACTTCTTTCAAAGTATTAAGTCCTAAATTCCAGGTGTTTGAAGTTTTGATCCCTGGTTTTACACCACATATGATCAGCACTGTTGTGGCTGACCCTGCTCCCATGTGGCTTCCATGCAGCTCACCACAATGGGCTTCACAGGTGGTAGAAAGGAAACAGCCAGAACTGTGGGTAGCCAGGGTTACTCCAGTGGACCGATCACCATTAGGATGAGTAGAGATCAGGACTAATCTAACCCTACCCTAGTATCATCTGCAGGAGTTACTGCCTTGCTGCTCTTCTCCTGGCCAATTGGGAATGTGTTAAGCAGCAGAGGCTTGGTAGTGAAACTCATAAAGGAAAACAGAAGTTTAATTCCGCTCCTTGCTTTCTTCTACCCCAGTGTTCAAGTTTTAGCATTGTAAGTAGCCTTTGGTAGACTAAACTGTACGAGGGACGTCCATATGATGTGTGTGGTGGTCACTGAGAAGGGATGCTGGCTGTCTGCATAGTAAAGCTGCATCTTTATCCTACTTCACACAGAATAAATCCAAGCTAGCATTTGCTGGATCTTGTGAGGGATCTTTGGTTCTTCAGTGTTGTGTGCTGTATCGCAAGGTCACTGGCGTACAGAATCATTAAGGTTGGAAGAGATCACTAAGATCATCTATTCCAACAGTGAACCCATTGCCACCATAATATGATGCTCTGGGAGCTTATGTAGGTTTGTGAACAGTGGGCTTATTCTCATTTATTGGTCTTTCCCCCCCCCTTTCTAAATCACACCCTGCCAGAATAATATATCTAGATTTTGGACCACTGAGTTATAGTAAAATGAAATACTAGGTTTTCATCTCAATGTTATAGCAAGGCTGTGATTGATAGGAAGGGGGGAAAAATACTTTATTTAAGGGAAAGCAATTTTTTTTTTTTTAAAAAAAAACAACTTTTATTTTAAAAATATACACGAAAACTTTAACTTCAAAAGCAAAAACAAACATGACTTTGCTGTAGGCTTCTAATGAAATTTGTTTCTTCTACCACCTAAAAATACCTCAAACTAATCAATTTCTGATTCAGCTCCAGGTGACCGAAAGGAAATTCAAGCAGAAGATAAGAAAGCCTGGTTGTGTTCAGACTTGTCTTAATGCAACCATGGTATTTTCTCCCTGCTGTAAATTCTAGAGGATTTAATCTCCAGGCATGGGCTGCCCTCGTTAGAGGGTTGGGAGAGGTGTTTGGAAGGAAGACTTGCTACAGGAGGTCTGCTTAGTGCCTCTGCCCGTTAACAGAATGATTAAATACAAGACTGAGCTGTAACCTGGGGTAAGCAGCCAAGAGGAGCTTTACTCCTTACTTTCCCTCATTGTGCAGCGCAGCCACTGTGCCAGAAAGCTCCCATTTCCTGAAGGATTAGCAGCCCCAGAATAGCACATTGATAGCACACCTACCTGGGACTTGATGCTGCAGACACTGTTTTATATTGCCCTTTGGAAATAGCTCTGATGAAGTTTCTGTGGGGTTGGGACACTGTGGTGCTGAAGGATACAAATGCAGTGTTGCCCTCGCCATAGATCTCAGCATGGCAAAGATATTATACCTCCTTCACTAACAGCATGGGGCTGGGTTAACATCTGCAGCTGTTGAGTCACTGTGTAAATAACATGAGGTCACCATCTGCATCTCCAGCATGCTGCCACAGGGACTGTAGTGATAAAGAAAACCATCCATCGAATACCCCATCCTGCTCCTCCAGAAGCTTTTCTGTCCAGCATTCCTCTTGGGAAGATGAAGACCTCACACGGGGAGCAGGACCTGTGAGCTAGGGTTGGGCTGCAGATGCTCCCAGGGAACTTGGAGGCCCTAGGAGAAAACAAGCTGCATTGCAGAGTCCATCCTGTGATTGGAAAATAAATTTATTTCTTGCTGTTGAGGAATTCAAGTCAGAATGTGCCATATGAAGCATTTCCCCAGGGGATATGGCTGGCAGATGTGTTGGTGAGCTCCTACAGCCCGCATCAGGCAAAACAAATGTTCACAAAACCAATAATAACCATTCAGAACCATTCAGTTCTGCCTTCAAAACCAGAGAGGCTCTGAGATGCATCTAAGATCAACTTTCTACTTTGTAGATTTCCTGTGTGAATTCATGTCTCCCTGCCACAGGGTACTGCTGTAAAAAGTGGACCATCCTCAAATGAGAGCAGCATAAGGAGGGGAACGCTTAAATGCGCTACTGGGGGGGGAGAATGGAGGTTGAATTGGAAGTGGCCAAAGAATAGGAGAGCGCACAGTAGGACCTATCTGATTTCTTTTGTGTGTCACCCAGAGAATATCAGGAGGTCACAGACTGGGGGAATTCTTCTTAATGCTGAAACTGTTCTCTTAATGTCACGGTTGTGTATTGCATGTCAACATCAAATACAAGGGAAAAAAATTATTCTGTTTAGAAAATCATCAAAAGCTGTCTTCAAAGAATAATGCGTCAGGCCCATGTAAGCACTCTGACGTTTCTGATGTTGCTTTCATCCTCATTAGTCTTTAATGACTTGATGAGTGACTTTTTGTCTATCAAAAGTTAAAGAGACTTTTAACTTTGTAAGCATCTTGCTTATCAGCAATGTCTGCTTTTTTTTTAGTCTTCCCTATTGCATTACACTTTGTGTGCTTGCAAGCCTTGTATTAAACAAAGTAGGGCTTTTACTTTTTCCGGGCAAACGTTACTTCTTTACGAATTCTGCAGGGTTGGTCCATTTCCAAATCAAATGGATGTGTTAAATTGGACTGGGACAATGAAGACCCAAGGGATGGCAGAAGATGCCATCTTCTGAAGCGTAGCCTTCGTCTGGCCAGCCGGGGTGGCTCAGTGTAACGAATCAGCTCTGTTTACTGAAGTGCTCCCAGTGTTTGCTGTGTGTATCCCTAAATGTCATTGCTGAGAAGCAGGCGGAATTCCCGCAGGTAAACTGGTCTCAGCTGTTGGCTGTTGTTAGGGAAGGTAGCAGATTTCTAATCCGGGCAGATATTTCTGTTTCAAGCTGGAAACTCTTCAAAAATAGATCTTTGATGTGAAACAGTAACTAGAAATGAAGGGCACAACAAACTGATTGTGTTCCTGTTAGCAGAAATCATGTCTGCTTGTGCTTTCTTGCATCTGTGTTGGAGAAAAAAGCCTTTTCTAAAGTGCTGCTATTAAGCTTATCTGTTGCATGGAGCTCGCATATAATAGCTAGATGATGCAAGTTACTGTTTTCTAGGGAACAGCATATGCAGTGTCCATTTTCTTTTAATTATTAGATATTTTTTGATGAAGTCATGTATCTCCATTGCTCTGAAAGCAGCACATCTCCAGACAGCATCCTCCCCTTCCATCCCCTCCCACCATCACGTGGTGCATGCAGGTATTGCTCAATGAAAGCCTCTGCTGTGGGGTACAATTAATACCATTCAAAACAGACTATGTGCTTGAGATAAACTACCTTCTGCAGGTGTGCTGCCTCAGAGGAGTCTATAGCTTGTGTTTAAGAGGATTGACAAGGTGTTTGGGCTTCTGTGAAAGAGGGAGAGATTTAAACTTGTGAAGGAGCTACGAGTTCTCATCTTCCTTGGTGGTCTGGGGTTCTCTAATCCAAATACTTGCTTACATTTAATTAGAGACGGGCCCTGAAGTGACTCAGTGGGCTGTGTGCGTGCTGAATCCACAGCTGAGACAAATTCATTTGCCACGTGTAACACAAACACGGCTGAGCACCTCGCTCTGAAACGCCGCAGAGATCAGGTTGGAAGTGATTGTCGGTTTAACACCCGCTTTGGAAACATACGCTTGTTGTAAAATCATGCCTATCAATGAAACCAAGCTGGAATTAAGCATGTGAATTGCTGGAGTAAATATGCAAGTAAAATGCAATGGAACTAACTAATGGAGCCCTGGTGATGTGGTATTTGTATCTTGTGGTTTCCATAGATACATGTGACAGTGTTTTGCAAACACTCTACACCACCTGAAACATTTCTGCTACTTCAGAAATAATAATTACACTTAAGTGCCTTCTGTGGAAAACATTCCCTAAGTGTTTTTTGAATGATGATAACTGAACGGGCTTTCAAAGGTCACTACAGCTTCCTCAGCTCTAATCTCAACTCTCTTTCCCCTAAACAAGATGTGGAAGTAAAAAAGAGACAGAGAAATCCTGCAGCCCAAGGTCTGTGTGTATGATTTTATGATGGGCTTCAGGGAGAATAAATCAGCTTGGGGCAAAAGGCTCAGATGGACACATGGTGTGTATGTGACAAGGCCGGTTGTACAGGTCTGATGAGGAGCGGCTGAGGGAACTGGGATGGTTCAGTCTGGAGAAGAGGAAGCTCAGGTTGGATATTAGGAATAACTTCTCAGAAAGAGCAGTGAGGCACTGGCACGGCTGCCCAGGGACATGGTGGAGTCACTGCCCCTGGAGGTGTTTGAGAAACATGGAGATGTGGCACTTAGGGACGTGGTGAGGGTGGGTTGGGGTTGGACTCGGTGATCTTAGTGGTGTTTTCCAATTTTAGTAATTGTGTGATTCTACCCACGGTGGGTAGAGAGTGAAGGATCCATTGGGGAGATGCAGCTTTGAAAGAAGATGAGAGACAGAAGAAAGGTTCAGGGCAGCTATGGGGTGAGTGATTGCTTCCGCATCATGCAGTGACTTTGAATTTGGCTGGTAGGTGGGGAGGACAGTCATTCCTTTCAGCACATGAAGGTATCCTTAGCAATAAGAACTTACAAAGAAAGGAACGTTGAACCTAAGGCAGCACTTTGCTAATGGGAAATTGTCTTTTTCTAGAAATGCAATTTCCAAATGAGGCCAATGGTTTGAAAGGTCTGGCCCCAGTGCTGGGATCAACCCGTGGTGGAACTCTGCACGCACCATGTTGTGATGGGGCAAAAGCTGGATCTCTGGAGCCTCAGCCCCACAGAGCACAGTGAGTTCTGGCCACAGCTCAGCTCTGGCGCTGACTGTGGAGGCTGAGCTCTGACAAAAATCTGGCTCATCTTATGAAAGAATAATTGAAACAGTCAGAATTATTATTCTCCTTGCTCAGTTCTCCCTCATATCAAAAATGCATTTCCCCCCTCTATGCTCTAATTAAAAACTAAAGGAGGAGGAGGAAACTAATAATGCCAATTACACATTTGGCTTACGAAAAAGAAAAGGAAAGCACACTCCAATGCGTTTGTGGACAATAAGTAGGAAATGATTCACGCTTAATAAAGCTCTTTGCTGTTAATCTCCCTTAACCTAGGGGTTCTGTTACTTATATTGAAAAGTCTCCTCGCTTTCTGTCAGGTTATTGCAAAGAGCAAATTTTCATTATTACTTTTTGCAGGGTCTATGTCACCTGCTGCCTCTGGGGCGCTGTGCAGCTCTCACAGCATGCAACCCAATCACCATCATGGTGAAAGTGTTTTATCATTGTGGTGTTCCTTCATCTCAATCACTAAAGTGTTGGGAGAAGCAGAAGAAGATGTCCCAGGCCATGCACTGGTGTTGAAGAAGGCTTTCCAGTAGGCAAACCTACTGTGTTCTGTCCAAAGCATGGCTATGGGCAGGTGTGGAAGGGCTGCTAGGGTGGGCTGCTCATAAGGGCTGTTGGAATCTGCTCCTGGAAAGGTTTCTGGGTGGGTTCCCACCACCAGAGGGCTGAGGATGAGTCTGGGCTGGAGAATTTAGGAAAGGATCCCCAAGCTAACCACCTCGCTGGAACACTCAGGGCAGAGGGGATGGATGTGATTAGCACAGTGTGTTAAAAACATATTTTTCTCATGTGATGCACAGACTTTCACAGCTTTCTCATCCCATGGAGGAATGCCTAGAAGCTGATGTTATTAAATGACTGATGTTATAGAAGCTGTTATTGAGGAGTGAGGGGCTGCAGAACGGATACTGCTGACAGCTCCTCATGCTAAATGATTTTCTTCCCAGCAGTGTCATTCTCTGACCTCTGCCTTGTCCCTGGGTTTCATGTATTCAAAGATTTCTTGATTTTGGTCCGTGACATTAAATTTCTCCATGGTTATTCTGAAGGAGCCATGGCAGCAGAGGCCGAGTGATTCACCCTGTCTGTAAGGGACATCCTGGGAGGATGTAGATTCAATGCCATCAGTGTCACTGAGAGCTGAAGATGATAATGGAGCCTCTGCTGCATGTATACCACCAGGTCAAGGTGAGCCAAAGTGTATTGGGTGGGGGCTGAGCAGCAGCAGCAGCACAATAGCAGAGGCATAAGGAAAAGAAAAAAAAGATATTTTTGTGGAAGACCTAGTGTCAGATCCAAGAGCTAGTGTCAGATCCTGGCCCTGCTGGAACCGGGTTGTCAGAGAAAGGCACCAGCTCCAGTTGAGACCTCTTCAACCTGCGGGGTTCACAGGGGAGTCCAATCTTGATTTGGTGTCAAATCATTCAAAGGCAACTTTCCCACTGATTTAATGTGCTGTTTTTGTTTTATCTCCTTATTTCTGTGAATCCAACTGTGCGTCTGAAGTCCTTTAATTTTCTTGTGAGAATGATATTCCATATTCAGAGGTGGATAAAAAACTAAAGCAGGAACTTTATCTAACTGGATTATAAGTCCTTTATCAGACATTTGCTGTACAGCTGCATGTTGTTCCCTGTTAATGCAATCAATACAGTGCTCTCTTGCAGCATTGTTACAGGCAGGTTACACTTTTCAGGTTCTTGCCAGAGAACTTTGAAGTAGTTTGCATGAATTTGCTCATTTCTCACTGTGTTTATTTGAAAATGCCTTTAATTAACTCCAAATCAGATTTCGAAGTCCAACCATTTCTCCCTTTTGTGATTTGCAATGGAAATTTCACCTGAAAAATCAAGGCTTACAGAGGTCACTTTCACTTTCATCTTTTCATTTCAGGTCCAAATACATCAGAAATCTATCCTTGGAAGCATACGTACACCCCTACTCAAACATTTAAAACACCAGGATTTCATCATTGGGCAGATTGAGTGTGACTTTGTAAGAATTCTTCTCAGGTGTTGAAGTTCTGCAGCCACCACCAGTAACTGAAATGATGCAAGAAATTCCACTCAAGTGAGATGCTTGTTATGGTAAAGAACAAGAAAGTGCACAGAGAGGCAGTTCCCCTGGCAGAATGTGATCTCTAAATGGTTTTCCCTCCCTCCCATTTAAAATGCAAGAAGCAAGCAGACATAGGGAGGAACTCGCTTTAGGTTCAAAGAGCTGTTGGTGTAAAGGATCAATAGATCCAGTGCTGTATTTAATGTTGTACAAAATGCTGGACCAAGCAATTATTTTTGATTCATCAGTGTGCTAAGTGAAGCATTCAAGTGTGACTGAAAATTCTCATCTTTTCTTTTTTTCTGATGTAGCTGAAATATTTTGTCTTTAGAGGTGGTTCTGTTAAAGATGAATCTGCTGTTCTCGACAGGCATTGCCAATGCTTTGCTAATCGAGTTTTGGTTTTTAAGGTTTTTTTTTAGCATTCACTCCATCTCATATCCACAGGCAGCTGATGCTGGAGGGACACTTCTAGCAGCACCAGTGTCCCCCAAGGCACCTGGCTGCAGCATCACACAGCAGATGTGCTTGCTGACCTTGCAGGGGAAACCCTGGAGTTGGATCCATCTGACTCAAATAATCTAAAAAGCATAAATCTAAACATAGGGCAACACACTGAAAAACCAACAGATTACAAATGCTTAGCCACTTTGCTTCTAAACACTTCAGCAGTGCTATATTCAGTAACACCAGCAGCCAGGTGTCATAATGTCTAAAGCAAAAACTGCAAGGAAAGCTCATGCACTTCTTTTTACATAGGTAATAGCTGCAGGTGCTTGTGACATCCTTTCTCAGCCCACAGGAGAGCTGAGATAAAATGAATTTATGCCTCAAGCCTGCAGGGGATTTCCAGTGGAAATGACTTGCAAGTACTGTTTCTTCCAGATGAGACGAGCAGAGGTTTTGATCGTGAGACTGATGCTGTCCTGGGCATAGAGGGACTTTGCAAACAAAATGATGACTTCTGCAAATCTTTTCAGCTGCAGAACAGTGAGCTGAAGGCAAAAAATTAAATGCCATGGTAGCTGCTGACAGCCTCATGTGAGTGTTTTATGACATTCTGGATAGATTAAGAAGAGCCCTTAGGATTTCCACTTTTCACCTAGGATCTCTGTGGGCTTGGATATATAGAGAAATAGGAAGCTGGGAGCAGAAAAGGTGTTAGAAATGACAAGAGTATTCTAAGAGGGGACCTAATCTTGTGCCTGGGAGATGACACAAACAACTCCCTAAAGTAGAGGAGGCCAAGAACATATCTGCTGAAGGCTTTTATGGAAACCTGCTGCTCCTGAGAACAGCCTGGTGCTGTTTGGAGCTCTGAGGCTTCAATTCCTTTCAGGTGCTCTGTGCCTGTTGCCAAACATGTTGGTTTTATAGTGCCATAAGTCTTCCTTTGAATGCTACTGAGCAATTGCCTCAATTTGGAGGCAAAGGGAACTGATTATCCCAATTCTGGAAGATGTAGTTCCTTGAACAAAGTTGCAGCTTTTTATTTTTCAATATGATTTGAGCACACTGAAAAAGACTGCAGCTCTTCGATTCCCTGTGCTGTAATGGATTAGAGACATGGGTTTGTCCTTGTAGTCGTGAGCTGTGAAAATGCAAATGTAACCCCAGGTGTTTCCTATTGCTATTATCCCCAACTGAAACTGTAGGCACCCTTGCTCAAAGACATACAAAGATGCTTGTTTCAATAATGTGTATATATACAATGTCTGTCTATCAAAATCCTTCCCTGCATTTCAATTCCAAGCTAAATCCTGTTGGATCCATTCCATGCACAATACAGAATTTCCTTGAGTAACAGACATGCTTGTGAGGAGGCAGATCGCCCAACAACGTTGTTATTTGCCTTTCTGCCTCCCTTCTCTCTCTCCATTTAGAGATCAGCTCTTCCCTTCCCTCTGGGAAGGTGTGTGATGCTGGTTACAAGGCAGCCATCTGCTAATGCTTCCTGCACTGTGATGTTACTCTTTCAGTTACTGCATTTCTGGCAATTTGCTCTTTGTGTGGCTGGTATTATATTACAGGACAGTCAAGTCTTTATTTGAAAAATGGTTGAGTTTAGGCCCCCGTAACTCCAGTCTGACACCTGAACCTTTTAGCATAGAAACATCCCTTTTTTTTTTTGGCCCTAGAGCTTGCTGTGGATACCTGCTGCAATATTCCTCTAGTTCATCACGTTAGCTTCATAATCTATAAAATGATCAGCAAATGTAAGGCAATGAAAATGCATTAGTGGCAGTGACCAGCACTACGCATTTGCTTGTTATGTTTTTAATCACCCATTTGCTGGGGATAAATTTCAACACACTGTGCATCTGCAATAATGCTTCCAGGTGCATTGTAGTGGTTTATCATGGAAAAGATGCAAGTTCCTTTGTTGTTATAGCTCTGCAAAGCTCTGCTGAAGTCTGCCTGGGCTCATGAAAACAACCTGGTGGGGAATCATCAGCCTCAGCTGGAGCTTTGGGTCTTGGCAATCCTCTGATGGCCAAAGGCAGCCTGTGGGCCAGTTCCTTCCTGATGCAGCTTCATGGGTTTCAGTTGTCCCCAGGCTTCTGGGTGAGACCAGGGTAGGAAAGCTGAGTTGTTTGCTGGTTTCTGTTCTTATTCTCAAGTCAGCTTAATTTTTTTTTTTTTTTTTTTTTAATATTCAGCAGAGAGAATTAAGAAGCACAGCTGGCCTTGCTTCTGTGCCTTCCTGTGTTCCCATGACCATTTGTCATGCTGTGCATCCAGTGGCTTACAACAGCTGGCTATTTCCTGTGTTATCTTTTACTGACATTAATAAATTCTGCCCTTGGTGGTGGTCTGGAAAATTGGCATTCATAATTATTTTGGGTGGCCAGTTCCTTTCCTCCTGGGTCAGACCACCCCTGGTACTCTGCAAGCTTCACTCCCCTCTCTCTGTGACAGACTAGTCCCACTGCACTTCACTGACATAAATTACTCGGTCAATTTGTGTTTGAACTCCTTTTTACATCTACTTTGTGCATTTTGCGTGAGCTGTCTGTGGTTTTGTATGCACTCTTTCCATCGTGGAAGGCTTTCTGCTCCTGCCAATTAGGGGGGGTGGGGAAAGATGACAGTAATAGCTAGGATTCATCACCCAACTGTGTTGAAGATAGAGCTATCTTCACGGCACAAACAGATTACAAAACCATGATATCTTCCTAAA
Organism: Tragopan temminckii; assembly: GCA_028571105.1. Lineage (NCBI taxonomy): Eukaryota > Metazoa > Chordata > Aves > Galliformes > Phasianidae > Tragopan > Tragopan temminckii. The sequence goes on from JAOWBP010004006.1 coordinate 3,825,910, forward strand.
ATGGAGGCAGCTAGGGAGATTCCCCAAGGTTTCCCATCTCCAAAATTATTTCTGATTCTTCATAGCCTAGTTGCTTTGGATTTCATTACGGCAGCACCACTACAGATTCTACAGTCATCATGTTATGATTCATGTGTTCTCAGGGCTCCTTCAGACCATTATCTAGAACTAGTTTCCCATTAGCCTGGGGATATATTAAGCTTTGTTGAAGTTCTTACTCTGCTTTCTCCTGGGCAGCGTGGGAGGAGATGTGTTGTACAGCTGTCCCGCCCCAGATTAGTGTTCATACCCATCCACTCAAAGACTTCTATTTCTTTGCAAGTGACTTTAGCACATCACTTATTTACTGTGTTAACAAGCAGCACATTCGGTGTCTGTGCCTGTTGGGTAAGTTCTTTATAGTGTTTAACCTAAATACATGAAAAAAAAAAAAAAAAAAAAAAGCAGCACAAGAGTAGCTATAATGGTGCACAGAGAGGCAGACCGAAGTTCTGCAGTAATTTCTAATAACCGATGAGGTCTTGTTGTGTTTGTGCTCAGACTCTGCCCTGTGCCTAGAGAGGCTGTGGATGCTCTGTTCCTAGAGGTGTTCAAGGCCAGATTGGATGGGGCCCTGGGCAGCCTGGTCTGGTATTAAATGTGGAGGTTGGTGGCCCTGCATGTGGCAGGGGGGTTGAAGATTCGTGATCCTTGAGGTCCCTTCCAACCCTGGCCATTCTGTGATTCTGTGATTCTGTGCTGCTCCACCTGACTACCTGGGCAATGCCAACAGCTCCTAGCAGGCAGGGGCTGACTGCTGGGAAGTGAGCTTACCTCCATGTGACAACAAAACAGAGGCTGATTTGTCAGAAGGGCATTAAAGCTGTTTGAGTTATCACTTTTCAGAAGGAAAAAAGTTTACATCAAGCCTTGGGTCACTGCCAGTCCTTGGACAAACATCTCCTGAACCACCTGGGGTAGGCAAGAATTTCCTGGAGGTACGGGAAACTCACAAGCAGCCCTTTTGGTGCACGTCCAGTGTCTCCAGCACTGAAAGGAAAAGTAGCACTGCCAAGAGCTCTGGGTCTGATCCAGTAAAGGTGCTGCTACGTGGACAGCTTGCAGGCTGTGTGCAGCCACCTTGTGGGTGCAAACTCAGCTGTTTTGCAGCCTGCAGACAGTGCACCTGCCTGTGCTGACTCACACCTGGCTCTGGAGCAGCTCCTCCTGCTCTGGGCTGTCCTTCCTGAGTGCCTGGCACTGCAGGAGGAAAGCTGGCTGAGGGTTACTGGGGTGGCACAAAGCAGGGAAATAGGCTGGCCAGAAAAAACAGCCTCTCTTGGTTTTGAAATGAGCTCTACCCTGACAATTTGTTCTGCCTGCATTTTTTTTTTAAATGAGAGATTCAGTGTTGTGCTGGAAAATATGTACTAGCAGGAAAATGGAATGAAGAGCACAGGAAATATTGATAAGAATGATATTGACAGTGATTTTTCTTCAGACCTTAACTCTAAGGAACTTTGCACATCTGAATACATGCCAGGTCAGGGGCTGTGATGTCTGGTGCCTCCAACTTCCCTGTTTGCCACATGATTTCAAAGCTTCCTGACATGCTAGGTCAGATGTTTGGCAGGTTATAGAAGAAAAAAGAGTAACTGTCAATTTTTAAAACACAGTAGTCGGTAATTCTGGGAGGAATCCCATCTTCATGCATGCACTTCTATCACATGGGGATGAACCGTGCTGTGCCATCCAGGTTGGGGTCATCAGACATTGCTTATTTTTGTCCACTAGAGTGGATAGCAGCTCTGCCATTGTCTTCAATAGCAGCAAATATAAACCAGTACTCTGCGCTTTTTAAGAATGCCATTTTTAATAAGAGCAAACAATTCAGAGATGCTGCTTAGCCTATGAAATGCCCTTGAGCTTTGGAGCAGCTGTGCTGGTCAGGGATACCCGTTTGCTTAGGCTTGCTGTGAGACTTGAGGATTTCTGTGAAAGGCATCTCAAGCTATTTAAAGCATTTTGCTGTTTGCTTATAGCTCCTTCTGAGAGTGAAAGTCGAGTGAAGAGGCTAGATAACAAAATAACAAAATGGAATGTAAAGTTTTCCATTGTGGACTAAAACAAAAAATGATAATGGGATCTTTGTAAGAGGGACATGGAGTGAATTTTTAAGGTAACACAATTTCTGGACATCCGAGGCTAGGGAAGGAGATTGCAGTACCTTGTTTTGTTTTGTTTTTACATCCAGAGCAGGTGCTCCCCAGCTCTGCAAGGTGCAGAGCACTCTGGTCTCTCCAACAAGGCCACAGCACATGTCACAGGGCATCAGATTAATCCAAAAGGTTTCATGCTCTGTCACTTTTTTGGATCAGACTGAAGCACTCAGCAGCTTGACAGAATAAATGCGTTTTCATTGAGAGAGAAATGCTTGGAGTACCATGAGGCAAACCACTAAATTGCTTTTTTTCCCCTCTTCTTTACCTGGAAAGTAAAGTAGAGCATCCCTTGTATCACTCCCCTGCTTTCTTAGTGGGGAGTGAACTCCCTCCAGTGTAACTTCATAACTTATGGCCTCAAGTTGTGCCAGGGGAACCTCAGGTTGGATATTAGGAGAAACTTCTCCAAAGAGTGGTCAGGCACTGGCACAGGCTGCCCGGTGAGATGGTGGAGTCACTGTCCCTGGAGGTGTCCAATAAATGTGGAGGTGTGGCACTGAGGGATGTGATTAATGGACAGCGTTGGTGGTAGGTGGATGGTTGGACTGGATGATCTCAGTGGTCTTTTCCAACCTTAAAGATTCTATGATTCAATGCAATGTTGGATCTTGTGTCACAAACCCACATCCAGTACCTGGAGGGGGAAATGAATGGTAGAAGGTAACTACAATGGAGACAGTGCAGCTATCTGGGAGACTTGTGGGCATGACAAGGCATGGGCATGGACCCTGTCAGAATGCAGGTTGTCCTCAGCTCCAGTGTGGATGAGCTGAGTCCTCCCCTATGCCTTGGGACCTTTGCGTTGGTTGCACAGAGCAGCATCAAGCAAGAAACAGAGCTCAGAGATATCACCTGCTGCTGTGCAAATCTGTGGGTGACTCAGCATTGCCAGGGCTGCTCAGCAGTGACGGATTGCTCTGTTTCCAATACACTATTTTGTTTTATTATTTTAAATATTCTAATTACCTTCTCTTCAGTTTTGATCCTGTGCTCTTGTAGTAGCAAAGTTTATCCCTAGCTTCTCCACAGAGGCAGAAAAGAACACGTTTGGAATCTCAGGTGCTCTGCGGTCCAGCAGCCACGTCTGCAGGGCTTGTTTTCTGGCTGTCACTTGGGTTGGGACTCTGGATGGTGTTTTTTAAGGGTTGTGATTTTACAGCATGTCAGGATCTCATGTCCAGCTTCATTCTCGGCAAGCCACTTGCAGACAGTTGACTGAGTCTAAGTTTTATGCTTAAAAAAATATATTGTTTTTCAGTTGTGAGAGTCTGTTGCCAACTCTCAAGTCATTCCTCTGTCTTGTTTACTGCTTAGACTTGAAAAGCATAACAATTTTTGAAGGCTTTGCTTTTAAACTCTGCTCTTGTTTTTCCTCTGTGACTGCTTTGACAGGCTTCTCTGATGTATATTTTAGTATAGGTTGACGCAGAGCTAATGAGAAGGCAACTGTTTATTTACAGAAATATGGGTCCTATTTGTAAAATTATTTCGTGGTGAGAAAAAAAACATCATTTTCCCATTTCCTTACATGAATTTTGTTTTTTACATCTGCGTTTCTTTACAGTTCCCTCTTTACTCTGTATATTACTACAGACTTATAACAGCCAGTAAGCCATTACCCTTCAATTATAGAGGTTGCTATAAGACACAAAAAGACTCATTTATCTGCTACTTCAGGTCAATAAATTAATTTTCATATCATAAAATAAGCTTATAAATAACACTGCTGATTGATAAATCTGATAATTAAATACTAAATTTAAAAAAAGTACTTATAAATTCTCAGGCTTTGAGGTATCTGTTGATCAGTTTATAAAGAATGAGACTTCAGAACTCAGCTGTTACTACTTTTATGCAGTTCTGTCTTCCATATGAATCCCAACACTTGTTGCGTACATCCTGCTCAGGTTTTCATTTCATCTTTTGTTATTACCCTTAATAATAAAAATAATGGCACACATAGAAGCACAGCTAATCTGCAGCAACACAAAGTGAGGAAGTGCTTAACACTCTTACCTTGTCTGAGTTAAACATGGAGCTCTGCTTGCGTTTCAGAATGTGATTGATGGTGTGGATACACAGCTGGGACAGGTCAAATTGCCTTTTTGATGATGGGATGGAGCAGGTTGTTTGGACTTGGAACTACCTCTGGCTTATGGTTGCCTATCTCACTGCAAGAGTATGCAAAATCTTCAAGACATACAATTAACCCAAGAAAATGGCTAAATGCTCATTGGCTGGTGTGTATCTACCATGTCTGGCAGCTAAATCTGCTTGTAATGGGGTGTGCATGCCTTATAGCGCAGCTACAAGTAGAAAACTTCCTCTCCAAAGAGATGGATTAGGACAAGCATCAGACTCATCATGACTCATCAAGGCCTTCCCTAATTGAGGCTCACAGGTCATGTGATTGGACCTACCCAGGTGGGAGAAGATAAGTAGAAGGTGCCCAGAGATGATAGGTTCTGCAGCTGGTGTGAAGGGCCAGGAGGAGTACCAGAGATCTGAGCCTGTAGATCTGATAGATCCCAAAGGTATGTCTCTAACTTCAGGATGATCTTACTGGGGAAAAATGACCTCTTGTTCTCCTCCTTCCTCTCTGCTAGGGAGATTTACCCCTATCAGCAGCTTATGGTTGCTCAGCAGGCTTGAACAGGCTTGTGTGGGAAGCCTTCTGGGTGTCTTCCTTGCCCTGTCTGTGGAGCACTAAAATGCTTTGTTTCTGTGGTGCTTTTTTTCCCTTCCTTTGAGTTCCCAAAAGCCAGTTTTTCTCCATGGAATGAATGGTTACAACAGTAGAGAGTGAGATCATATGGGACCTGACCACCCTGAAATTACCAGGGCTGCTTTGGAGGGATGTGGAGATAATAGGTCTAATGCTGCTCCATGTTCTGCATTTCAGTAACTGGGCACTTTCCCACTAAGACTTGGAATCCCTGTCAATAAAAGAAAAGGGAGAAATGAATAGGCTCAGCAACAAATGTACCCTAGCAGGGATCTTATTGGCATTGCAAGTGGTGAAACCTGGCTCCGTTCCTGATCAAGACTTTGAATGAAATATGTTGTTTCAGTTTTTGATACGCTTCCTTGAATAAGAATTACAGAGGCCCATTACTTTGCCTGCAGGGAAATGGCTTCCAAGACATCTTCTGCTTGTTTATTTCTGGGCTTAATTTCACCAGGCGTAGTCTCCATTCAGTTTTTTTTGTTTTTTTTTTTTCTTTTGAGGAAAGCACCTTCTGCTTTTGATTCAAAATGAAAAAAATATTTTCACCCATTACTCAAACAAACAAAAACGCAAAGAAAAAACATTCTGAAATGCACCGTGTGCATTTGGTGGCAGGGGAGGAGCTTCAAGATTAATATTATCAGCCAACCAGAATGAGAAATCTGACTTAGACTTGTGTGTACGTTGGGACCCAGTGCAACTTTTCAGCAAGGCAGCACTGACAGCAGCATCAGAGTGAATGGCATTGCAGCTGCTGGGCACAGCACAGCTTGTGCATTTGCATTCCGTTCACAGGAGCTGCGCGAAGGAGCCCGTGCTGCTGAAGGACTGCACCTTGCCAAATCGTCTTGGCAGCCGCATCCATGCAGCCCATCCAAGAGGGGTAAATGAGAGCAGGATTTGGCCTGCTTTCTTTTGGTTAATCTCTCGTTTTAGAAGAGCCCTGTGTTTGTGTGGTTCGCACGCTGATGCTCAAGAGCTCAATTCTACTCGTTGAGGATGTTACTAGTCTGATAGCAGCCTATAATTACGGGATGTCATGCAGGGCTGGTGATAGATACAGCAGCACTGGAATCTAGGGGCTGCTGAATTCATGAGCCACTCGAGGGTATCTTAGCAGTGAAACGATCCTTGGTGTGACTAAAGCACGCGAACACTTCAGAGCAGGTTTAATATAAAGCCTGCAAATTGTCCTGATGAAGTAAACGGAAATATTAGTGTATGTGTACACATACAGAAATGTCTGTAGGCTTGGAGGCTTAAATATCAATTCAGTTTGAGAATTAGTTTACATTCACACTGTGCTATGTTCGTTTATGTAATTATCCATGCTCAGGTTATCTCTCCCTGCAAAAGTCAGTGTGCATCACTGTGGTTTTGTGTTGTACTGTAAGCGCATGTATTCATGCCACCAAAGCCAGTTGTCTCTATCTGTGTAAAAGAAGCTTTGATAATTCAGTTAATGTGGTATTACTCTAAACTTCAGTTTTTCCACTGGCCACGTTGATTTTATTTCTAATTTAACACAAGTTTTAGTCTGTAACCCTATATACCAAGACGCGTTGCTTTCTAGTGTTATTCAGAGTTAGCCCTGATTTGTCTGGAAAGGTGACTCTCATTCAATAAAGGCTTAATTCTATACTTGTAAATCCTGATGTTTTCAGCTCTGTAATCACTATTCCCCATCAGTCACAGCAGTCTTTTTGTTTCCTGTATGAATGCAAGCAATTGTGCAAGGAGCCACAGGCAGACATCAGCTCTGCTATAGGACACTGGGCATTCTGATACCATCTCTCCTCCTTGGCAAATTTGGGATTTTGATGTTTGTAGGGCATTTTATGTAACTGAATATCTAACAAGAGCACTTGATCAGTGTTTTTTGCTGCAAATCTGGCCTACTGGTGACTGGAAGAAGCGTGCTCCAGCCAGGTGTCTGAACTCTGCTGTTCTGTATTTGGTGGTGTCCACGTTTGATTGAAAAAAACACTGTCTGGAATCATTTTAATCCTTAGGAAGATTTGAGGAAACTTGTTGCTATGTGAAACGAAATGAGTCCCTCACTGTTAAAATGGCTGTCCCCAAAGAATCTTCATAGTGAGGCAAGGGGCAAGAAGAACTATTTGCAGGCTGGCTCCTGTTGGCACACATCTCTGCAGCCACTGACACAGGAAAACAAAGGGGAACTGCTGTACTTTGTGCTTTCCTATACATCCAGATTCCTCTGTTTTGGTCATCTGAATGATTCAATAAATTAGAAAAAGTAAAGAGGCTAGGAAGGTCATTTCACAAGCAAATTCCTTTAAGTTTAAACTCTGTACTATACTTCTGTATTTTTAGATAGAAAAGGTTAAAAAAGAAAAAGAGGGCAACTGTATTTGTTTCTTGGAGAAAAAGGATTCTGTGTGCACTCTTCTGTGCTAGTTTGAAGCAGACTAAAGGCAGTGGCTGTCAGTTCTAAGGTGGGGAAAAAGGCCAAACCTCTGCCCAAAGTACTCTGTGTCTTCAGTGGCTCTTCTTGTTCAAGTCTATTTCATAGATGTCGTAGAAGGCCAGGCTCAGGTGCACAAAGTTATGCAGTAGAAAAGGAAGGAACACTGTTGTGTAAGGCATGTTCACCCCTGTTCGGCATTGCTTGATGAAAGGGAAGGGGCCAACAACTTCTGATTGATGTCTGTTGTATGTACTTGCTAACTTGCACCCACGTGGGGAAGCACTGTGAATGAGCACGTTTTTCTTCCAGCAGCATTTGTGGAGCTATGGCAGTTCAGCACTTAGAATGGCAATTTCTTACAGGAGCAGTGAGTAGCAACTTTTATACCAAGCATGTCCAAAGTTTCCTCTTCAGTAGGCACGTGCAGGTTCAATTAAACTCACAGTGATCCTAAGGTAATGATACAAGCAGATGGAAAACAAGAAAATTGAAGGAAGTGCTTTTAACTGCAGTGATCTAAAGTGTAAAAAATACATAATACATAGATTGGCATTGCTCACTGAAGTCAACCAATGAGTCTGCTGGAGATTTGAGTGCTGAGAAACGTGTGTGCCCTGAGGAAGTTCCTCCTATGGGCAGTGTTGGTGATGACAGGTCTTCCTCAGCACCCTCCTTTTCCTCCACCTGATTTTAATGATCTCCTTGCAAGAGTTGGTGGAGTCTGCTCCCAGAGCAGGGGACACCTGCAGTGAGGAGGTGGGGAGAGGGGAAGGATCCTTGTTCAACTTCTTCCAGCATTGCTCAGCAGGCTGCACAAAGGCCCTGCATCTGTGCTCCTAATTAGGAGAACTTTGCACTCGTATCAGTGGAATTGCCTTCCCTTTGCAACCTTTGATAAATACACAATAAAGCTCTGTTTGATTCTAACAAGGCAAATAAGACACACCTTACAAGCTGGTGGCAGTCTTCTATCGATTCTGAGTAGTTCTGCTTTCCCTTTTGACCAGTTATCCCTTTCTGTTGTGATAATTAAAGTACATTTTTGCATTCTGTGGCAGGAAACCATGACTTTCTGTGCAGGATGTGTTGAGTTCCCACATCACATGAAAAACTATTGGGAAATCCGTAATTGCAGGGCTTTGGCAGCCTTTAAATATTTCCATGGTTACCGAGGGGAAGGAAGTTCCCATTGGTGGATGCAATAATTATTTCAGTGACAAGGATGAACATGAATTTTAAAGTTCTTTGTTCGAGTATTATTTGTAGTACCAACTCAATTTTGTAGAGCACAGAGTTCAATTTCCATATTCACTATTTATTGATTTTTTTTTTTCAAAGCTGATAAATGGGAGGCATTAAAACTTCAGCTAATCTAGCTAGTGGAATGATGTGGAAAACTTTGCTGCTGGTACTTTTCTGTTACTTTCAAGTAATGAGGAAAGCCAGACTCTCAGTGCTACTTGATTTCATTGTGCTTTGTGTGGGGATTTCACGCCTGTGCCTGAAGCTCTGTTTTTATTGATATAAAAATCCCCAGAAAAGGAAATCTGGTTAAAACAAGCAACTGTAAATTTGTACCTTCAGTATAGAGCATCAATGGTCCATCTTATTACATTGGCATCTCCAGAATATGCTTCTCACAGTCAACAAGAGCCATAATAGTACCTGTGGGTAGGCTTGAGGTACATGGACAGGGTGGACATCAATATATAATTTACACTGCAACTTCCTTTCTAGGTGTTTCCATGAACAAAAGAGGGTAACATTGACTGAATGAGTAGCTTATGAAATATTGCCCAGTATTCCAGCAGGGAGGATGTGACAGTAAATCTGGAGAGAGCCCCGACCTGTAATGCTTGCTCTGCTTGTGCAAGGGATGCAAAACCACGCCAGCTCTTGGGAGCCACTTTCCTTTTGTGCCTGTTTCTGACTCCTCTTATCTTCTTCAAAGAGTGCCTATGTAGAGCAGAGGGGGAATGTTGCTATGCCAGATGATTTCTTGGTGCATTTACAACTTTAGCCTGACAATTACTAGAGTTAAAGATTTACAATTGGATATCTCTTGCCAATTTTTTGGGGCTCATTCTAAGCCTTAAATAACAAATCTTCAAATTTGTATCCTGCAGAGAGTCTCAGCATGTTTGTTTTCTCAAGGGAAGTTAAGGCACGTATTAATGTCAAACTGCATTTGAACTGAAAGCATCATGCAGGATCTGTTTTATGGGATAATGCTCCTTTTTTTTTTTTTAGTATGTGTGTGCACACCCCCTATTCCTACCTACCCACAGCCCCAAATTAGGGCAGCTAGACATTTTCTGGTTGAAAAAGCTCAAATGCAGCTGCCCTCAGCTGTCTCTGTGCTAATGCCATGGGTGCATGAATAGAGGCAAGACTCAAGGCACAAATGTGGAGCGATTTGCACTGTGGCAGCTGCAGGCAGAGAGGCAGACCATGTGTTGAAAGGTGCATGCTTGAAAGTGTGTCAGATTTAGCCAGGATTCAACCCAGAGGGCACAGTTATAGAGATTGATTTTTTTTTATTATTTTTTATTTTAATTGGGACAGCTTGTCTTGCTGGGGGTTAACTCATTCATAGGCCTGCAGCCTGCTTGGCAGAGTGTTTCACCTCAAGTGCTGTGTTCAGTGTTGGGCCCTTCACTACAAGGAAGATACTGAGGTGCTGGAATATGTCCAGAGAAGGGTGGATGTTGCAATAAGGTTGTGAAGGGTCTTATGGGTAGCAAATGAGGGAATTGGGATTTTTTTAGTCTGGAGAAAAGGAAGCTGAAGGGAGACCTCATCACTCTCTATAACACCTGAAAGGAGGTTGTGGCGAGCTGGGGGTCAGCCTCTTCTCCCAGGTAACAGTGATAGGATGAGAGGTGATGGTCTCAAGTTGCACCAGGGGAGGTTCAGGTTGGATATTAGGAAAAATTTCTTAGAATGAGTCCCTGGAAGTGTTCCAGAACAGTGGAGATATGGCATATGTTTATGGCATATGTTTATGGGCAAAGTGGGGTGGGTTGGAGTAGGTGATCTTAGAGATCTTACCCAACCTTAATGATTCTATGATACTAAAGAAAAAACAAAAGGAAAGAGCCACATGCCACGGCTCTTAACCACATATGCCAAAGAGATGCAGAACAGTGGAAAAGCAGTCTTCTAATACAACTGGGAGATTAAAAAAGGTGTTTTTTAAAATAAAATTTTGTAGTGTTTTATAAAAATCAGAAAGTAACATGGATGCTGCTGTAAATGCTGAGATAACTGTGGGAAGCTTGGCTTGTATCCAGGAAAGCAATGAGTGTGGCTACTGGTCACAACCTGATGCCATGGCTGCTGCCTTTTTAAAGCATTTAACCCTTTTAAAAGGGTTTTGTAATCCATCAAAAGTGCAGATGCTATGGGGTCAGTAGAAGAAAGCAAGCCATCAATGACACTTATGAAAGTGCAGCAGGAGGGTGGTAAAATGCAGAGCTGGTCCACAGAGTAATATGTACACGTGGAAAAAAGCCCTCCTCCTTTTGGCCTATGATGTAACTGAGCCCTGAAGTAAAAGCTGCCAATGGGGATATTTAACATCCTTCCTCCCTCGTTGGAAATGAAAAAATAAAGCAGACAAGGAAGCCTGCCATCCTTCAAAGCCTCTGGGAAACAGGGACAGGTGAAAGGAATGGTGCAAATCAATCTACATTACATTACCTCACTAGAAGGACTTGAAGGGACTACAGAACATTTTCATTAATCTTGTATGGGGCTGCTCAGTGTCATCCTAAATTGCATCAAGATGTGATGAAGCCAGCAGCCCCTGTCAGCACACAGGCTGGAGGAAGGGAAAGGAAGAGCTGGGCCAGATTCCCTTCCACAACAAGGTGATGAGGAAGGGAATTAATGCCCAGCTCAGGTGCTTCCAGATGAACCAGAGTTTTGCTGTGACCAAGCAAGAGAAGCACCCTGAGCCCTGTAGTCCCCCACCTTGTTTGAGGGTCAGAAGCAATGGGAAAACACTTCGCATGTGTCTCAAACCTTTCAAATACAGGATCTTCACATTCCCAGTTTATCTGAGGGCCGTTTAAAAGGCGGTCATATCCAGTGAGAAGAGCTCTTTGTCCACACCAGGCTTTGTTCTATGACTGTCTTGAAGTGGGCACACTGTCAGCACCAGTCTTAGCAAGGAAGTGGTCTGTTTATTTAGGCAAGAGTGCATTTGGCCTCTTAATCCACAACAATATCATAGAATCACTAAGGTTGGAAAAGGCTGCTGAGATCACCAAGTCCAACCCCAACTCACCCCCATCATGCCCACCTCCATGTCTCCACAGTTCTTAAACACTTCCAGGGATGGTGACCCCACCACCTCCATGGGCAGCCTTGTGCCACTGCCTCACCACTCTTTTGGAGAATTATTTTTTCCTAATATCCAACCTGAAAATAACTTTAGCACCAGATCCCAGGAGACTTTTGTTACAGCAGGGCCAAGTCTGCCTTGGGAACAGAACTTCCTGGATGCTGCTCTGCCTCTGCTTGTGAACACTGTTTTTTCCCTTCCTTGCTCACAGGCTTTTCCAGAATGCTATGGTCACAAATCTTCCTAACTCTCAAGTCTGATTTCGGTGTTTATTTAAAACACTCCTCCTTTTAGCAGTTCTTTGGAAGCTACAGCGTGAGACAACTCATTATAGCATGATGGAGGGGCATGGACATATGTATGCACCAGACTCACGTATGAACAAACCTAGAAAAGGAATGGTGGGGCAAGAAATAGTACAGCAAAGACAAGTGGGAGAACAAGCAACTGTCAGACGTTTCAGCCTCCACAGAAGAGGGATGGCGCTGCTGTGGTTAGTCACAACTGTAGCTCCTGCCCCAGTCCTGAGGGACGAATAATCCCCATTGCCCCATGTGGTGAACCCAGCAGTGAGGCAGAAGGTGTGGAAGCAAAGAGAAGGACCCAGGTGACCTCAGAAGAGGCTAGAAGGGCAAAGCCTTCATTTCTTCCCTTGGCAGGGTTAAACAAGGAGTGGTGTGAACTCAGCTCATCTCTCAGCCAGAGTTATATCTGCATGCATGATCCATCGGTTGTTCTTGCCTTTGCCCATAGACCAGCATGCAGCAGTGTGGTGGAGATGTGTCCCTCAGTGCTGCATTCACCCTTTACTTGAAAACCTCCAGGGACGGTGACTCCACCACCTCCCTGAGAAATACTCTCTTTGGCATTTTTGTTGAAGAAGGGAGTTTTGTGGGACCGATGGATACAACCAAGTGAGGACTGAAGGCTGCTGCAGTGGCAGCTGCTGTATGCACAGAAAGCCAGTCCCTGGACACGGCACAGTGACACTTCCCATTCGATTACATGGGGACACTGCCACCGGTGGGAGCTGTTGCCATGGCAATGTGATAACTGTAGCACATCCCAACAGAGGTCCATCTGTAGCATCCCAAGGCTTCCCTTCACCTCATGCTAATGCCGTGATCGTGGCAGCAGTGTAGGTTGCTAGAAAACACAGAAATAAAGCAAATCTATCCAAAACGGGAGGCACTTGTGGGACGTGAGTGTGGATTGTGCTTGGAGCAAAGCAGAGCTGGCAAGGGGGTGGGGAGCTGCAGTTGGTTTTGGAAAGTGAGAGCCGAGCTTTGCGTGGGTGTGACAGGGCTGAGATGCTCAGTCCCACATATGCACAGCCACGGCTGTCACCAACCCTGCTCTCCCCACTGCACTGACTGGAAATAAGATCAGCCCGTGGCAGTGTCTGCCACTTTGTGGGTGCTGTGTTTTTTTGGAAATGGTGGCTATTTGATGAAAGGTAGCATTAAAAACTTGCTCTTGCAAATGTGTAGAGCCTGTGACAACCACCCTGCTTAGAGACATGGTGGGGCTGTGAGAGGGGCCTTCCAGAGGTGGTCCTATTTGGTCTCCCTGTATGAGTCCTCCCGGGTGTGTGAGAGCTGGGGGTGATTGGAGACCTGCCCAGATCCTGCACTGCTCCTTCCCACACATCCACGTGAACTGCAGGGCATCCTGCTGCATTTTCTGCTTTCCCAAGTTCTAGAAGTGCCCTTCAGCTTTGAGGTTTACAGCAATATTTGGAGAGGGTTTCCTGTAGGTATGTTTCCTACCAATGTGTTTTCTGGACTGTTATTGTATTTTGTGTAAAATAATCTGGCACTTTGCACGAGCACAATCAGTGAGCAAGCTGGGAGGGCTGAGGCAGTGTTGTGTTTGCCCTGGTGACCGCCCGTGGCACTCTGAGCATCTTTCCCTGCCCTGGCTCCTCAGTGACACTTTGTGTTGTGTTTTTCTGGAGCATCTGTGTCAGCATGAGTGTGCTGGTGTGCATGGGGTGGAAACACAGCTAAAGGCTGAAACTGCCTCACTGAATCCAGGGCAATGTAAATAGAATAAACTGTGTTTGCTGAGAGCTGAACTGTAAGCACTAGGTTTAGGCAAATGCTTTAAAGCAGTCACAGTGTTACTCTATGTTACTTGATGACTGCTTTGTTGTTGTAAGCTGGACTTTGCCAATAATATTAGCACATGTTGTGTGGTTCTGAATGCTGGCTTAATCTCAGAGAGAACTAATCCATTTCAAGAAGCAAAGTGTTGCTTTCATTGCATGCTTTAAATCATCGCTTTCCCTTTTCTCAGGGTGAGAATCTGAGCCTACCACTGTGTAATTTAAGTGACTAAGATGGCTTTATATTGTCACTGTTGTCAGCAGTTCCAGTTTCCATCAAACAGATACTTCTTGGTGTGGGGAATTTATTATTCACATTGTCACGCTGGGTGCAAACTTCCATGTTAAAATACAGCTTAATGCAGCAAAAAGTTGTTCCAGCTCTCCCTGAAGTAGTCTGCCCTACTCTAGACAGACCAGTACTGGGGATGGAAAGGGCACACACAGCTGGAACCAGCCTGGAACTGGGAGGGAAACACCAGGAATAGGTGTGCAGGATCTGAGAAGTCATACCAGGGACTGGCAGAATTTCCTTTGCCCAGTTTCAAGCAGTCTGGCCTGGAGGCATTTGCTTATTGATAATTCTCTGAGGAGGGAGGAATTGTGCACATAATGAAGAGTTGGGACTGCAGTGCAATCAGAGATCTGCCCATGCTTTGCTCCCTTCTAATGCAATTACTCTAGCTGCAAAATTTCTGCTCAAGATACTGAAAATCTTCTGGCTTATTCATAGAAAGCAATGTGGCAGCAACTGTCATACAGATGTCCCCATCGGAGAGAAATTGCAGTATGAGCTGAGCCCTGTCAGGAGCTGGTCTTTACATCACCTGGCACAAAAATGTGTGAAACTAGGAAATTTAATTAACTGTCAGAAAGCACTCAAAATGCTTGCCAGCAATCAGTGGTGGGTCCTACAGCCTTCCTCTAGGTGTGTCACCTTCCTGGGGTGGCAGTGGCTGGCAAAGGGGTCATGGCTCTGCCCACACTTCCCAGCTCCAGGCAGGGATGCAGCAGTGCTCCCCTACCTGGTAGGATGTTGGATCAGTGGGGTCATCTCCATGGGAAAGATCTTGTAATAGGCAGAAGTCATAGTGTCCTAATGGCTTCACCAAAGCAAGTTTTTGGCCGTGCAAAGTGATGGCAAAATGCACCAGACCCAGAACTCCAGCATCAGCACAGGACAAGTGGCCTGCTCCTCCTCTGGGTTTTGGTGGACACGCATCTCATGGAAAAGGATGTCTCTGCAGTGCTTGCAAACACAAGAATTCCGCACGCTTTTTCTCTCCACAAACCCTTTCGGTTTCTCCCTATCAGCACTCCCATGCTGTGGTTAGGGGAGCATTTCTAGGTGGGTGTATGCGAGAGCAGAGTTGGACCTGTGATACTTAAGTCAGCCTCAAATGGGAATCTGGAGGAGGAGGAGCACGAATGGAGATAACACTTCAGCTTGGCTTTGGAAAATTTGCTTTTTCATAGAAGACATTTTATTTTACTTTTTTCCATTTTTCCTAACTGACTGCTGTTGCACAAAGTTGAGCTCTGTTTGGAAGTGGGCACGTTTTACTCAAAGGAGGTGATTCACTGGCCTAAGATGTCTCCAGGAAACAATGTGATGCTGCTTATAGTGTAGAATAAAAGAGTAAACTTCCTGCCTGAGGGCACCTCTAGAAAACCAGACAAAAACTGAAGTCAGTCAAAAACCCTTGACTTTGAGGTTTCCTTCCATCTTCTATGCTGTAGTTCCTGGGGAAAAGGCTGACCTCTGAGAACGGAGTCACTTGCAGCCACAGAGAGGTTTGAAGGCTCTGTTCAGTTAGCTGAAATCCTTCCTCCACGCTCTGCTGGAGAGGTGCCTAACGGGCCTTGCTTAAGCAGATGAATTAAAAGGACTGAAAGCAGTCATTGGTGGGGCTCCTTGATGAAGGTAGAGATGTGTGCTGGGATGGAGGGAGCTGCTCTGGCATTAGGCTGATGTTTGAGAAAAGCTGAAGGAAGCGGTCCAATTGCTAAGCAGTGCTTCTGGGAAGACTTTAAAAAGAAAAGAAAAATCAATTGAAATCATCCACTCATCAAAGAAAAAAAAAATCATATTTGCAGATCTCTGTGCAGCATGGGGAGCTTTTATAACAAACACGTGAAGTATCCTTACAACTGACGCTTTCTTACTAGGGCTCAAGACTAAAAATACTTTGCAACCTACAATAAATCTTACTGACAGAGGAGACAATGTTTAAAGCTCGGTATTTCTGTTTTGGAACCTTGTATTATAGAGGATGATGTGACTGTTTTTCATATGGAAACACCATTTAATTAAGACTTAAACAGATGGTTAACAGGAATGGTATTGTAGGCTTCATCAAAGTAAAATCTAAAGGGCACGATAATATTTCCACTTCACGGCGGCTTGTTTTGATTCCTACCAAAAAACAAATTAATTCCACGTGTCAGAGGAAAACATTTTCACTGTACAGTTCACGTGTTGCTGCCTGTGTGTTAGGTGCAGATCACAAAACAGGTGCACGCTTATCCCCAAAGCAGGTACAAACCTACACGTGGAGCAAATCATGCAATACTTGAAATCTATCCATAACTGCATAAAAGGGCAAAAAAATTTCATTTTCCATAACCAGAAAAATCTCTCTGTGAGTTGTAATCTTGTCACGTGCTATACTCTGTACCTGCTCTTTGTGCTTGCCTGCTTGCAGAAAGCCCATAGAAAGAGGAAAGCGACTGCAGGATGTGTTTGTAGATGCTGCTTAGTTACTTTTCCCCTACAGCACAGCTTGCATTCGAAAACAGGAAAGTGCTGTATCTAAATCAAGTTGAAATGAAACTTCTGGAACTTAAGATGAAGCATTATTTTGATAAGGAAACTTGCCTATCAAAAGGGAGAGGCTGTGCTGGCCCCGCAGCTCACCTCCAGAAGGTGAGAGCAGCGCTGCTGAGATAAGTGCCCTATTTCTGGGCATGGCTCGACAGCCTGTCTGCCTGCAGCCTTGAAAGAGGATTCTGGGGTGCGAAGGTCACAGCAGATAAAGCACTGTATTAGGAGCTGTCACACTCTCCAGTCTTTTTGCCACTGCTCTCTTCATTCTCACATGTGGGTCAAGCACAAACCCCAGCTCAGAAGTTACTCTGCTCCAGCAAGAGTACTTTGGACATTTGTTACATCCCTGGGGTGGAAATATTTGTCCAAAAAATAGTGCTCAGAGGACCTTGCAGATTGCCAGCAGAGCTGGGAATGTGAGCCTGGGCTGTGGCTTTTCAGGGAAATACTCTGAGAAATATAACAGTGGAGGCAAGCATCACTAGAGACGTCCCATTTATAATTAGTGCATTGCTAACGACAGGAAGACTTTCCCTGAGTGAGATCTAATGTCATTAAACTTAAACCTGGCAAACATCAGTTAGTGGAAACAAAATTAGCCTTGTCTGGGAATACCAGTTCCTGCCTCAAAGTGCTAATTTCCCCAAACATACAGGCGACGGCCTCAGAAACTGTAATTAGAAAGCCCTGCCAGACTTAAAAGAAGATTCTTTCACCCGCAAAGGCCCAAGCTCATAAGCTTCTTCTATCGCCCCACAGCTTGGTGTGTTTAATGGCCTCATTGCTCAAAGCGATAACCAGACCGTGTTGGATTTAATGTGGGACTGCAGAAGTCTGAAGGAAAATTAACAGCATCAAATCGCATCTCAGTCACTCTTGCTTGGTTCTTAGGGTTGGCTGGATGTGCTTTTTGTCTTGGTTGCTTCTTTGTTCCAACCATGTTGTCACCTATTGCCCTGTTCTTGCATGATATTCCTGCAGTGTCCTGTTGTCACTCCCCAACTCGCAGGGTTCCAGTTGTATCAGCATCTCCAAGATGTGTGACAGCAGGAGCTATGTGAGTGTGGCACGAAAGTTAATAGCTGATGGAAGGATAATTTAATGTAGCATAAAAAGGCCGGATTCTCAGCTGATACCCATTGGTGAGAAAATCGCACCAATTTGCACCAGCTGAAGATGCACTGTCTGGATCTCTAGGTAAAAGTAGCTTATGTAGTTAAAATTTCACACTAACTTATCTGGAGACAGGGAATTAAACAACAAGACTAAGCATCTCCCAGAAATAGATGCATCAGTGGGAGTTGGAACAAGGTTCTAAAAGTAATTACTATCCTGCCTGGAGTGTCAGATTCATCAATAAAAGCAAAGCCTTTCTGTAGTAGTGTAGCTATATAAAATAGAACACACCCTACACTCTGCAGTAATGGTTGGAACTCAGTATTTTGCAGAAATACTGAAATGGTGGAGCGTGTCTGGGTAGAGAGGTGAAACCTGTAGGTCAAGGCTGGGTAAGGACTGTGCAGTTTGATCCCTCCTTTGGGGGTTCAATGGGAACGATCACTTACTGTACAGCATCTCATCCCTCTTCTGATGGCAGCAGATGGCCAGGGATGCTCAATCCCAGATTAATCAAAACTCCATTTGGAAGAGGCACTGAGGAGCAGTCCAGAGATGGCACTGGGCTGGCAGAGGAGGCAGTAGGATTGCATCTGCTGAAAATCTGCATGGGCTTCAGGGAGAAATCAAAGAATAAAGTTCCAGGAACAGAGGCCTTCAAAATGAAGGGGAAGACAGTCAGGATCTGGGGCACCAGCCAGACTGCTCTCCTGGGCTATTTCCAGGATAAGAGCATTTGCTGTCGCCCTTGCAGAGAACAGTAATGTAACAGAGCATTGTAATGCTGAGGATCTAGAGATGTATTTTGCTACACTGCAATGACAGAGAGTTGTGCTCAGGGGAGTAACCAAGCCCACAGGGCACTGGTCACTGCTGTGTGTAACAGACCTTGCAGCTTGCTTGGCATATTGTTCTGTGTGTATGGCTGCTTCCTGAGGAACAGTGGAACTTGCAGCATCACCTGGTTATATGGACAGCACGTGCATCTATCCTCTTGCAGAAAGAAAGATTGGAAACCCAAGCATCAGGTACAGCAACACAAGATGTAGGGAGAGTGTTGACTCCCAGTGCTTTGGTACTGCATTGCACCATCAAATGTCCTGCCGGAGGGGCAATGTCATCTTTCCTCCCTCTTATCCTTTCTCAATTCTAAGATCAGAAAAGTAGTGAATAACTCAGGTTGCACCAGAAATAATGTTTCTATTTCTCTATGTCATGCCAACAGGCTGAAGTATCTTTGGGCAGGGTTTAGTAACGTATGATATTTGGATTGGACTTTGCTATGAAGAGCAGTATGGGTGATTGTTGCTGTTGTTATTTTTCTTTTTTAGTAGATTTGATGGAATTGCAATTTTTACAATGCCTCGTGATGATGCTCTGAGTGTCATTGACAAGCACACTGTTAGTCCTGGCCCAGCACTTGATCCAGAACTTGGGGAAGTCATTTAAAAAGCTCTTATTGATTTCACTGGATGCTGTGTAAGATTCAGGAAGATGCTACCAAAACACAAGCCTTCTTAGAGATGCTTTCTCACTGATTTATGAACTGTGGGGAAAGGTAATTAAAAGGGAAACGACATGTAACTGTGATTTAGTGGAGACTAGTGTCTATATAGTAATGAAAAATGCTCCAGAACTTTTCCTTTAGGGTGCCTATCTCATTTTGGGGGCTGCATAAATCATCCCTGCAGGTTTGCAATAATATTTTGCTTGCTTTCTACGGGGGATTTAAAGTCTGTCTTTGACAGTATTCCCTGTGCTGTTTCCTTCACTGCACGAATGTTCTTTGGCATTCAACAAAAATCCAGACTGCTTACGTTAATCTGATTTCCCCAATCAAGCCACCATTAAATGCATTTCTTGCTGTGTGGTGAGTCATGCTGTAATGATCAGATCCAGGTTACCCTGGATATTGTGCAAGCATGAGACAATGTCTTTCTTGAAAGACTTGGAAGGCACTTCTCTCTTTAATGTGAGAGAAAAAGGGATTATAACCTTTTTGACTACTTTGAGTGGATGTCAATCTTCTGATTGCATTTGAAAACAAAATTCACAATATTTTAAACAAGGGAAGACAGACATGAGAAATTGTCAGGTGAAATCTAAGATTCTGATTGGATGGATGTGATGAAGTATCATGCTGCTGAAGGCACAGTGGAGTAGAGATGACAGAAGTTGTAGCCATAGCCTGTGGACAAGGAAAATGTGTATTAAAAAGCAATCCAAGGCAACTAATTTGTGCCTAGGTTACCACAGGTGTAATGTTTGTTTCCTTGTTGTCTCATGCCCTTTCTCCATAGTTAACAGAGAATTTCTGGTTGCTTTAGTATAGTCCTTCAGTCAAGATCGCCTGACTTTAAACAAGAGCAGTAATTTCAGTGTATTAATTATTGTTATCGACGTTTTGTTTCTGAGTTGGAACTGCACATCTGAAGTTTAATCCAAATAGCGAGATTTGGAGCTGGAGGCAACACAGCTGGCAGTGCTAAGCCCTAGCTAATTAATTGTGCCACAAGGCAGACTTATTAGCTCAGGCAGCAGTTTCTAAACAGGAAGGGTCTGGTTTATTTGTGAGGAAGAGGGCTATAATAGCATGGGGGGTCAGCAGATCATGTGTGGGAGTGAGGCTGAAGATTTTTGGCTGAAAGACCAGGTTGGACCACTTTGGTGCCAGTTTGCTGTGCTGCTGCCCAGAGCCCACGCAATACAGGGCCACATAGCTTCTGGTGAGAAGGTTCTGCTTCGTGTTCAGAGCCAGCAACTCTCGTGTGAAGTTGAATTCAAGTTTGCAGTTAGCTTGAATAGGAATATCACTGCAGGTTCTCTTCCTTTGTTCTGCTAAATGGATATGTTCTTTTCTCTGGGAAGACTTAGGGGTTTTTTTGCTTTACATGGGTTAGAGACTGTAATTTTCACCTGGAAAAATACTCTTTCTCCTTTATCTATTGATTAATTTCTCATACACAGTTTTTGAAGGGCTGTATCAGGCTGAAGCTGTGGTCCTTTCCTTTCTGCTACCCAGGATCCCATGGGAACAGGACATTTTCGAGAATCTGCTGCTTTAGGTGCAGTGACCTTTTGTGTTTGTTTTAAGTTACATTGTTCTTTTATCCATGACAAAACCTTGGAAACTTATCTCATATTATAACAGTTCCCTTTGGTTTTTAATCCTAAATGCAGAAATTTCATTAAGTTATTCATTCTCACTCATTTTCATTGTGATCACCAGCCATGTCAATCACAGCAGCACTTCAAAGAGAGAGGTTGAGCTGTGCATCAGATATAACTTTATTCTTTGTATTTATAAGGCAAAGCATAAATTCTAACAGGTCCACTAGTCATATCTATTGATTTGGTACTTAATCACACGAACACAATGAATATTCAGTGCCTGTATGATATAAAAAGAACAATCAGAATAAGCTATTATAGGTGCTGGAATCTCATTTAAAATCTAATTAGGTCTAGTACAAAACTAGAGGAGTCCTGTCTGAGTAGGAAGAAATGGATGTGTCTATATAACAAGTGAAATGTCTTCTTTTTTCACCCATCTCCTGGCATATGTTAAGAAGCTAACATTTTTCTCAGCTTCCACTTAGAAAACCATTACTCTGTCTAGCTTGGACAAAGGCTCATGACCTCATGTTTTAATTTACAGACTAAAGCTGATCATTCTGCATAACTGCGTTCTGCTTCATATACAGCATGACCATAGACACAATGTTAGGGGTGGCCACTGCAACTCAAGCGGTGATTGCTTTGTAGCTGTGCCCATTTCACAGCTCTGACTGCAATTAGTGTTGAGTTGGCCACAGTGCTAATGGGCCTCTGCAGAGTGAGGCTCTTCCAGAAGTTCTTTTGCAGTATAAAGAGTGGAGATGGTAGGAAAATCCCACCCTGTATTTGAAAACCACTTAAGGCACTAAGATGTCATGCAAGAAATCCTTGGTAGCAATTGTAGGGACTTGTAGGCTTTATTTTAAAACCTATCTGTGCAGACTTCCAGATTAGGACAGAGCCTGCCTTGCCATTTCTACGTGGGGATGTACGGATGGATGTACCTCTGTCAGTGTTATACACACGCCTGCATGATTAAGTAAAAACAGATTATGGTTCGGTTCAGCACTTACATTTTGCAGGAAAATGGAGAGCCATGAGATATGCTTTTACACAGACACTCGTGCAAGTGAATAAAATTGGTTTTCAGAACAAGTATTGATTGCCTCGGGGCAGATGAAGAAAAGAACCAAGGAAATTAAATACCTTTCAGCTAGCTGTGTTCTGCAAATAGGACATGTCCTTCTGTCTTCAGGGTGTATCGTTCTGTTAAAACAGTGCTAGCAAAGTGAATCTGTTGTTTAATGCCTGTTCTAGTTTCCCTTGTGCTTTTCTTGGTGAACCAAAATGTTTGTAGGAGTCGGTTCAACCAACTGTGTAAGATTATTCACACTCTTGCTGTCTTTCACTCATTTGCTTTTTTGTTGTTGTCGTTTTACGTCGGAGATGAAGGAGTGCAGTTGGAGACCAAGTCAGGAAAGGCACTTGGGGTTTTGCTCAATGTGAGTCTGTAGTCCTCACACAGGCAATGTTTTTCCTGTTTTTCACTGCAAAGGTTAGGCTTCTAATCTGATTTACCTTGAAACGCTGCTAGCTTCAAATGGCTATAATTGGCCATTCTCATTGCTAATCATGGGGATTTTACTTCATAAGGAGCTTCCGAAAACAACTAGAGGGCTACGGGGCTGTTCAGGGGAAGCTTTGCCACATGGCTAGATGGTTAGATGACTGTGCTTGGTGTGCTCACGTTACGCTGCTGTCTTTTAGTCATCTTTTATTCAGTGGCTACATCTCAGTTTTCTTCTCTTGTGTCATTTCCAGCCCATAACACACATTCTGATGTTCTCCAGGTGAAAGTTTCAACCTTATTCCTTACAGCTCAAATCATGTAGGTCTCCCCTTGAGCAAAGTCCAAGAATGGTGGTACTATGGGTTAGCAAATTGGAGGTTAGAGTTTGCCCAAGAAGCTGGTTAACAGAGGCTCAAATACATGCCATGCTAAATGATAATTTCCTGGAAATACAGCTCTGGATACAAAAACTGACATTTCATTCATGAATTAATTTTGTTATTGCTGAACATTTGGAGCTGGAATGATCTTTATGCTTTGAAAACGTGTTCCTGTTCCACCTTCATCAGCTTCTGACAGCACAGAAGCCAAGGCAGCTGTTCTAGGAAAAGTGCCATTTGCAACCATGTACTTTGATGGCAAAAGGCTTAGCCTGAAGCAATGTTGCAATGACTTCAGAGCTGCCAACTGCAAGTGTCTCTGCCCCAACTGGCTGACTAGAATTAATATCATTATTCTAAATGTAATTAATTATATTCAAAAGTACTTCACGTGTAAGTAGAGAATTAAAGGAAATCAGAGAAAGTCATTCTAATATTCAGTTTGCATACTATATTCATGTAGGAGCAGTAAGGACATAGTCCTTGCTAGTGTTTCAGAATTATATATTTACACTGTAGTGAATATGAAGATTCAAAAGTATAACCCAAGCTGTGCACATCTTCCTGAAATGACTGTCAGTTTCCGTCATTTCAATCCTGAAAATTTGAGTTATTGAGACTTAGTTTGATCTCCATACCATAGTCAGTCAAGAACAGTCCCTTGACCTCTCTTTGCCAAGGAGAAATTGTGCTCAGGAAAAGCTGGGATGCTCGATGGGCAAGGAGTGACTTGATAAACCCCTCACTCAGTGACACATCTGTCCTTAGACTTTGAAGGCTGCTGTGCATGGATCCTAATTTTTGCCTGCTGTGTATTGCCTTCCATACCCACATTGTTCCTGAGATTTGATTTCTGTCTCTGCTCCATTTCATATCAGATGAATGGCTTTAATCAGAATCTCTTAAATCCACTTTGGCCAACGGTAACCCTTAGTGAGATGCTGATGAATGCATTGTGGTCTTGCCCTGGCAAGGCAAGAAGCTAGACATAGGGCACAATTTTAACTTTTAACTAGATTCTAGCTAAGAGACTCTTAGGCTTTATAAGATTTTCCAGTGATAGCCTCATTTGGGCTCTGTAAATGAAAACCAGGCAAGAAAATGAAATCTGTTTGCTCTGAAACATACATATTGATTTCAGCAGTCATACTGTAATTGTTCTCACCAATTAATTAATTGAGGTTCTGAGTGAGAAGTGACTTAAGTGGCAGTAAATTTTGCAGTTGCCCCAATGGACAGCAGCTGACCGAGTCTGCTATTCCTTGTTAACAGAGTATACATTTCTAAATGCATTAAACCAAGTGACTAGTGTTAATGAAGTTTATCACAGCACTTGCAGCTCTCATTTGTCTCTTGCAAGTGGGTTTTGTAAGGCTGAGCTGATGAAAAGTGCTCCTTCCAGCTCCAGGCAGTATTTAGAGTGGTTCCCCTTCTCTGTGCTTGGAGCATTTTCTTGTTTTAGAGACCATGGAGCATCTCGCTGTCTTAGTCTAGTCTAGTTTGAACATGTGGTTTTCTGCCTTCATTTTGCAGCTTTTAGGAGAGGACTCTCTGAAGTTCTTCTGAATGCAATATTAGCATATTCTGTCCTCTGAACTTCCATGTTCCAACCAAAGGCTTTTCGCTGATTATCTCAAGTCTCTCCTCTCTAATGACTTTCCAGTTTCTTGATGTTGAGCAAAATAGCAGATAACTCTCTCTATTAGATATAATTATCTAATGTATATTGAGCTTGGGAATTTATTCAGTTAATTTTGTCTTTAGTCTTCCATTTCCTGCTAGAGATTTGAAAGTGTAAGCCTGCATTTCTCTCTTAATTACTGCATCCTGTTGATTTCTTGTTCCATTTTTTAAAGATAAGCACGTGCTTAAATGAGAGCCTTTAAAAGCAGGAATAAGAAGTCTTCATCAAACTGTGGTTGTGGTTTGAGTGCACTAACATCACTGGCTGAGGTGAACCATGATTTTTTATTAAAAATTCACTACCAATCTAGCATTTGTGTGTGTGTGTGAGTGTGGAGATGGCAACGGGGGAGAGCCCACTCGCTATAGGAGGAAAAATGTCTTTCTCTTGATTAGATTTTCGTACTTCTTCTACTCTCCATCCTCACAATGCTGAGTTCTTGTTCAAGTGAAGCTACATTAATAGGAATTATCATATCCCATACTCAGCTGCTTTCCATTTTTTTTAACATGTATCAGCTGTTGAGTTGATTAGGAATGAGCTGTTACTTTGTGAGGCCATCCAGAGAAGGGTAGTTTTATGCCTGTAGTTTTTGTAGTTTTATGCCTTCTGAATGCCTCCAATTGTGCAGCTGGGATTGCTGTCTGTGCCATAGAGCCTTTGTTGCAATATCTTATCTTCCTGGTGGGTGAGGAGAAATCTTTCCTGTGGCTTTTATAAGGTCATAAAAACCATTATAAAGCCTTTTACTCCATACAGGTTTGGTCTGTGCCACTGTAACTACAATTGCTTTCATGATATAGTGTTGCTGGATAAAACACCCACTGCCTCTGCGCTGGGTTTTGCTCCAGTGCTGCCAGGAGAGCTGAGAGATGGAGCAGTTAGCAGTATTGCTGCATTTCTTCCCCCTCCTTCAAATCAAAACTTGCCTAAAACTTAATTTTCCAGTTCCTCAGGATCCTAGAACAACGCCAGCTGAAGGGATCTTCTGTCTATGGTCCTTATTCCATTCTGAACAGAGCATGTTATTTCTTATATTATGAACAGAACACGCTACTACATGTTCACATTTTCAAGTAAGCAAGAAAAACATTCAGTTAACTCAGCTGAGAAAGTCAGCCTGGATCTCGCTGCTGGATTTCCTACCCTTGCCTATTCTTGATGCCTCTTGTCCCCTTTTCACGAGTGCTAACTTTATCACAGAGCAGTCTGACAGCAGGGACACACTGAGTTCTTCTAGTTTGATGTTTCCATTGCAATATTAGGCTGAATGGTAGCTGGCAGCAAAATCCATCCCTGTACCTCCTGAGACTCATTAAAACCGGGTAACTCTGAAGTACAGCAAAATGATTTCTGTTTGGACTGTGTTGCCAATTTAACAGATGTGTGAGAGGTAAAATGATGAAGTAGTTTCTTCTAAGGAAATTCCTTTAACTATGCACTTTCTTAAAACTTCCAGTAAATGTTCTCTTATCGGATAAACTTTGTAGACATAACTGCTCATAATCACATGCTGCGTGCCTAAGAGAGAGTACACAGATTTTTCTAGCATCACAGACTTTCTTACACGGCTTATTATAATTGCATTAATTTGTGCTTAGACTACTTGGGAGTATAATTATTGCACCATTTCAGGACACATACTGGTTGAGCAATGAAGCTGCTTCCATTGGATCTTGTCAGCAATGGATGAGCTTCACCTCCTACAGCTCTCCTTCCCCTGGAGACCGTGCAGCCCCCAGCTCAGCCCCGCTACGTGGGTGCTCAGCACACGTTGCTGTCACTAAACTGTCCATTTAACAAATGCTGTTGTTAAGGCAGTGGATTTAGGAGTTCTACATAAACAAGCAACTTTCAGGCTAGGATAAAGTCACAGCTAGATATTTTGGGTGAGTTCAGACTGAACTGAAATATCTCACATTTTGAGGGTTTTTCCCTCTAATTACAAGATTTTTGCTGTCAAGTTACAGAAAGGAAGGTAGAGTTGTTCTGAATCCCCAGGCAAGCCTGCTTCAATCCCGACTCAAACTTTTAGCTCTCATCATAAAGGAATATCGACTGTAGTTTTATTTTAATCTCCCCTTGTGAAAGTGACAGACTGAAACCGTGTGAGCTCTGACACTGGCAAAGAAATAATGCCTCTCTCAGGCTGCTCGATCCTATGGAGCTGTCATGCAGGAGGTCAAGACAGCCCTAGGAACTGCCTCAGCACCGAGATGCCATCTCTGGTGGGCTGATGGCTGCCAGCCAAGGTGCCAAGGGACACTGCAGCTAAGAGCTGTGCCTGCCAGCACCCAGCACAACGTGTCTGCAGCGCCGACAGGTTGTCCCAATTTGCTCTTACACACAAAATCAAACAGGAAAATATTTGATTTGACAGGGCAAACAAATGGTGCTTTTGTGGAGAAACGATACTTTCAGCATATGATAGCCATCTGCCTGCTCCTCGCTGCGATTGTTGGGAGTTATAATTGGGCACGCGGCTTTGACACCTACAGCAAGTAGCTGGCGCTGCCACCAGGCAATTTTAAGTGGGACAGAGCATTTATGAGTGTGAATTTTCACTTGGCTGCCATCCAGACAGCCCTGTTAGGGACCGCTGAGTGATCAGGGATAAAAAATGGTTAACGAAGATTCTGCTTCAGCTAAAGCTAGACTCGAAAACTGTATGGATGGTTGATAAAAATTTTCCTTGAGTTAAAATGAAACGTACAAAGTGTTTGTGTTCTGTGTCACTGAGCTCTGACTGCTCTCTGGAGCCAGTAGCAAACCCTTTGTGCTGTGGGGAGAGTGTGGCAGTGCTGTGGTGGGGGCTCTTGTCCTTGGTGCAGTGTTCTGCCTGGAGTCAAGTGGCAGTGTGGCTCTGGCAGTGGTAGTAGGTTTGGAGGAAACAAGCTTTTAATGCAATGTGCCTGGCTCATCTTCATTTCATATTGGAGGGAGCTGCTTTAACAGCACATGATGGGCCAGTCTTTTCCCATTTGGGTTTTACTGATATATTTGAAATGTGACTGCTTGCTGACAATCTATAATCCAGTGGCTCTTGCCCAGGCAGAGGAGGGTCAGTATGGCCGTGGTTTCATGGCTAGACAAAAGCTATGCCAGCATAAATACATTCCTTGGCACCACAGAGGATTATCAGAGCCAAGACCCAGTTTCTTTATTTATTGATACATTTATTCTTGAAAGAAAAAGGACTGGACAAGAGGAGACCTGGACTGCTCTCATCCTTGACCAGCAGCAATGTGAGATCAGAGCATGTCTCAGTCCCTGCCCCATGTGTAGACCTGGTGCCTGTGCTCGATCTCCAGCAACCATGGGCTATGTATGGCAAAAGCAAGACTGCTGCAAACTTGCTGTTTGTTTATCAGTGGAGGTTAGATTGTTCAGGAGTGGTTTAGATGCATTTGCTTCTCAACACTCCAGAGGACCATCACCTGCTTTTCTCAGGTTTAGGACGTTGACTAATCCTAAATTCCAAACCTGTCTCAATTCCCTCCTTTATTGCATTTTCTACTCTGTCCCAGGTGCCATTTAGCTTAAGGGAGAGCACTGTCCTAATTATCTATGAACAAAAGCACAAAACCAAAGGTGGATTATCTATTGTTTTTCTTCTCTATTGAGGGAACAATATTCTTTGTCCGTGCATTTTCAAAGCACACTAATGTTCATGAACAATTTAAGGGAGATATATTCGATTCTGCAGGGGCGTTGGTAATGACTTAATCAAAGGAAAAATGCCCCTTTGCTCCAATTTAATGTTCTTACAGTTTAGTTCTTATTAGCATTGATTTTTCCCAAGCCTTTAGCATCCTATTTATGAAAGGCAACATAATGAAATTTAGCAATAAACAAGAATGTTGGAACAACAGAATAGACCTTTATTCTGCTGGCTGGTGTGTAGGTGTGGAATATCTGCATCTCCAGAAGGGCTCTATTTCGGTGGGCTTATACAGGCACATGGAAACACGTTGTGCCCCCATCACCATTCATATGTAGGCCGGGAGAAGGGACACACTGAATGTCTAGTCTGATGATGTTTGCATGTAAGCCAGTTGGGAATCTCTGACATTCTCAATTAGAGCTTGTTTGCACATTCTCTTTGCAATTACCAAGCAGTTTGCAGCCAGTGCACCTGAAGGCTGCTCTGGGACAAGCTAAAATCTCACTGTCAAAGCTAGGAAATATGTGGCATTTGCAGTGCTAACAGAGAAGGATCTAAAATAAATGCCTAAACTTTCCTCGGACCTTTCAATGGTCACCAGTCCTTCCACAGTTCCTCACTTAGACTGGCTAAAAATAATCTTCACATTTTCATTTAATTGGTTGGAATGTCTGCATCAGTGTTACAAAAAAATTTAGAGGAAAAAATAATGCTTAAAGGGCTTTCTGAAGTAGGGCCTCCCAAATATTTAAGTGTCCCAAGCAGATAAGGCAATAAATCTATATAAAAATGTGGTACGTCATTACCAAACCCCCTGCAGCATCAAATATTTGTCTTAGATTGTTCGTGAATAATAGCGTGCTTCAAAATGAATGAGCAAAACCCATCCATGGATGTCTGAGAGTGCTTTGCTCACCTCAGAATCCCTGGTGGACCGATGGGTGCAGCTTTTGGCTGCACTGCTGTAATGTAAGCTGAGAAGTGATTTCATATTTATGGACAGTGAAATTCCAGGGCATAATTCATGAGGTAAAGAAAAGGAGCAGTATCTGAGAAACAAGCTGTTCACTGTTTTGCCCGGCTGAAAGATGTTGTTGGCAAAACTGGAAAGCCGTGGGTCAGTTTAGTTCAGCTTTGTGATGAACTGTGTGTTATCCCAGTAATTATATTTGACAGACACAGATCTTGTGTAAGGACAAAGACAGTTTATTTTTGCTTAATATATTCTCTGCACACTCAGTCCAGCTGCTCCAAATGCAGCTGCCCAAATCTGTCTTGGCCCCCAGAACTGATTCCTCCATCCCCTGCTCCCCTCTGTATCTGGGATTAAGCAGCATTCTGCCAGGAGAGGGATTTCTTGGAGCCAAAACTGCATTCAGCAGCTCCTCCTTGAGCTGCATTGTGCCTGAGAAGCTATGAAAAGTGATTTATCGGGCTGAATCCCACCCTTCATCCGTGTCAGGAAAGTGGTGGGAATGCAAACACTGCAAACAGAAATCAAGGAATTGGATAAGAATTTTTTACATATTTCTGTGAGAGGAACAGCAGCTGTTCTAATTCACCTTCTAGTTTCTAAGCCTCCCAAATCACTGACTTACTATAATTAATATTGTTGTTTTTTTTCCCTGCAGAACTTTATTCATAATAAATCTTTTAACGTACTGAAGGAAAATGCAGATGGAGTACATCCCAGTTAGAGCCCAGTAGATCCGCTGGGTAAGTGGCCGAGTCAGGCTGAGATCTGCACTAAATAAGCACAGGTTTAGCTACGTTGGGCCATTGCACCATAACCGAGCAGTGTGCTTTTGCTCAGTTCAGCAGCAACCACCACTAAACCTTCAGGTTTCGCAGGAAGAGCTCAGAGGAAAGCTCTGCAGCACGGATGGATCCTGCAGAACCAACTACGGTGGGTTGGCTGGGTGCTCCTTTCTGCAAGTGCTGATGCTGAGCATCATTTTCTGCTATCTCTACTTTACGCTGGGCTGCTACAATCCAGCCCTCGGGGGAACACCATCTGCAGCACCTGCAGAAGGAAAAGCTCTTTCCGTGGCCCCAGCAGCCCCCGTGCAATGGTTTCCTTCCCACTGATGCAGCCGCGGGGCCGTGCGGATGGTCCCTGCCGTGCGGATGGTGTGGATGTGACTGGAATGAGAATCGCAGAGCTCTGTCCTCACGCGGCGCTCTGGAAACGAATCGCTTTGATCTCAGGCGGATTTCCCTGCACTATTTTTAGATGCGGCGAGGATAACCGAGGGATGTCGGTTCTGATGCAGTCAGAAAGGAGCTTCAGATGCGGTTTTCCTCCTGGGATGGGAGAGGAGAGCAGGAGGAGGAAAACAAGGCAATCTCCAGCAGTGCGTTTGAGCCTTCTGGTGCAGACAGAGACAGAACGCTGAGCCCCTGAGGCTGCAGAGGGATGTCCCCAAATACAGAATACATCACATAAGCTGATAAATCCCCCTATGCTGCTTCTTGCTGCTTTTTGTGGAACTCACCATTCTGCAGCAGCCCAGAGCTGTGACTGAATTCAGCTTTGTAGTGTAGTGGATATATTTGTGAGGGATTGCCAATAGTTAGCCTTTGATTTAAAAATAATTGCTGCATCGCTCGCTCTCCCTGCTTCCAGGGCATGTGTGGCTGTCCCAGATTGCTTGTTTTTGATGGCGTCAATTCCTGCTTTGCATTTTGCATTCAAAATAATAAACAACTTCAACAAAACAAGAAACAGGCAATCAAACCAAACCTTTCTTTGGTAACAGCAGCAGCGTGCGTGTGCAGGTTTGCACGCAGGCTGCTGTAAGGGAGAGAGCCTGTTTACAGGGCACGAGCTCTGGGGAAGTCTTTGCTTCTTTTTTCTCCCATCTCTCGTTGCTGGGAAACGGCTGCCCCGGTGCTGGCAATGGCTGACTCACCGTGCCCAGTCCTCACACGCACTGTGCCTCGAGCTACAGCGGCAACAAAGGAAGTACAGATTCAGCAGTTAGACATGAAACACTGGGAAGCTCCATCCCTCGTGGCTCCAGGATACGGCTGTTGGCTGCCAGGTGTAAGTGGTCCCCAGGGACTGTAGCAAAGGCGGGAGAAAGGCTTTCGTTTGGTGCTTTGAACCACAAAGCAGCCAACAGAGCCATGCGAGGATGACTCCATGGACATCCCATTGCACCAAAGGTCATAGAAGCCAATGGAAAAATCCTATCACTATCCACTGAGCTTGCTCACTGCCCACCTTTCCTTAAATACACACAGGAATGTGAATGAGTCCTATTCTTCCACTCCTTCCTCTGCTGTGTCTGTGTTTTATGGAGTAGAGCTCAGTTCTGCCCAGCTGTGAGCACTGGGGTTTACATGGGCATGCCCTTTTTACTTGTGTGGACAGCCTGATTTGTATGGGCATTCTCTTTTTTTGTTCGTAATTGCACCCCTTATGGCATCTGTGTTTGGTGAATGGCTTTCCAGTCAAATGCAGTGGTGCAATGAACTTAGTGTAAGCATAAGGCTGTGAACATATATCAAGATACTGATACAATTAGATTCGTAAATTCCTCACCATGAGATCAATCATCTAAGCTTAAAAGTAAGAAATTTGGGACCTATTTGAGGTTTGCAGTGGGTTCATTACTGTTTTGTTCAGCATTTCTCCATTCGGAAAGCTTTAGTTGCTACTTTGGTGCTTCTGGTTTTCATGTTTACTTTTTAATCAAATGCCACAGACCTGAGGGGCTGGATAGGAGGGGGAAGCTGGAGATGTGATGGGTCTGTAGGATAGCAGTGAGTACAGCAGGACTGGCAGCAGCCACAAATCGGGCTTAGCAGAATGTCACAAGCCTGGTGTGCTTGACTCCTAGCCCTGCCAAGCCTTCAGAACCTGAGCAATTGCTGGAAACTCCCCCTAACTTGGGTTACCAACTTCTTCAGGCTGAGCTTACCCAGCTGCTAATGCCTGAATCAAATAGATGCAGACTGAGTAGGTCTCCAAACTCAGTGTGATGCAATAGACCAATCACACACCCTTTGCTGCAGTTCACCACTCCAGGGCAGTCTCTCCAGGCGCGCTCAGAAGGCCCAGCAGTGCTGAGGACACCTCCTCATGGCATTGCTGGGGCCATACTTCACCTCCACCACCAGTAGTCAGACCATCCCTCCACAGTGAGACATTCTTCCACCCCTTCTGCTTTTTCTGGAGACCCTCTGGATTTCATTTTATCAGTAGATAACATCTGAATTTTGCACTTGTGAATGTAAAGCTTATATACCTTTGCTGGCTCCTGCCCACTCAAGCAGCTGGGGCTGTCAGGGCAGCTCGAGCACCCCAACCTGCACAGCTCCAGGAGTTGCCAGGAACAGGGACAGGAAAGTGGTGGTTTTAGCATGAACCTCAAAGCAGCACTTTAAGCCCATCACAGTCCAGGGCTGGATTTCACAACAGAAATTTAGATGTTGAGGGTAGATTCCCTCCTGAATCCTGAAACCCAGTTCCTGGTGGATTCCTAATTCTGCAAGTAGGTCACGCCTGCTGTCTGCCTCTGGGTACAGCAGAGACTTGACAGGTCTAAATAATAACTCTTATCTCCTCGTTCTTTGATGTGAGATGTCACTAAGATGCTCCCTGCCATCCGCTTTTCATTTTTCCTCTTCCCTTTTTGCAAAACTCTGCTGAACACACAAGTTAATGAAGGATAAGACATTTCTAGGTCCCACCAGTTCTTGCAGCATGCAGTCTTCCCCCCCAGCGTGGCTCTTTGCATCGGCCTTACGTGGGAGAACAGCTGGCAGGACCACAGTGTCCCAAAAATCCATGGGTAATCTAAAGCTGGCCCTTAAGCCACATTTTCAGCATGCAGAGCCCAAAGTCAACAGCCCTCTGCCTATAAAAGCAGCATAAATCACACCTACTGCTTGTGCAGGGATGTGTGTGAGCAGTCTTAACATCAAGGTATTGCTTGTGTACAGCACCACAGACATCTCACCCTGTCCTCTTACAGCAGCCTTCTCTCTCTTTACGGTGCTGGAGATTGAAGCTTTACATAACATCAGGAGTCAACAGCTGTGTGAGGGAATCCCGCTACCAGAAGCAGTGTCGATGCCATTGGCAGTTCCAACTCTATGATAAAATGCACATACGGTTTCTGATGTTTGCATTTTGCTGATATGTATTCAGCTGGATCTTTGTCATAGCGGTTTCAGCTTCCACAGGGAGCCTTCTAAAGACCTTGCCCCAGTTGTGAAGCAATTCCAGTGACACTTTAAATTATGGGTGAGTTTTACATAAGTCTGTGGGTACGTGTTGTTATGACATGTAAAATTTTATCTTTGGCAAACGCATTGAATTATGTAAGATCTTTGTTTTGCATTTGTCAGGATAATTGGAACAATTGCACATTTTAAAAAAATGCACTTTCAAAAGACCCAATCCAGCACACAACTGTGATAGTACAGATAAGCTTAATAAACTTTTTAAAATTTCTATTAATTTATATAAGCTATCAGACAAGTTTACATGAGTTTACATGACAGTGTTAAAACTATAGATCAAACATACAAAGAACAGGAAAAGCCATATCCTGAAACACAGCTCCTTTACTGGGCTTCCAGGGATGGCTCATTATATGATCAAATGCTGTTTTTTTCCATAGGGGCCCTGCCTCCATCACTGAGCAGACTGCCCGATGCAAATCAATGGGCAGCAATTCAGAAATCTGTTTCCTTCCCATCAGTCAATGTGCAGTCCCAGCCCTTGTTTACTGCACACTGCTTAGTCTTACCATAAAGATGAAATACTCTTTCCACCTGGGCTTTTCCATGACACTCATTACTGCAGTTGTGTTTGCTTATTTCACACCCAAGCAATTAATTAATTTGCCTCTCTGCAGCCCAGTAAGGCACACCAGAAGCAATGTTACTGTACAGATAAGGAATAGAGACAAAAAGAGTCACTCAAGAATGTCAGTTAACTCAGGATGTTCAATGTGACATGCACCTCAAGAGCTGATATGTCCATACACATAATGTGGTTTTGCATGCTTAGTGCCACGGTACCTTTCAGCACCAACAGGACCAAGCAGCAACAGGTAGATGGAGAAGGTGGATGAGAGATGCCAGATTCATGCAACTTCTTGGTCAAGATTTGCAAGATCTGACAGCATGGAGAGCTTTAAAAGAAGGAGCTGAAGGAAAACAGTGATGTGACTTCGTGGGTGCCTCTTGCTGTGATTTAGTGCTGTGTGTGCTCAGGCATCAGCTCAGCCTGCAGCCAGGCATCACTCCTAGCACTAAAGTAATCCCACACACTGTGTGGATATCCCATAGACTGGTCAAAAGAGGACAAAGCATCTCTCCTCTCACTTGGACTAAAGCATGCACCAGTTACTTGCTTGAAAATTGTATCACCCAGAACTTGCACAATGACTTCACACACCACAAAGTCTGGGCAGCCACAGGGGCCCAGACTGCAGGGGCCCTTCTTGGCTTTCTTCAGATCACAATTTGCCAGCTCCCATCCCAGAAATGAGAGACCTGAGAACGACTGCAGAAACTTCTACTTGTCTGAGCTCCAGGAGTATTTATGTAATTTAATCAATGAACTGTATTGATTTATTTGCACTAAGTAACTCCGTGGGATCTGGATAATAGATAAGGGTGTGCATGGTGCTGTACGAACACATCATAAATAAACATGGCTTGCAAATCAATTTCAGATATTGATGATTAATCTCCTTATAGTAAAATAATGTTATGTCTGTTCATTATGGCTTTTTTTTTTTTAATTTTAAAATTTGACCTAAGATGTTTCAGAGTCATTTATTTCAGGAAAGCTGCCCTTTAAGCCAAATCTTACGCTTCTTAAAAGGTCATAGGGTCTAAATATCATGGTTACTTATGAAGCATGGCTCCCTGAGAGGTCTGACAGCTGCCTTCATCAGCAAATCAAGGTCCTGCACAAATAAATGCTTAGCCATGAAGCTGAAGGTTGTGCTCTTGCAGGGAATTTCACACTCTTGTCCACTTTGGCTGCTGGTGCTGCATACATAGAGTGGTGTAAAGGTTATCCCATCTGGCTCCCAAAGCCTGCATATATCAGCACATATGAGATGCAGCACAGACTTTTACCTTCATCAAGTCACCAGCTGGTTCGATTCCTGACATTAGTGAGAGATCTGGGTGCATGCTAATGTTGTGCTTTACTAACTGCATTTGTGTGAGTTTTATGCAAGAGAAAGATAAATGTCTCTGACCAGAATTAAGTATAATTACAGACACGCTGAGCCAATGAACCACTTTCTCAGACATCTGAGCCAGATGAGACACGATCACATCTTTGCCCAACCTCAGCTCTTCCAAGAAGCGCACAGCTGAGCTGGCTTCCAGTCTCATCCACCCCACAATGCATTAATGTACAGCAAAGAGACAGCATTTCTTTTATACCTGTTCATTAGGTATTTTTAAAGAGACCAAACTTCCTTCTCTCTTCTCATCCTCTCACAGCACATGGAGGGCAGAGAGGGAGAGCCATGTGGTCCCAACTAATCACTGAAATCCATAGGCTGGGTGCACTACTTGGTGCTTCCACTTATTTATGTAACAATGAAAAACAGCTTTTAAAGTAATTCCTCTGCAATTGTTTGCCATACTTACAGTGCTGTTCTGTTGCTCTTCTGTTGTACTCTCTTTTTATGTCATTTTAGGCATATATAACTGCATTTTTTAAATTATTTTTTTATTTTTTGCAGAGCACCTACTTTTAAGAAGTGTAAGTGAATTTTGAGCTATTTTGCTTACAGTGTTTGTGTTCTAAGAGTACTTATGGGAAAGAGGAATGTATATGTTTGCTGCTAAACTTTTGCCCATCATGGTTTCATAGTGATAACCTGAATCCCATTTGGACACAGATTAGGACTTTGGTTGAATATTACTGTCCACTGCATAGATGAGCCAACACAAACCACTCTGATTATATATTTGGATTGATTTTCTTCTGGTTATCCAGCAACAGTTTAGTTTTAGCTCTAGGTTTAGGTGATAAAGTGGATTAAAGCCATTACTCCTCAGACTGGCCCTGGGCTTGTTTGTAGCAGGACATAGTATATCTGTGTTTAACAAGCTCACTCCTTTCAGTTAATCCATCCATGGCCCCGACGATTTTTCTCTTGAAGCCAATCCAAGGGGGTAAGGAAGAGACTTACCCTACACTGTGAGCAATCAGGGCAGAGACTGGCTTTGGAGTTCAGAACCAGATGGCTAGAAGCTTCATTGACATTTAATAAAGACTTCTGGTACTGAGACAAATGCCAAGATCTGTAGGCTACCCAACTTTCAGTAACTTCTTTGCCACTTTTGAGTCACGGTTAATGCCATCCCACTCAAGAGATATTCCCAGGTGTATCCCTCTTCCCAGCACTTTTTTTTTTTTGATCATATACTTTTAATTTGCTTAACACAGCTGGCAATTAAGCTTTTAACTCTGTAATGTGATGGAAAATACAGCAATAATAACAGAACGGAACAATCCCAGGCTACACCAAATGAGAACAACCCCAAATACAGCAGTTACAGATACAAAAATCAAAGAAAAAAAACTACTTACCTTTGTAAGACCTGCAGTAGGCAGGAATCTCCAGCAAGATACCCTTCCCTCCACTGCCAACCCTTAAATGAGGTCTGGGATGGGGTGGATCCTGGCTCTAGCTCTTCTGGTCACTCAGGTTTATTGCATGCAGCTGAGCTCCCCTGGGTTGGCCCTGCCTTCCCACCAGGTGCTCAATCACTTTTTCAGGCTGTGACTCAGCACTTCTGCTACACCCCCCAACTATTTTCTCATAATTCCTGGCAAGCTCCATTCAGTACTGCAATTTGTGTGAGCTGCTTAAACCCTTCTACTTTTCCATGGCAGTTTTCAAAGGCTGGAGATCTTTGAGCAGTCTCCTGTGAAGTTTTAGCAGCCTCTTCCCACTCCCTATTGCTGTGTTAGGCAAGGGACAGCAGTCTGCTTTCCTCTTTCATGCCATTTCTGAGCAATTCTTCAGTGTTGTGCTTTGCCCTGACTGATCAAAGCCTTTCCCACTGTGACTTTTGATCAAGCAATGAAAGATTTCTAGCAGAGTATCAGCCCCTTCCTGATTGCTACACGAGGTGGGTCAGCCATTACCCAGGGCAGTGTGGGGCAGTGGAAGTGCTTGCTTGAGCAAGACTGGCAGGGGTTGCCCGTTTGTCTCCTAAGCATTTTCCAGTTTACTGCATGGCAAGGTTAATTGCTGCTGAGTGCTCTGACCGTGTTTTTCACCATATTGAATTCCTTGTGTTGCTGGTGTCAACACCATTCTCTCCTGTTCAGGCTGCCCAGAAGCACGCATATGACAAACGTGAGCTGAGAGATACATACTATCTATCTATATGCCATGTATATACATGTAAATATATGCATACTTACATATCTTTCATTCATGTCTATGTGTGTATGTATACATCTAATCTATCTCAGCATGCTTGTGTGAAGACGTTTTCCTCACTGGCAGGACTTGAACTCCAAGTGGGCTGTTGTCTGACATAGGGCATGACGGAAGAATACTTCTTTTGCCTCTGTTGAAAATGATTGACCATTGGTTCAGTCAAATGCTACAGAGCATTAATGAGATGTTGGCTTTGTATGCCAGCCAGGGTACCACAGATGTGCCATGGGAGACTGACACATGCTTGGGCTCCACATGGTTCATTGACGGCAGCTGCTCTTGGCAGGAGGGACACGGCAGGAATGCTTGATCTTTCACTGAATACTGACTAAATTTGCAGAGCAGGGTACAACTGGAAAAAATATGATTGACCGAGGAGGTGAAACTGATGCTATGTTCATAGGTAGAGCCTTAGGAATTGTCGAAACAGAAAAGGATGCTAGCTGGTATGAGTTAGCAACACCCAAACTCCTCACTGGTTTTTGTTTTCCTTTGGTTTCTCTTTGTTTTGCTCAATCTAAAATCATTATGTGAGCATAACATCTGCTGACTGAAATTCCCTAGAAAACCTTATTATTTAATGCAAAATATCTTCATCAACATCTCTGAAACAGGTGGTTTCTCAAATGTTGCCAATATTTCCAAAGCCATTATTGTTTTTGATTTTTTTCTTAATGAAGAAAGTTAAAAAACAGCCCTCTAAACAACAATAAGAAGTTCTGCTTTTGATTAACAAGGAAAAAAAAGTTTAATTTCTAAAGATGTCTCTATATTATTAACTCAATTATCAGAAGGGATGGTTGAATGAGCAGACAATTAAAAGAAGGAGAAGCTCAGAAGGAAAAGTTCATCAGTGTATTAGGCAGACAATGGGGGAAAGTAAAACTATTTCAAGTACTATTTGAAGGAAGCCATTTGGGAAAGAAATAGGATTAATTAAGTTTTGAACCGGTTAATTTTGTTATCTAAAAATATTTCACAGATTAACCACTATAACGTACTTATGCATGAGGTAATGTCTGAGCTCCTTCAGCAGTGCTGCTCTCGATAAAGGTACTTTAAATCAACATGGAACTCCAGACTTTGCAGAGCCCATAGTGTATTCTGCAGCTGAGATTAAGGTGGGGCACTGAGACATCCACAACAGAGAGGTCTGAACTGTGCAGCAGTATTTTGCCGTGGGTCACAGTGTCAGCTGAATCCCACTAAACTCAATGAGAGGCAATGGCTTTGTTGCCTCTCGTGGGGAGTGATCTTTAGGCTTTATCACCTCCTCCACCTCCCGCCTGTTTTCATTGTAAGCATCAGTCTAAAATATCCTTGTAGAGCTAGAGCAGTGATTTGGAGGAGCCTGAGTGGAAGCTGCTGTCACCAGAACTACCCCAAAGAGGAATCACTTTCCCTCTGCAATTTATTCCCGTTGCCGCTCCCTTGGAGCCTGTGTACATACAGGGATGCTCCAAGTGTTCCTTCATCTA
The DNA here is from genome assembly GCA_028571105.1 of Tragopan temminckii. Taxonomy (NCBI): domain Eukaryota; kingdom Metazoa; phylum Chordata; class Aves; order Galliformes; family Phasianidae; genus Tragopan; species Tragopan temminckii. The sequence goes on from JAOWBP010004006.1 coordinate 3,864,944, forward strand.
CATAATTCTGGTAAACTCTTCCCTTCCTGTTCTTTTTCCTGTTCTTCTTGAGAAAATGTCTGTAACATTTTATTTCCATGGATTTTTCTCCCTTACATTTTTGTTTTTAGGGCTGATCCTGAGCTGACAGTAGGAAGACAGTTTTCAATGACTTTGGCTCAGACTTTCAAGATAGCCCTGTATTCCAGCTCTCAGTATGGTTTCCATCAAAATATATGTAGTAATATTAGTGTGTACAAAATCTCCTTGCTGCAAAGCTTTGGACAATGGGGTCTGTGCCCTCACTCCACATGCATGGCCCTGCTTTGTGAAAACAGGTCCCATAACTGAATTAAATCAATACGCAGAGGGCAAAAATAAACAAATAAATCTGTTCACCCTGGTTGGATAGGGCTTTTGTTTGTGCCTTCGTTTTCTTCAAGGCGTGAGTAGTGAATCATGACAAATTACTTTTTAGAGCTTTGCAGTCTATTTGTTAATGAATTAATTTTAACAGGCACCAGCCACGGCCCTCCCCATGCTGCTGCATGGTCCCTGGGTGGAGTGGACCAGTGGTTCTGTCCTCAGCAAGGGGACAAGCTCAGAAAAGGTGTGACAAAATGTATGCAATGTTGAGTGGCCCATGCAAGACAGAGACAGACATTCATGCTGCACCTCCAGTTGTTGAATTTAGGTGAGAAATGCCAAGCATATGATTTGAGGAAAAAATATGGCCTGTGGGTGCTTGAAAGTAATTTTCCATAGGTGGTATTTGAGAATCTTATCTTCCATGTCATTAATAATGATCTTTGAAGGGAACCCTATAAACTGTCTTCCATTTCTGATGAGATGGAATAATTTATTACTTCAATTTCCCTGATTAATGTAAAATGTGTTTCAAATTTAGGTTTTACTTTAATATTTCAGCTTCCCCGTGAGGGGAGCTGCAGTAGGGCAGGGTGACTGTGTCATCCCCTGTACCCACCCTCCCTATGCCATGGCATGTTCCCAAATCAGGGTGAGCTCTGCTAGCAGAGCAGACCTGCAATAAAATTAAGCAGCAAAAACTGCTTGTTTCAGGACCCTGCTCTCTAAAAGGCAAGAATGTTGGTGCCCACCTGCCTGGAAGGGTCAGATCCCACAGCTCTGCTCATTCATGCCAGTGATTTTTTTCTAAATTTTAAGCTATGATCTGAGTTTGGACATTCTCAAGAATGTCTTCTCCCAAAAGAACTGGAAAAAAGCCTGAAGCTCGTGCTCTTTAGAACAGATCACATTGTAGGTAGAAACAAACCTATTCTCAGTAGGCTTTTTGCTATTCTTTTATATCAATGCCTTCTTGAGTGCCAAAGTTGAACAAAAACGTGGTGCTTTGTCTTGTCCTTACACCATGCAGGAAGCTGAACTCCAGGGTTCACTGAAGACATTCCATGAGCTGCTAAAACTCTTCACATGTTCTGTGTCTTCCATGGCCTACATCTATGCTACAGCAACTGGAGGTCTCATTTGTGTGCCTTGACCACTCAGGTCGCCCAACTCTAGTTCAAAGGGACATAAAAGACGATATTACTACAGTAGGGTCTTTATCTCAGTGAAAGCAATGGTGTAATGCAGCAGTGCTGGGATGGAAAGCCCTTAAATACATGCAGTGGTAAAAATCAGAGCCCAGACAAAGAGGAATCTGTTTTAGAGAGACTTATTTATTAGAAGATAGGAGGTTGTTACATACAGATTCTGTCCTGCAAAAGTGTCCTGGTTAAGGATATGTCAGGGAGACATTTAAACCCGTTAGAGGTGGCTCTGGTCTCCATGCAGAGATACTCAAGACACAGCAGAGCTCTGCCAGACCTGGCTCTCACGCTGATGCTCAGCTGCCGAGAGGCCTGACATACCACAGCATCCCTGAGCTCGTTACACCACCTTTATCCCACTGGAAACCCTGGCCTGTGGGCTGGAAACCAGCGGTGGGGACACCAGACAGTGCTGCAGAAGGGGCATCGTTCTTCCTGGGGGGAACCTGGAGGTGTTTTCCCCAAGTAGGGAATTGTCTTCCATCGTGCCAGCGATGAACATGTCTGAGCAAGGGGCTGTGGAGATGCAACCATGCTGTGAGGTAGCATGAGGTAAATTAAAATAAAACAAAATAAAAAAAGAAAGAAAAAGGAAAATAAAGATCTCTCTGCGATGCAGAGAAGAGCTCTTGTCATCTTCCCTCACCCCAAAACCAGACAGAGAAGGCAATGTTCAAGTCCCCTGCAGAGACCTCGGAGAAAGCAGCTGTGACAGGTGGATCTCAAAAAGGCAGAGGTTTTGCCCCATAATAGCTGTGCTCCTAGCAGCTTTCCTCCGCTTTCACGGGTGACCTGATTCCTGTTGGGTTGGCAGGTAGCATTTGTCAGCCTTTCATAAGGCCTCTGCCCCACAGTGGCTCTGGGCCTTTGCCTGAGGAAGCCCAGGTGAATCGAAAAGCCACCATACCGGTTTTGCACCTCCTGGGTCAAATCCAGGCCCATGGTATGCCACACAGTGTGGTCACATTGCTGGAGAGGCAGGGACAAACAAAATGGCAGGTGAGAGGCATAAGCCATCACACTGGCAATAAAGAAGGGCCTGAGAGCAAACCTTCTGCAGGTGGTTGGTGGCTCATAGCCAGTACAAGGCTGGGTTTGTCTTTATTCCAGGCGTGCATCCTACTGCACTTGGACAGGTACATACGGCAGAGCAAAGTGGGTTAACTGGTGGCTGCAAGTTTTCTTTTCATAGACAGCTACCTGATATGGATACTTTTCCAACATCTAGCAGGCTTCTTAAATGAAGGTATGACTCAAGAGTTATCTGTTTAATGGGCTAATCTAAGGGTGCAGAAGGAGGAAGAGAAATAAATACTCGAGTCTAACTCTTAAAGTTCCTTTGCTGAAGCCAAACTCCTGTCTACTCAAGGGTCTTTGCTGGCTGGGTCAGAGCATCACCTTCACATCACTGTCTGCAAAGGCACGTTTTGCTGCATTTCTCTCATTCTGTGGCTCCGCAGTCTACCTGTAAAACTCTGGACATAATCTCCCACTTTGCCTATACTGCATATGAGCTTTTGTCTACTGCAGCTATCAATGGTTTCCTCTTCCAGTCTACAAATCTGAAGGAGATAATTTTAACAGGTTTGCCAGAAATTTTTAGAAACAGCTGCTTATGGTTCATCTATCACCATACATTTTTCCTTGTCTTTAACACAAGAGTGGGCTTTGCTAGCCTGATATATTAGAAACTTTTGAAACTTAGGACTTGATAGCAAATGCTCACTGATGACAATGTCAATATGAAAAATGGGTCTTCAGAAGCGACAATTTGTGAGATGAGCATTTTTCTTTTGCTGCAGATGACCTTCAAGGTTGGAGATACTGGGGATGGGGAGTTGCAAGTCTGCAGGTATCGAGCAAAGCAGCAGACCTCCAGTACCTTTAGGATAATAAACACGGCACTGAACAACATGTCTAGCTAGCTTTGGCACAACAATGCCTACTTTTGATCAGGTTTTATGTTCCTAAGGCACTCGGACTCCTTTTTTGGAACATGCACCCCAATTAGTCTGATTTTCTTGACTGTGAGGGTTAAGAAAATGCTTCATGAAGGCAAAGCAGAATTAGCTGAAGAGAAAAAAAATGCTCCAGACCCACTGAAATATCAAAACCCCAGAAACAATCACAGGGCACATCTTCAATTCTTTAATGACTTTCATGGTAATGCTCCCCCACCTTCTTCACCCTTCAGCGAGGGTTGATATGAGGATCCCAGGTCCTCTGAAGGTCACCACAATGGTGTTATGTGGGGAGGGCAATACCTTGCTCCAACAGAGGAGTTTAGCAAGCCAGAGCTCTTGGCATAAAATTTGCCACAAAAGAACAAATTTGGGAGTTTGATGTGAAGCAATCTCCTCTCTTTTCTCAGCCCTGACATTCATAAAAAAACCTAACTGTCCCAGCTTGTTCAGGAGGGAAGGAAACATACTAGACAGCAGAATATCTGTTTTTAACATCAGACTAACACTTACAGGCAGCTTTTTGTCTCCCTTTCCATGATTCCCTTCCAGACCTGCTTCTTCAGCGACCCATGATGAGAACCTGTTCCTCCTAGGTCTTACTGAAACACCTTGATGAGTGAAGCTCTCCTGTCAGAACTGTATGGACACTGTAGAAAAGCTCTCATTGATGCTTTTGGAGAGAAAACTTAGGAGAGAAGTACATTTTCTCTCCAGAATATGTGCACAAATGCAGGAGGCACGGTAGCCCATTTCCTCAAGACCAGACAAGCTGGCCCCAATGAGTGCCTGCAGCGATGCTCAAGGAACTCTGAGCATCCTCAAGGTGCCACCCTGACACGAGCAGAGCTGAACTCACCAGATCTTTTCGGATCCCCCTGTACTGAGGGCTCTGGGGAGGTGTGCTGCGAGGTAGCGCTATGTGGCTGCACTAAGGAAGCCTAACAAGGAGAACAGACACGGAGAAGCTGGAGAAGCTCAAAGCAGAGGAGAACAGTTCACTGAGGCTCCAACAGCGTGCAGCCAAGGGGCTGTTACCCAGACTTTGTGGCACTTAGTAGTCACTGTGTTTTGAGTATCTCAGCTGGGCATGTAAGACCAGTTCTTACAATATCCAAAAGGAAGAATGTTTTCTCATTCATATGGAGTACGGAGTCACAAGGGAATAACTTGTTAAACAGAAAGATTCTGAACATTAATTACAGTATCTTTTATAATTTTATAATTTAATTGCCAACCTTTTCCCTTGAAATTAATCTTTGATGTACATCATATAATCAAACAAGCTTTTTTAAAAAGTACATCTTAATATAAATAGTTTATTCAGTGCATGGTTGTGTATACAACAAATAATAAACAACTCTTTTGTACAAGGCAGAAAGCTGCCTGTACAGAACTATGTCAGTTTTGGAGCACAGAATCCAACGATGATTAATGCACAAAATCTTACACATCATGCAACTCTAGGCCAATATTCCAACTTTCTCCCATGCAACAGACATGATGACCTAAATGGAAACCTAACTACATTTTTTTTTAACAACTGTTTCCAATAGCATGTATAAGTATATGTTGTTTAGGGGTAACCTGTCCTAACGCTTCCTCCTACACAATATTCACGTGCCCGTTACAGTGAAAGAAGGACTTTTACAAATAAGACGTTTCTTGTAAAAAATTAAGTCACCTTAATTCCACAGTTTCTGTCTTTAGAAAAGAAGCCACAACAATAGTTTAACATGACACACAAAATGGAATTAAGAGAAATCTACACTGGAGGATAATTTTATCCCTTCCTGTCAACTTCCACTTGGGGTAACAAAACATTTCAGTTCCTACAGACTGGGGTTAGCACAAGAACTTTACCAGAAACTACAAATCTATAAAAATTTATATTTCGTTGTGTTTAAAACCACAAGAACACTGTTTGCTAGAGCCTGAGACACCAACTCTCAGTTCCAACCCTGAATTTTTAATTATTTTTTGAAAGACGTAGCTTTAAAGACCCATTGGAGTTCAGAAATCAAAAAGTTGCACTATTTCAAATTAAAGGATACATCTTTTTATCAAGCCTTAGATATAAAACGGTAAGCCAAGGAAACAACAGAGTTTACATATTTGTTTTTTGTTTCCCCTATAAAACATATAAGCATTAAAATTTCCTTTGAAGAGCAAAAGTGGTCTTTTTCTTAGTTGGAAAGCAAATTCTTATCAGCAGTGAATGCTGTGAAATGTTTTTGTTTCGTATTCCACAAAGCATAGGAGAGAGAGAGAAAGAGAGAGAGAAAAAGAGAGAGAGAGAAAGATCTGGACACCTCTTCTCCGAGATTTAATCCGCAGTTATGTTTGCTGGCTATCCAAGTGCCTTGTGATATGCACAAGCATATTCTACATTATTGGGGTATATCCTTTGACAACCAGTAGATCTAATGGCTGATAAACGAGTGACCTATGCAAGTTCGGTGGCTTGTCCTGGGCAATTGAACATTTGGATGAAAGACTGCTAGTAAGAATTCAACTGCATCCAGAGGTAAGGTTCTGTTTAGAGAGCACTTGGCTTGCCTTAACCTGGCTACGTTGACTCGTTTTGGCTCATGGATTTACCCCCATTTAGCACTCCTGAAACACTTCTGCTCTTTGTTGGGGTCCCACTTCCAGATCTTGAGAACTCTGTGAGATCGTGGAGGGAAGGCTCTTTGTACATGGCCACTGCAAAGCAAAAGAGAGGCAGCACATCAGCATGCAGTACGGTCACTTGGTGCAACGTCCAGCTACTAAACGTCCAGAGTTTTCATTCCGCAGTGAGCAACATAAGGAGTGAATTAAAAAAATACAGCTTCCATTTAAAACACCCTAAGAAATTCCAAGCTCCTCTTAAAGGGAATGACATTTTAGAGAGGGAAAAAAAAACCCTGGTTACCTTTTCTCCCAGTTAAATCACCCACCTACCCACTGCACTTGCAAAGCTTTGCAAGATAGATGCGAGCTGATATAAATCAGCATTTCCTTACTAATGGTGAAAGAGTACTGCTAACAGCTGTGATCTGGCCTATTACTTGTGTATACAGACCAAGCTGGTGAGTGTGAAAATGGTTTTTCAGCTTTCTGCTTCCTTTGCATTCATACACATAAGTGAAGATCAACCTCAGTGTCAGCTGCCTAAAACCTGCTCCTAAATGTAGATTGCCAAGCTAGTCTGGAACCCACCCAGGGCTGTGCACCTTAGAAATATCCCCTCTGATCAGAACGATACTGCCTTAAAAGGTGTCTTAACAGTATAACCCAGAAGTGAAGAGCTTCATGCCCACAAGGGAGGAGCTTATGGAAGCTTTTTCTGGAGAACACAACGATGAAGATATTTTCTCAGCGTGATTCAGATGCTCCAGGGATGGCTCCAGGTCCTGGCTTTTAATACACAGCAAGATATGTATGCCACATGCATTACTACCTTTAATGTCACATGCTGATGCCACATTAATTGTGGTTAAATAAGCACTGCACATTGCAACTTCATCCCAGGCAAAAATAGACAAACATCCTGTAATATATAGCACAGATTGATGAGATATACAGCAAGTTGGTAATGGCTGTGTAAATGCTTGGGCTATTCCAAGCAAAGCCTTCATTAGATGTAACAGAGATGCTGTGGAATGTGGGCACAAAGAAACTGATGTATATATCTAGTTAGATGAGAGAAAGGCAGAAGTAATGTAGAAAAGCATAAAAAAAGCAGGTTAGACTGAGAGCGTGTTACAGAATATTATACCTTTGTTATATAGTTAGCTGTACCCTTCAAATATGTATGCATGGCAATCAAACATCCCTGACAATACCGAGTCAGTTCAGGTAGATGGAGCGGAGCCAAGAAATTACCTTTTAATGGTTTTGGAAGAAAGTGTGCTGCAGGTTTATTTTTCTTCACGTGGTTTCCTTTCATTATTTCTCCTTCCTTGTTAAGACCCAAATACCAACCCCGGCCAGACTGTTGCTGTCTATAGATCATTGAAGAATATGTTACGTAGTAGTTTTCAAATACTGATTCTTTGAACTTGCATTCAGGTGTAAAATGTTCCTGCAAGAAAGTAAAAGATCAATATGTGCAGTGCAGAGTCTCCCATCAGTTAATGCAAAAGAATTCAATATTCATTGCTTTTCTGACAATTAAAAAACATACCTCCTACCCTCTGCTATCCAATTTAGAACACTGGCCCTAGAAGTACTAACGACAGACTAACACAATTTGAATCCCATGAAACGACCCCGCGAGCAGCTCAAAGTAGCAGAATAAAATCTTTTTGAACACTGAGCAAAAAGTCTAAGTGAAGAATTATCGATTGATGCAACTAAAGGCTATCAGGTAGGCATGGTCCTGATGGCAGCCCCACGGGGCCTGCTGCAGTCCGGCTTTGCAGGCAAATAGCATGGCCACGTATTGCCTTTGTGCATTAACTTCTGGCCTTAACTGCTCAGGAGGAGAGTGCAATAAAAATTCAAAGCTGGGTTATGATGAGTAAATGGTTTTTTACTAACCCAGCAATATTAAGGCAGCTTGTAGCAGCTGCTTCTTTGCTCTTTACTCTTTCTCTGCTCAGTGCATCATCTGCTGTCAGAGACCCACTGCAGACATCAGCCTCTGCCTGGGGACAGGCATGAGCTAAATGGCACTGCACTTACAGCACATACGATCAAGAGTTAGCCTTCGTGTTGAATTGCACTGCTTTTTTTTGAGGAGATGGTACTGAGCTAACAGCTAACATAAGGAGCAGCAAACCAGGGGAGAGCCTTGATCCTCTGGTTTTCACCATGCAGTGCTCTTCACTCAGTCAGTACCTTTCGGCATTATTACCCATTTATGACAGTGATGGGTTGACGGTTGGACTGGATGATCTTAGAGGTCTTCTTCAACCTTAATGATTCTATGTTTCTAAGCAGGTTAGGATGCGGGCATGAAACACGCGATGGAGCTAAGACCAAAATGCCAGTCCTGATGGAACCACTCCACGTCTTCCTGAGGTCTCTGGGTGCTGCAAGTTTTGTAGCAGCATAACTTTTGATGAGGTCTTAGCTATGATGTGGCACTCAGTGACAAGGATTGGTGGGCATGTTGGGGATGGGTTGATGGTTGGACTTGATGATCTTAGTGGTCTTTTCCAACCTTAATGATTCTATGATTCTGTATTATTTTGTGGACCCCTAAAACCATATGGAATATGAAAGATGAAGGGCTTGGTCTGGTGATGCAGCCATAGCTGTTTGCTGGGCTTTTCTTGTGCAGGCAGCTAGCTTCTGCAGAGCCGTCCTTGTGCTCAAGTATCCGGCAGCAGCACAAAGGAAAGGAAGAAAAATTGTGCCTGCATAATGATTGTAATTTTGATTTTAAAAAATCACAGGAAATTAAATGTCTCAGAATCTTAAGATGTTCTTATCTGGTTTCTGAAATATTCTTGTATGAGAAAAAGATGGTATTTATTTTAAAAAAAAAAAGTACTTTTTCTGCACATCTTTTCACATTTTGTCTTCTCACAGGAGAAAGGAAAAAATTTCTCATCCTCTGATTGGCATTTGCTTCAACAAAGAATGAGAAGTAAGCAATTTTCTTCCTTTTTCCTTCAAACTAATTGGCTGTTATTTAGTTAATTGACGATTGGTTTCAATTGCTGTCAAATGGAGACAGTCAGTGTATTTTAGCAACATTTCTAAATAAAAGCCTTCTCCCAGCGTACCCTGCCCAGTGCTAGCCATGTTAACAAAGACTATTGCCAACGTATCATCCAATTAGCAGCAAAATAGAAAACTACAGTGCTCCTGACAGATGATTACAGTTTATGTACAGTAATTTGGAGCTGTTTTGGGTAAAAGAAGGCCCCACTTGTGTGCAGCAGCAGAGGGGCAGATTGCAAACAGATCCACAGTGTTTACTCCAGCTCTCTTAGGAAGCAAATTAACCTCAGCATGAGCAGCAGTAGCCAAGAGTCCCTCGAAGCGGATGCTAAAAAACTCACTTGCTCTTGATTTTTCTCTTGGCTGTGAAGTTCGTGGTGGAATTCACCATGAGTTTCTTGCAGCGGTGCCCAAGTACAGCTGGACACTGCCTGCTCATGCCCACCAACCCAAATGGGCATCCCCATGAGCACCATGGATAGCCACCCCTCCCTGCAGCAACCCGTGGTTCAGTAGTAACAACCATGGTGGAGATATCTTGTGACGAACAGTGAGATGCAGACACAGACACCACTCAATAACGTGCCCAGTTACCAGGTCAAATTTCCTCCCATTTTTCCACTCCTGCAGCAGACAACTAAATGCCTTGGCACAAGCGCACACTCGTTCTTCTTTATTGACCTCTCCTTAACTCCCAGGCTATGGCTGTAGCTTCAAAAAGGTGCTGCACAGTGGGAAAGGCTTTCTCCTTGCCAAATAACAGTGATCCAATACGGCTGCTCTGCTCACACCAAAATACCATGTTGCTGCTTACATTTTGCAGATGTTTGTTCCCATCCATCACTTGCCTTTTATTTAACGCAATACGATCCTTTCCTACTCATTAAAAAAAGAATGTGGAAGGGGAACTGCAGAAAAAAGCTTTCATTAAGGAATGCTGGCAGATGTGCTCCTGATTTAGGGGTACTGCAGTTAAAACATACTCTTCTGAGCTTGGCAAGTGATGTGGTTCTTAGGGACATGGTTTAGTGACCATTATTGGTGCTAGGGGAACGTTTGGACTAGATGATCTTAGAGATCTTTTCCAACCTTAATGATTCTGTGACTTTATGATTCTGTGTGCCAACCCAACTGGGCACAGACAGGGCTCCTCTATCAGCACATCAGTTCAAAATATAGTGCAGAGCAACAACTAGACAACGGCCATTCTGTTGTCTTTGGTGATAAATTATTTGATAGAGCATTGAGAAAGGGCAAGTTAAGGCTGGGAAATCTTCAAGAGAGTTCTAATTCTTGGGAGAATTCCCTTCAGCTGCCCTGAAGGGAAATATGTCTTCTATTGAAAATGAAGTGCATCCTGAGGTGTCAAATATTATGAATATATTGCTACACAAAACAGAAAACAGGTATTTGTGTGAAAGAGTATTTCAGTCTCAGCTTACTCAGCAGTCAGGGATAATGGCACCTACATGACAGTACATTGAACTCATCCAAGCCCCTCACACATGCACGCTTAACTATGAATGAATGAATGAATGAATAAAAGTTAAAGAAGGTGCTGGATTCACTGTAGTCGTGACTCAGCCATGCTTAAGTAAGCAGCAGGATGAACTGTCAGAAGCTGCTTCTTGACTCTGAGCTGATCAGCTGAACTACTGAAATGCTCCTGCATGAATAGATCTGCAGCTGCATTAGATACGTGAAAAATAATTTTTTTTAAAAAGGGAATAATTTGATGTATGATAATATAGTAAAAAGGCATTGTAGTTTGCATTTAGAGTGGCTGTATTTCCAGGCAGCTGACTAGATTACATCTAAAACAATCCAGTCTCTTCCATACAAAACCTGTGTTATAGGTCTACCGAAATACTGCAAAATCAACCCTGGCATTCTACCTGCTCTAATTGTGCAAAAGCCATACTTCAAGCCAAACACCATCCAAATTATCAGCCAACACAGCCATCTACACTGCAGGACTGAATATTAAATGTCACGGCCTCAAATGATTGTAATACAGGAATTCAGGCTTCCCATAGACAGGGAGTGCGGAACCTGCTTTAAATGAAGGTATTTAGAGTTTGCAAGGCTGCATCAATGCAATGAAAGCCTCTTCTCAGGACAGCTATACACACAATATGCATTAGAAGGGCAAAGACACATGCTCTCTGCTATTAATTGCATATTGCATTTAGGTTGTGGATACTGTCAGCAGGGAACACGACCAAATGCTTTACAGAGCAGCACGCTTAAGTCATTGGGTCAATACTGAGTTGGTTAAACTTCTGTGTATTGCTACAGGTAGCATGTTTTATTGCTACCAATGGCAGCTGGCCTGAATAATCAGAAATATTTACTGAGATGGAATTAGTATTAGGGGCATGAAAAAAAACAAACCACAACCAACCCAAAACTTGGAAAAGCATTTAGGAAAAGCATTTAGGAAAAGCATTTAGGAAAAGCATTTAGGAAAAGCATTTAGGAAAAGCATTTAGGAAAAGCATTT
>JAOWBP010004006.1:3876715-3888543 GCA_028571105.1 Tragopan temminckii
AGGAAAAGCATTGGGTATATGGAAAACTTGGAGAGCGTTCTCACATATTGAGCATAGAATTACATTCCTTGCAATCAATGGCTTTGCGTATGGGATTTATTCTTTATTTTCTCCATCTAATGAAAATTGGATTTTTTTTTCTCCATATCCTTATTTCTTACAGGACTATACCATAGCCCAGGATTCCATTCTATAATCATGAATTTTTGAAGGAGCCTCTTTAAGGCTCCTGAGTAGTGATTTTCTGCACCAGTGAGCCTGCCATTTTTTATTAAGAGATTGATTTCCTCCATCTTGGCATGTGAAGTTCCAGGGTGTGTCCCCTGTATCTTCACCCTGTAATGTGCAGTGATGCCAACAGCACAAGACGTGAATACTTCGATTTTTATGTTATCAAAATGAACTGCTTTTAGATCACCAATGTGAGATCACTCTCTGAAGACAGTAGCTGTTATTTCTGAAGCGAAGCCACTAAAATCTGTTTGCAACAGCGACTGAAGCTTATAATTCACCTGAAATAATTTATTCTGGATCAGATAGATGGCAGTTCCCACAGACTGGATGCAGTGCCACAAAATTGTCCTTTTTGCATCAATTTATCTATTGTGAGGAATCCTTGTGGTTTGGGTGGGAGCAACTCACAGCGTAATTACCTTGCATAGGTCTTGTAGGACTGACTAGGAAATCTGCAATCCTGTTTGCATGCAGCAGCTGCAGCAAAGTGCTGTTGAAGATGGTGCTATACCAGCACAGTGTTCAGCTGTTCTGTCTATGTGAGAACCCACTTGGAAGATACAAAATCAAAGGTATCCCAAAGTCAAATTCCAGTGCACGGAATTGTCTAAGACGCTGTAATAAGCAGGAATTTATAAAGTGAAGCACAAAAACTCAGTGGTGTAGATTTCTTTAGGACAAAGCTTTCAGAAAGAGTAAAATGGAGACCAAGGAAGCAGCTGGATATCCAGCATCTCCAGAATGGGATTTCAGGTGGTCACTAAGTATTCTCTGAATCTATGAGAAAAGCATTGAAAAGGTCCTATAATTATTCCCTGGACACTGTTCCCATGCACAGCAAATCAAAGGCACAACCTTAGGGAAAAATGCATGCAGTGAACTGAAGAAGAAAACACATTAATTCTGTGATTCTGTGTGATACACTGAGATTTAAAGGCTTAAATTTTTGTCTTTACTTTTTTTCCCTTAGTCCTATCAGTGACTCAGTTGTGAAAACTTGTCCACGTTATCTTTGCCTGGATATTTTAAGTGCCATTTGGGCACATCAATAAATACCTATTTAAAGTGTGGTGCGTCACCACTCAGCGTGCTCAGCTCATGCAATGGATGTACTGCCTGATGACCCCAGGGAAAAGACTTAGTGACTCTAAAGAGTGCTGAAATTTAATTGAGATAGGAACTATGCATGATCACATTATTGTTCTCATCTTCTGGTGACAGTTCAGCTCTACAACTGTGTTGATTAAACCAAAGCTCTCCTTAACTGGGGCAAGAGAGCTAACACATGATACATACAGAAAGAAATCACACTTCAGAATAACGCAGAGGAAATACATCTTGTTAGAGAACATCTACAGTGAGGTTTAAATGTTCTGCAAGACGCCCTGGAGAATGCCTCACAGATGTCAAGCACATGTCCCATTCCTAAGCCGGTCCACAAAGTTATGAGATATAATTTACTTGGTATGAATATGAAAGAATATCCACTTTGTCCCCAAACACATTAGCACTGAGCTGAGCATGTGCACCTCTAATGATCCTGGATGCAGAGAATAGGGAGTTGAACTAGATGACCTTTAAAGGTCCCTTTCAACTCAGATGATTCTATGAAACCCCTGCAGTTTCCCGAATGATCATTCTATAAATATTTTAATATCTTGCATTTGCCCTTTTTAAAATTTCTGTGGCTTTAGGGTACGAGACTTTCCAGTCCTAACTGAAAAATCAGTGAAATTCTAGTAAGGTAGAAAGAAACTAGACTCTAAACACTACCTACTTTGTAAGGCTTGGGAAGGTTCATGAAGCAGTAAGCACCCAGGGGGTTATCTTAGGGCTTAAAGCCAGACTGGAAGAGAAGAGCAGTGAATGTAAGAAAGCCCTACTACCTAGAAGCTGTTTTTTCATCACATCTAATTCTTCTTGCTTTACACATACAGCAATCCTGTTAGTACCTCAAAATCTCTACACAAAGTCTATGTATAAATCTGTTTTTAAATCTGTTCTCTCTCTTTAGAAGGAGAAATCTCTTGACACTAACATGCCTCTGGGTAAGGTAGTCCCCAGTTACTTAAAAAAAAAAAAAAATGGGAGATGGAAGTACTCTGCATGTGTTCTCTGTGCTTCTACACTCTGATCTCATGTTCTTCTCTGGGCAGGGACCTTGCCAGACCTATCTGATCTGCTGCAGCTTCCCATGGTCCCTCTCCCAAGCGACTGAGTCAAGCAGATGAACTGAAGCAGGGTGAATCCTGCTCCCACCCAACGCTGGAGCAGGACTGCCCTCTCCTCTCAGCAGGCTCAGGATTTCCCCCAGAGCACTTTGTCCTTCTCATCATTCTCCTAAGCTCATTATCTTCATTTCTTGTAACAGCGGCTTCCATGGCTGAAGTCAGCGCTGCAGAAAACATATTTAAAATGTGTTCATTGTTGTTTTTCATAATAAGCAAACTACTTTTTTTTTTTTTTTTTTTTTTAATATACAGCTTTCTTCTCTCCGCTTTTAATTTTGGAAAACAGCACATAAAATTACCCAGTGTGCCTCTTCTGTGCCATTCATTACCTCCCAGCTCTCTATCATGTCTCTGCTTATTCATCTCTTGTCTTAACTAAGCGGACCTAATCTTTTTAAATCTCTCCTCATATGAAAAGTTCTCTGTGCCTCTAATCATTTTCATTACCCTTCACTGAATCCTTTCAATTTTTTCCCCTCTATCATTTCCAGAATTGAAACACAACGTTTAAGAAGAGGCTGTACCACTGAGTTGTATAACAGAGGTAGAGATATTTCCAGTCACTGGTCTTATGACAAAGTAAAATGGTCTTCGCTGTTCAGCCTCATTATGTGCATTGGTACAAAAGTTCTCTATCTTTTAAAGTTGTGTCTCTGATAAATACAGTCCAATTTTATGGTGTTTCTGACCTTCTGATCCATCAGTGTAACCAAACTTAAAAACTAAGGGAGCGGTGATGGAAGCAGAAGGCAGATAGGACCTCTTTTCTTCCCCCAGAAGTAGAGCAGAAAGCCCCAAAGATGCTAGCAACCTATTTTAGAACACAGTCATTATTTCACAGATAACCTGCCAGCCACTGCAATCTGATTTCTAGCAGTTATAATTGACATCAAATTCTGCTATTGTCAAATCTCTCTGACACAGCTGTTGTGCAGTGTCCTCAGCTTACATGCGTCATGCACTACTTTAAAAAAATATAGAAGTCCAAGTTGAAAAAGTCCTTTTAAAATACTGAGACTGTGCTCTGCTCCCAGTTAAAGACAGTGTGGCAGCACCTCACTTGTTTTAATGGCCAACCCACTGCCATTTGGTTGTCCTGATGAGGCAGTGATATGCAAACCCAAAGGGAGAGCCAGCAGGCAATGAGCAGCTCCGAGGAGCAAAGCACAAGCAGCTCTCTCAAAACAAGGCAGATGTGGTGTCTCCTGAAAGTGGCATAAAGAGACACCAGCCTGTCATATCCCAGCCATCTGCAAGCTGGCAAGAACAGCTGAGAAAGAAAACACAACCCCATCCCAGTAGCCCTTTTACACAATTACTCTTGCATTCATCTACATGACCGCTGCCACTGGGGGAATCCCACACTGCTGCTGGGGCTGCAGAGTGCAGGACAGCACTGCAGGTTAATTTGTTCCTAGAACAAGATGACTTGGCTGGCATTTGTTAAATATCACTTGGGAGCATAGGGCAAGAAGGGCAGTATGACCTTTGTGTGTGCTGGGGCCTTACTACCCCAAAGCACAGTTTTCAGTTATATGGGATACAAGGAGCTACAGGGGACAGAGAACCTGGGATGGGGTTCAGCAGCAGGTTGGGATATCCCAAGTCCAGCAGGATGGATAGGCAGCAATGCTGCACCACCAAACACTGCCCTGCTACTCACATCAGCCAGTTAATTGGAAGTGTGGGATTTACTGCTCCAGCCTAGATATAGGACATCAGCCCTATATTTTTGCCCTGGGATAAGGAGACGGAAGAGATCTCCTTCAGACTGTCAGCCATGAATTCATGCAGATTTATCTGAGGGTGCTGAAGAAACAATAATCTAATCACTGTTTGCAGCAGGCTCTAAATCTGTTTGGTTAATTACAAGCCAGGACATCACCCTTTTAGCAGCGGATGCTCCTTGAATGCTCTAGGAAAAAGAAAAGAGTGAAAAAAAAGGTTTCCCTTTTTGGGGAGGGGGGCAGGGCAGCTGAGCAAGAAACAGAACAAGTGCTACAGTTCTTCCCCTGGGGGAAGGTGACAACAGGGAATGCTGCTTCTGTGGCAACCTGTAAGCCAGTTGACAGCCTGTACAGCCGCTGGGAAAATCAATGTGGAAGTGATCCCTGTGTCCTCCGTTGCTGTGAGAAGGAGCCATTCTGATGGCAAACGTGGAGGCAGAGCTCATCCCAAGCTCAGCTGGAAGCTTCCCTGTATCTCCATCCTCACTGACACTGCAGAAAAAAGATGGGACCTGCCCCCAGGAAGCGGTTGGGGACAGATGCTGCTGAGTGAGCTCTTTTTCTGCACACCAGAGATTGCCTCTGCTCACTGCCTGTGAGGAGCTGCGAGCGTAAGATAAATAACAGCGCGAGCTGCAGGAGAAGAAATAATGCAACGTTACATCAAACAGGTCCTTGCTTCCCTGTCAGCCTGGAGTCTGTTCTGCACAAAGCCTCGCCATTTGGCCTGTATATTTTATTAATATACATGCATATTTATGGCATCAAGGGTTAGTCAATCCTTCGGTGGTCAATAGCCTCTTCTGAGGCCCCAGTTCTCAGACAAGGCATTTATCCTGCCTGCCACTGTTCAGCGTGCAGCCTGCACTGCTCTCAGGTGGCTGCCTTGCCTGCAGGTCCCCACCTGCACCAACCAGCACTGCCAAACTTAAGCAGCGTAAAGCTCTGCAAAGAACTGAATGCAGCACAGTCTTTAGATTGGTGTTATAAACTAAATAAGCACTAAACATAGAATAGAATCATTACGGTCAGAAAAGGCCTCTAAGATCACCAGGTCACAGGTTCAAGGACTTGCTCGACTCCAACCTGATGAGAAAAGCAGCATCTTTGTATAACCAAATGGTAATGAGACCTTTTCAAACAAGCTTGATTTATTGCAATCCATTTATTCATGAACGCTATGGATGGATGTTTCTCAAACTTCAGTAGTTCGACAGCGCCAAAGCATTACTGGCAGGCAGACCTGCTTCTTGATATAGAGCGGCGATGGTCTTTGGAATTCCTCCGCCCTGAAATTATGCTATTTATTGAGCATATGCTGCTAAGAGGATCTCAGAAGGATTTCTGTATTAGATGGCAGGCTAATTGTGGGATTTGAGAGATTTCAGATGGCAAAAAAAACTTTAAAAAACACGATTATCAAGGATTATACAAGGATGATGAGATCTACGACTGACCCTACAGCAAGAGTTGATTCTGACTGGGAGAAAACACTTGTTTCATCAGGAGAAAGCCCCACCAAGGAGGGATAATTACACAGAGAACAGATAGAATTTCTCTCTGTAAATGATACACATTCCTTTCTCTAAGCAACACTTTGAGGGTTGGATTAATGGAAATTCACATTAAAAGGAGTTTTCCAGCACACTACATGTGAAAAATCTCAGCAGAGCCCAACATCCTCTGCAGCAGGCACAGGTAACAGAAGCACACACGCCTGTAATATGCTTTAGCATTTAAAGCACTGCATTGCTCTAACAAGCAAGCTGGCACGACATTGCTTGAGGAATGGGTGGCTTCATACATCCTCAGGAATGCAGCCACCTCCTTCAGCAGAACCCTGGGAAGCAGCCCAGGCCCAGCACTGGGGAAATGTCCCTGCAAACAGCATAGCTGTGTCCAAAATACTTTTTTTTTTTGTGTATGTATCGTTGCTACTCCTCAACAGGGACACCCAGAAAGCACAAAAGGCAGAAACATTTCTAATGCCTACTTCATGGTCTGGCTAGCCAATAAAAGCAAAAGACCAGGCTGAATGCTACATGTCCTCTTAACACACCTCAGTGAAGGTAAGGGTGCAAGCCTTTTCCAGCAGTGATTTATGGGAAGCTTTCTCTAAAACAGGCTAATAGGAACTCCTGTCCTTCTAAGAGACAGCCGGAGCCAAAGCACAGAGATAAGCTTTGCTTTCCTCTTCTCTCCCATGCAGTGATACACACTTTGCAAGGGTCTGTCATTCAGTGATTTTGTGTCTCACTCCTGCTGCCCCTGAGCAGTGTGACTGATGATTCTGGAGCCAGACTGTTGGGAGACACGGGGCTGCTGTTGCCTGAGTGGCAGAGGAGACACAGATCCCTGCTAAAGCTAATTTAAACCTGGAAGGCACCCAGATGTCTCAGGGAAGGGTGCAATTTAAAACCCGAACCTAAGATAGCCTGGGCTACAATCACAGATTTCTGGGAAATCAGCATGGAACAGCTGCCCCATGAGCCAAGCCCTGCAGACCTTTGCATTACAGCATTTTGAGAGGCAAGCTGTTGCCATTCTGAGTTATCTCACAGAGGGAAAAAACAAACAAACAAAAAAAAATGATGCAGCAAAACAGCAAGTGCAAAGTGTGACTAAATGAGCACTCCCTGGCTGCACCAGCAAGTCGCTCAGATTCCCCGAGAACTCGAGTCAAGGAACATTTAGCATCTGAATCCCAAAGAGGAATCTGAGAAGCAAGTCCAAAGCTTCTCAAGACTACCAGCATTCTTCCTTGAGAATCTAAACTGCCTTGGATCTGTCCTGCTGCTAAGATCTGGTTATCTCGTTTCCAAGTCAGCAGATACAAGCTGCCCGCAGCCGGCCAGAAAGCAAAGAGCAAAACCATCCTGCAGTTGAAAGCAGAAAGGTGAGCTTGTCCATCTGAAAAGGTGATCGCCTTCCCACTTACCCACCAGCTGATCTTCCATTTCACTGTCTAGAAGCAGCCCTTTGTTACTATAACATGACAAGCAGCAAAAAAGGGCTGAGGGACGAAGGTGCAGCAGGGTAAGGATTCAAGGGAAGCACTGTTGAATCTGATCTGAGTCTGCACAGGGATAACACGCTGGCGAGTCCAGAAATGCCATTTTCCTGCAGGCAGACAAGGCTCCGTGGGCATCCTCAGACTGGGGGGAATTTTGTGGCTAAACCCATGATGACCAAATGGGCGTAATTAATTTCCATTTAAGTTCTATTGCTGATATAAAAATAAGACTTTTGCTGAAATAAATGGGATTCATCTATCTGAGCATCCCTGAGGATCTGAGCCTGAGTTTGGACTTGCACACAGGAGCCCAAGCTCTGATTTGTCTCATCCACCTCCAGGCACTTAAAAGCAACACCAAAGTTTGGGTCCACCTGGGATTTTCCTGCCCTTAATGAGCACACTGGGATAGACTGCTTCTGGAGTGTACAAGGGAGCATGGATCCGCTGTTTGACTCCAGCTCCACAGACCCTGCTCTGCTAAAGGGTTTGCTAAGCGAGTTCATTAAATAGAGCACTGAGTAGAAGAGAATTCCTGTCTGCTCTCTTTCAAGCCAGGGAGGTTTACCCCAGATCAGCCCTGGTATCAGCAGTCTGCCTATTGAAACAGAAAGAAATTACCTCGGGTACATCGAAGATACAGTTTTCACTCTGAAATATTTACAGGGATTTCTTTTTCCTTTTCTGGAACAGCCCCCAAACTTTACAGTCTTAGTTTGGCAAAGCTCCCAATGAAATGAATCATGACTTTGCTTGAGCTAGAGCTCCAGGACTGAGCTCTGAATTATTAAAAGGGAATGATATGTAAGAATTTATGTCAATTTTCAAAACAGCCCAGCAAAGATGGAGAAAAACCATTCTTTGAAACTAGCAGAAGGTACGCAGTTGAACTCCTAGTCTGCTTTGAAATCTCAGCACTAGCTTTTTAGTGAGACACAGTGCCTTTTAAACCTCATATTTTAATCATCAGACTTCTGTGCGACGCAGAACTCTTGCCTTGCTGCTTTGGTTCAAATACAGCCTTCCCCATTACAGGCTTTGCAGTGTAAGTGAGCCCCTTGTATCACAAGCTGACATTCTCCTAGCAGGGAAGCCAAAGGCTCCTTTCCTTCCTCCTGCAAAATAATCTGCTCTAGGAAAAGGTGAATATAACTTCCCAGTGCAACTTGTCGATATCCCTCCTTGCTCTTACACGGCAGGTCCAGAGAGTCAGGTGAACACCAAATACTGCTTTAGGCATTACATTAGCATCAGTAAAATTAGCCTTGGGTATGGCAGCAGTTGTAGCTCATCAGGTAATTAACTCTTCCCTGGGTTTGGGCTTTAGTCCCTGCCACTTGTGCAGCTATGCAAGCTGGGGATGGAGACCCACTTCCCACATTTACTTAATTCAGGAACACCACATAAAAAAATATCACCTTGGCAGCACCTTTTGTTACTTTTTAATAACATCTTCATAGTGTTGTACACAATATTTTTCATAATTATTCATATCCAGCTTTGCCTAGGATGTCTGAGTGCAAACTAATTGAGTGTACAGATTGTTTTATTTCTGTGGGATGTAAGAGTTTGGCTGCTGGCACCTCATCTTTATAAACTCAGACTGGTGAAACTCAACTCTTCGCTTCAGCATATCCTATCACTGGATGCTTATTGCTGAAAGGCAGCTTCTGTCAGAGCTGAAAACACAACCACGGGATACAAACTGTAAAATGATGTGGAAGAAAAAGATTAATTTCTTCCCCTAGACACTGCACAGCCATTACCTGTTTTTGAATGGCATTTCCAATTCTACACTGGGAACTGCTAAAGCATTTACATAAGAATGCAAAAATGCACACATTATCACTGCAGGAAGCACTTAAATTTCAAGATAATTATATAGTATGGAAACGATTTCAAAGGACTCAAACAAAATAACAACTAATTCTAGAGAGTCACCCTTTAAGATGATTATTACTCTGCACTACTGCTGATCTCTCACTAAAAAAAAAATATCCTTCTCTTTACAATTATATGCACATTATAAATTCCTACTTCGTTCTTCCACCATCCAGCTCCTACAGCTGCTGCTGCTGACAAATCTGCATTATCTGAGAGCTTAACCAGACAGCCAAATAATCACACTGTGAGCAGAGGTGAGCCACCACTGCATGCTCAGGTGCAAGCCCCCCTCTGCCCTTGCCTTATGCTGAGTCCTCTTGTTTTAAAGCTGCTTCAGTTGAACCTGAAGTAGTAACCTCAGGCACGGGGACACTGGCATGTCCTGTGTTGGAGGAACATGTTGTAGAATGGAGCCTTGATGCAGACAGTTTGCAACAGGAATGCCACTGAGTGCTTATTCTTGTCTGTGCAAGCTACTACTAGATTTGTTTGGCCAGCAGAATTCCAGGCAGAAAATCACATCTGAACTGAGGAAGCTTGGAGTTGCGTCCAGGGAGAAGTGCACTTGTGTAGAGGAAAACCTTCTGCCCCAGCAGTGTCCTCTGTTCCTTATCCCCACTGACACCCTTCATGAAATCACAGAGTCATTTGAGTTGGAAGCGACCCTTAAAGGACGTCTAATCAGCTCCTGTTCCTGCCCCTTGCCCCATAGCTGCCATTCCCCTTTCTTTCCTTCTGCCCCCAGAGAGAAAGGAAAAAAAAAAAAAAGAAAACACTCTGCCTAGGTCTTCTGCTAAAGGAAAATTCATGTGGAAAAAACCTTATCTGCCAAATCCTAATATGTTTTTATCGGATATCTGCAGAGGGATTTGCAGGAACTCACGCCAAAGTGAAATACTTGCTTCTCTCTCCTCCCTCCCAGCAAGGATAAAGTGAAAATCTCTTGTCTCAGATATTACAGAGACAGAAGTAATTCCCATCCCAAGACTCAGTTTATATGCATTTTCCAAGTCTAATTCTTCAAAACAAGTGCAGTGATAGAGCTGAAGTTTTCCCACAGACTTCAGCCTGAAAGGGAAAACTGATAGATTTTCAATTAACCAGTTTATTCTGACACAGTATGGAACAGCTGAAAATAGTATCTGGTACTGGGAAGCATCATCCAACTTCCTGAAAGGTGTGGTTACCTTTCATACAACTATCTCGAGAGAACCAAAGAATCTGAGGTCTGAACAAAGCAGGACCGTTTCCTTGGCAATAGGGTCCCTGTGGAAATTTAATTAGGCTTGCACTACAGACTAGAATTTCGTACAGACTTGGCACAGATTCCTGTCCACTAAATAACACTCTACATGAGCAGAATGCCACCAGCCTCTGCAGAATGCCTCACAGATTTATGTGAGGCTTTGTCACAAAACTTCAAGCAGGTCAATGCAGAGCAGTATGTATTCATGGCAGTTATTTAAATCAGGCAGAATTACTGTCTCCTTTTTTTTTATGGTCAGCTGGGCTAGCCTTGCCACTGTGCTCCTGAGACTTTCAGGTAGAGGAAGAAAGTGATAAGAAGCCTCACATGCATCAAGCATCAATGGGTGGATGAGGTCCCATTTCCCCAAACTAAGGAGGAGCTGAGCCAGCCCCAGGCAGAAATCACTTTCCCTCCTGTTTGTCCCCGTGGATAAAGTCCCCCATATATCCAATTTCCTGTTACAAAACATCAGTGATATCAACTGTGAGGAGTAATTAATGTTTGCACTCCATTGTGAAAATGAAGACTACTCAGTAGTATCTGAATGTAATCACATCTACATAGTTGAAGTGTGCTTAAAAAAAATACTTTGAGTTATTATTCAGCTTGCTTGCTCACAGCAGCAGTCAGTAGTGGTAGCAACCAGGGATGGGAAGGGCTGAATTATTTCTGCAGACAGAAGAATGATTAAATGATTTTTTAATTTTTTTTAAATTTTTTCCTTTTTTTCTTTTTTTTTAAATAGTTGGTGTGAGTTAGATTACAAGCTTTGTTGTTGATATAACTATCTCACGATGTATAAGGTCACTCATCATTGAGAGTTTTAACATGATACCTCTGAAATACAATTAAATATGGTTCAGTGATTTACTAATAACCTAGCTTTACAAGACAGGCAGAGATGTACTGCAGAACTGGTCCACCCTCCCATTTTAATTCTTTTACAAAAAACCCACAGAACTTTGAAATGAATATTTTTGAAGATGTATCACCACATCAAAGTTCAAGACAATGGAACTGGAGATTTCTAACAGAAAGAACCTCAATGATTTTGCTCAAACGAGATAAACAATGGCAAAGAGAATCCTGTTAAGATGGGGAGCGTACTGCATAAACCACCTCTAAAACCCACCAGAAAATTCTTTGTATTTTTAACATCTCTAACTGATGTTTCACACGTAATGTAACACTGAAAGACTTGGGGGGAAAAAAGGAGGAAAAACTTGGGGGAAAAATAAAAAGGAAAAGAAAACTAAGACAGTTGAAGTCCATTTTTCTTTTCAGCACCAGCTTCAGTGCTTGGGATAAACTCATGGAATCACGTAAAATGGCCTGGATTGAAAAGGACCTCAATTATCATCTATCCAGTTCCAACCCCCTGCTATGTGCAGGGTCACCAACCAGCAGACCAGGCAGCCCAGAGCCACATCCAGCCTGGCCTTGAATGCCTCCAGGGATGGGGCATCCACAGCCTCCTTGGGCAACCTGTT
>JAOWBP010004006.1:3888650-3958330 GCA_028571105.1 Tragopan temminckii
ACCCTCGTAAACAGCCGTTCCCCCTCCTGTTTATACGCTCCCTTCAAGTACTGGAAGGCCACAATGAGGTCTCCCTGGAGCCTTCTTCAAGCTAAACAAGCCCAGTTTCCTCAATCTTTTTTCCATAAGAGAGGTGCTCCAGCCCTCTGATCATCTTAGTGGCCCTCCTCTGGACTCGTTCCAAGAGCTCTAAATACTGGGTGACTTAGGACAGTGACTCTCATGGTTAGTTCCCTACCTCCTACTCTGATGTTGGAACTGGGACTTGTCTGCAGCACATCCCAGTGCTCAGATGGTATTTCTTCATAAACCATTTCAAGAAGGAGGAAATGGAAATCAAGCCCTTACACATTTTGCCCAAGGATAACGGGGAATCTATCTGCCAGTGTGGATTAAAACCCAAGAATAACTCTTGCAAACCACTGTATTTAGTACAGACTTCTGCTGTCTCCCCATTGGTACCAAGCTCTGCTGCACACTGAGACAAAGACAAGTTTGGCTTACCAGTTTTTACACCTGTACAAAATTCTCACTCTTTTATTACTATACCCTTCAACATTGCTCCATCTGCCTTTTGCCTTTTCACTAACCCTTCCCAAGCTCCCCTTGGGAAGGTGCACAAAATATTTAGCTAAGACTTGGGGAAGAGCATCCAGTCTTCCTTTCACTCGAGAGGTACGGCTGCATCTCCCCGAGCTGCTAGACTCACCCAGGCAAAGAGACTCTGATTGAATTATTGCTTTCTGGAGTGTGTGTTTCTGTAACAACACCGCAGTCACCTCCGCCTGTGCCGTGCGACTGCAGGTGCTGAAAAAGCAGGGAACTTTGGGGGATATTTTTAGTTAATAAAGCCTGTTCCACCTGAAGCTGGCAGCACTGCACTAACCACTGATTGGCATGCTGTTGGCACGGGTACCTGGCTGGCAAAAGAAAGCAGAGCTACATCAGCAGCTAGGTGCTACCACGGCTCTAGGAATTAATTAGGTACCGTGCACTGGGACGCTCTGTCCATGGCCAAGAAGAGTCCATAGTGGCATTGGTAGGGAATCTTGTGGGAGGGTCTGTTGCTGATCATTATGTATCAGTGAAACACGGTTAATGCGCATCAGCAACTGCATGCTGCACCCGTTAGGGTACAGAGCTACAGTAAGTCAAGTGCTTTATTTGTGTAATTACAAGGAACCAATCCCTGGGGGTCGTACAAATAATTCAGTGTACTAGCTAAAAATGAGCTTTCTGAGAACATTTACACTGGTATAATCTGATGGGATGCAGAGTTCTGGAAAATAAATGCCAAAGGGGATGAAAACACAGCAAAAGCTAATTTATTTTTTAAATCAAGTGAATATTCACATTCCTCCCCGCCCTCCCCCCGTAATTTGCTCAGCTCTAATGAATAGCTTCTTTGCTGCTTCATTTTAGTCTCTTCTATTTTGGGGAATATATCCGAAGTTGGGAAATATTATCTGAGGCTCATCACAACTGCCAAGGAGGGAAGAGCAGCACACAAAGCTGCACTGCGCACAGAAGGAACTTCTGCCCATTACCCGAATGGACAGCCCTTTCAGGCAGCTTCTAAAAAATAACTTCTGTTATTAAATTAATCACCTTATGTCATATGATGGACTGACAAGAGAGAAAATTTACCTCAGCAATAACTCAGCTCTAAAGGTATATATAGAGGAGGAGGAAATTGGGTTGTTGCAGATACAGCAATAACATCATGAAGCAAAATCCAATATTGGAAGTGATAAAAGTTTCCCATTCCAATATTCCTCTGTGACAAGTATGAAAGAACTATGCATAAGAACAAGGAAAAAAAGATTAAAGATAGCATCAGTTAAAAAAAATAAAAAAGCCTTTGAAAAGGAATCCCTCAAAAGCAAGAAGATCAGAGCATTTGGGAAACTTGCACAGATACCAATCTCAGTAACACACGCTGTTGGTCCTCCCCACTTCGTTTTGCTAAACGTTCTGCAAAGCTGATTTAAAGAGATCCCAGCCCAAGGGCTGCCTCCCCCCACTGCTGAGTTACCCTTGTTCCCACCAGCCTGGAAAAACAACAGGTAAGTGGGGGCACGCAGGGTATTAAGGTGGCAGCGGTGCTGACAAGGCAAGCCAGAAACAAAACGGGTGTAGCAGTGACATGTTTTCCAACAGCAGTGACAGAATTTAATAAGCAAGCTATTCTTAAGTTTTGATTTGAGGTGTATATAATTAGGTAATGTGGGTGTTGAGTGATAAAACCCACAGGAAAAACACAAATTAGAAACACTTTTTTTTTTTTTTTGGCATATTTCACACTAAATGGCATGACCTATTTTTTTTTTTTTAATATTGCTGTACTTAAAAAAAAAAAAAAAAAAAAAGAGAAAAAATACTTTCTTCTCTTCCTCACCATAAGAAAGAACTACTGGGTACAAGTGACACCACTCCTTCCAAATCTGCTCTTTCAAAGCCGAAGAACCCTTATTTGTGGTCTGAATTCCTTTATTACTGACTTCCAACAGGAGCTACAGGTGAGAGCTACCTCATCATTTCCAAGTTTTCTGGTGACCACTTCCACAAAACTGGCTATAAACAGCTAACTATCACCTTGTTTCAAATTTCAATAATAGGGAAAGCTACAAAAACTCTATGCTGATCTAAAGCAAGAGTTTACACTCACTTTCAAGGGAGTCCTTCTGAAAGAAATATGGACGTTGAAAAAATAAGAAATTTTTTTACTCACTCTGATCTTTTAAACGTTTACGCTCATAGCAAAATGGTTCGTGTTCTATAAACATGAAATGCCTAGGACAACTTCCCATGCAGATTTCAAAGACTCATAATTCTTAACCATCATCACTAACAGGCTGAACAAGGAGTCAATAAAGCATTTGTACAAAACACACACTTCTATCTATCCCAGAAATTTAATCAACTCCTTTTAAAATAAGCTAAATTATCTTCATTAAATTTATAAAGTGAAGCACTCCAGTGTGTAAGACAATGTCTCATTCTTATAACTTCACAGTTTTTCATATTGGCTTCTGCTGGCTGCTGATTTGTGAACTACTCTTTTTAGAGCAAGTTATTATCTTTCAGTCACATGAAATTTATGTAATGGTACACCTTTATCTACAGCACTTGTTATGAGCAAAAGCACCAGGTTATTATTTCTCATGAAATCCAATCTAGCTACTGAGGACAACCAAAGATAGTTGCTGTTATTAAAAAAATGAGATCCAATATAGATTTTGGGAAACATAATTTGTCCAAATTCCTGAACATATATCCCATGTAGAAGCACTGACAAACATTATCCAAGTTCTACTTGATTCATATTTTAGCTTCACCCAAAATATAAATAGGCAAACTGTACAGTTGGAAGAGAAGCATGGTTAGGATGGTCCTTTACAGCTGTTATAGCTGGAAAGATTGTTGTATTGAAAAAGAAACAAACAAGGAAGAAATGCTCACCTGTATCCAAGGACCTAGGCTCATGGCAGAAAACTCCAAAAAGGAGGGATCTCTAGAAAGAGATCCTTCCCAAGTGACAGCCAGCCCTTAAAAGGGGGGTCTAGGATGGGTGCATCCAGGCCTCACCCCTTCTGGTCGCACAGGTGAATTGCCTTCACCTGTGTTTCCAGGGCTGACCCAGTCCTTGACTCAGGTGATCAATCAGTGGTTCAGGCCGTGACTCAACAGTTCCCATACACAAACAAAACGAAAATCCTACCCTGTGCTCCATTTAGGCTATTACACAACACGAAAACTGAAATTGCAGTGCTGAAACATTTTTAAGCCACAATATCTAGTTTTGATTTCTTTTTCCCTAAGGAATTTTAGAAATCAAAACTTACAGTTTTTCTTCTGAACTCAGCAATCTCTCTCTCTTTCAGGATTTCTATCCCAAGCCCTATTACCCTTGTGGAGGAGCAGCCCTACTTCATAGATACTGGTATATAGCACCTTGTATAGTGGATTCTTGATCCTGGTTGCAGAAGTATCTTCCTGAGCTGTCATCCACTTGAATTCATAATAACAGTGATTAATAAGAATTAGAATATAAGACCACCAGCAGCAAGAGCTTAGGAGGGATGCTATGCTTTTAAATGAAAGCTGATTAGTCTCTGCTGCTCCTTCCTGGCTAACAGTGAGCTGTAATACTTCTTGATTCTGTCTGCCTCCCTGCCTCACCTTTTGTAGGGTGAGGAAGCCCTTTATTTTTATGACCTGGAGAGCAAAGTAACAGTGTTTTCCATGACACCGAAGCTATGATGAGCTCAAAAACTGGAGTCTTTGAGAAAAACCTGCACAATTTTTTTTCCTTTTGTTTCACTGCCTTTATACTTAACATGAAATTGCAGCTTTCTCGGAGGGAGGAGACCCTTTAAACTCAGTTGGGATGCTGCTGCGTGCAGACATTGGGCTCAGACTGCTGCTATATCCAGACAGCCTTTGTGACCTTTGCTGTTCTGCTGCAAGATGCTGCACGCTGATGGGATGATGCTGTAAGTAAAAGCCAGGAGCAGTAGGAAATGGACTGCTAGAGTGTCTCATTAAGTTCCATTAAAGGGTCTAACCACTACCCTTGGATTGACTGTCAGAAGGAAAACATCTGTTTTATCTAATGATTTCTACTGATGCTATTCAGATCCCAGCAAGTTTGAAATGTTGCCCCTTATGCACTTACAGCACATTTCCCAATTAAGATCAGAGTGGTTCTTTTTATAGTGAAGTGGGAAATTTGCAGTAACTACTATAACTCAGTTGTAGGGAAGATTTCCAGGGCTTGATTAACTTTATTTTATTTTTTTTATTATTTTTTTTTAATTGGGAAAAAAAAAATAAATCAATCGTGGTAAGAAAAAGCATGATTTTAACTCCTACAGCAGTTTACCAGGTGAGCTCTGTCCTGGCCATGACTCCTCTCAGTCCCACTCTCATCAGCAGGAGGTTGCAAGATGTGTCAGAAGCTCAATGTACAGAAATGGAGCCACTTGTAATTGTCATCAGGGAAAAAAAAGGACAGATTCCCAGAATTACAAAGAGGCCAACCTGGGAGGATGAGTGTATTGTTTGATATGCAGGAAGCTGCTTCCCACAGAAAAACACTTTCGAGGAGGCTGTGACTTAGCCCTTATCACTTCTCGACATAAAAAGAAAATGCTTTTACCAGCTAATGGTACAGAAAAGTGCACGAGTGGTTACTGTCACCACAACAACACATTCAGAAGCAGTGAGACAGAAAATGAAACTCCCGATAAGCATATGTTGTTTTTAAAAAAGAACGGCTTTGTGCTAAGTGGACCACACCATCTCCGGGGTTACGCTGCAAAAGCAGAACAAGGAGGACCCAGTGCCTCCAGGAAGCCCTGCTGTGTCCCAGCTACACACCAAACACGCACAGCCCTGGTCTTCAAATCCTGTGCCCATCTCGTGCTGCAAAACGGGGCTGAAAATCTGTCTCTCTCTGCTGTCCTTGTGTAAATCGTTCGGTTCTCCCAGGCACAGCAAGAGTGCTTAATGTACTCTCTGGGTATTTAGGAATAACATCATTTGGTCAGAACAGAGATTTGGTAAGGCATTTTTGTTGTGACCTCGCATTAACTGTTCATTTATTACGCTGTGAGATTGGCTGCGTGTTATCAATATTCAGAGGTCTGAACGCACCAAGTACAGACGTACCGCGGACTGACAGTAATTTATTTTGTGGAATGGATGAGATGAGATTGGAGGACGAGCACTGCTGTCCAGGTGGCTTTCTGACACAAGCACAATGAATCAGCCATCAGCATTTCAAACTCGTTCCTGGGAAAGTGAGGGGGGATGGCCCTCACCACCCCTCCCCTCCTGCTGCTCCCACCACCAGCAAGCAACGTTTAAATGAAGTGGACTTCAAGCGCTGTTTGCTTTACCCTGTAAATAGGGTGCCGAAAACCAACAGTGGTTTTACCCTGCAGTGCAAACAAACAGAAAAATCACACTTCTTCCTACAGCAATATCTTGGGAGACTCTGCTCACAGCTCCCTTCCTATGACACCTTGCCTGAGCATGGTGCCATGCAGACCTGGCGACCCTGAGGTTGTCCGATCATGGTCTAAGACCTCCCCTGATCTGCTTTTCGTTTTGTCTGCCTTGAAGAGGTGCATAAGGCTACTCATCAGGGGCAAGCTACAAGTGGGAGGCAACACAGAAAGTCATAATGGTCAGACTAGATGATCTTAGTGGTCTTTTACAACCTCAATGATTCTATGATTCTATAGTCAGTACTCATAGCAAGCGAGATATTGGATGGACCTGATTCAACAACAGCACAACAGGAACAGTAGGGACACAAAGATTCCCCTCGTTTTCGTTCAACCACCACCAAACTCCTTACACAGTTCTCTGCAGTGTAATTTGTTCTTTCTTGGGAATGGTTATAAGAAACAAAAAGCTCAGTTAAAAGTTCATGTGGGAATGGGAATCCAGCTCCAAAACAATCATTGCTACAGCACCAATGAGTCTAATAAGCAGCAGATTACAAACAGCAACAAATAAGAGAGAATTTACAGAGAAAAGAATATGTTGCCTCATCTAAATGAGCAAATCATCATTATTAAATTACCATCTTCTCTAGGTAGTGCTGAGCTGATTGAATCCCACCAAAATATCCACTGAATGTTGTGTTACAGTGAAGGCTGGATTTCTCTGAGCGCTCATATCCAGTTGAGAAATGCAAACTCAGTATTTTTGCTTAACCTGGTCTCTCAGACCCCACTTCTGAGGAGGCACAAAAGCAACTGCTGCTTTCACAAAATGAAGTCTCTGATAAGGTGTTGCAGGTTCCAGACCATTTCCTGAAAGGAAGATAAGGAGAGAGCTTGTACCTCACATCCTGAGCAACAGTGACTCAGAAAATCCAACTCTGGGTACAGAAAGCACAGATCCAGGAAAACTCATCACTCGATAGGGAAAAGTACTTTAAGGTCCCACAGAAACAAAGAACAAGATGTACTTTAAAATGTGCACTGAATCTCAAGCTACATCTTTGTCTTCCTTGATTTAAGGGCTAGACTCCTGCAGCTCAATAGGTCAGAGCAGAGGTTAGACAGAAGCACTCTGGTCTCTGAAAGCAGCTTCTACAAGCTGCTGGATCATTGTTCATGTGGTCGTGCCAAGGATTCATCCCATTGGAGGGATGTCACTCACACTGGCAAGGACACAGACCCATAACAGGGTTAGCCTTGCTGGCACCTGAAGTGCAGCAATGTGTGGAGGTCACTGGGACTTGCAGGAGACAACCTACATGTCCAACTGCTCCCATAGAGACAAGCCCTGGACCGGATTTGCTTTTTTTGCCTAGTCACATCACTTCTTCCCCATGGTGGGACCAGACAGACTGGGTGTACAGAGCTCTGAAAACCAGGCTGCAGGCCGTGCGAGGGCTTGAAGACAACAGGGCTTGCCCTCCCCGGAAGATTTAGCTGTGAAGAACCAGCTCTTGGCTGCCCGGCATTGCAAACTGTCTGTACAATTCCCTTCTTGTTGCCCCTCTCCCCTGGTAAGAAATAACAGCAATTTTTCTGCAGATTTAAAAACTTAAGTCCTCTCAAGCTATAGAATTTGAGACAAAAATTGCTGAAAAAGTCCAAATCCTCTGCTACCACGGACTAACTCTTTGTAAAACACTTATAAATAGAACCTTACCATCAAGTTTGATGGTACTGAAGAGAAAGCTTGATCACGTCACTAATGTAGGTTGGAGGAAACAGCCTCCGTGCTAACCTTCTATGCTCGTATTTCACACACTTTGACAATCTCAAATGTTTTCCACTGCTGCCGGTACTCTTCTCCTTGGTGTTAAGCTCCATGCAAAAAAGTCTGGAAACTTTCAACAAGTACATCCAAATCATCATCAAGTTGAGGAGAAGCTGAACTGTCCATTTCCCTACATAAAGCCACCTTCAAAATATCTCCCTTTGCTTCTAACAGTCAAGCTGGAAACTTTTTTTCTGGTAGGGGAAAAAAAAAGTCAATGGGGTTTTGCAAATTAATAAGCAGTTTTGTAGGGATGTGGTCTGGCATCCCAAGTTTTCCCATTGCATGGAGGTGCTGCAGTCCAGTGCAATGCCCTCAGCCTGCCTGCTGTGAGAGCGGAGCATAAATGGGTAACAAAGCCCCACTGAGAGTTCAAACAGATTCTCTTTGGCTCTCCCACTGAGCTGCAAAGAACTGTGCAAATGTCTCTTTTGGGTAATTCTGCCACTGAACTCAAATCCTAGCGGTTTGATATTGAAATGAAGAGTTCTCTCTTTCGCAATGAACAACTCATTTTCAAGTAAACAACTGAATTCATCACCAAAAAATCAGATAGGAGGTTTGCAGATAACTTAGATGGAAGAAAACTGTGAGACAGTCTTGTTGCTGCAGTTTGAGATAAAAAATTGCTTTAGATTTCCTGAACAAAAGTGCCGACCCCGGGGAGAATCATACACACATACACAGGAAAAGAATCTGCATATTCTGGAGAAAATATATTTCCTCAGGGGGAAATTACTGAACATTTGAAACCCCTGAAGAAAGCGGACAGGAAACCTGGTCCTATTTAATTCTCATTACTGATGTCTGCGTTCACCTGGCATGCCCGTGCACTCTCTGCATCAGACTTCCAGGACACAAACTTTCCCCACCACTCATTAATTCCCCCGACACTTCTTTTCCTGTTTAATACGTTATGTGAAGAAAAGCCCTCTTTGCCCAGTGATAGTTGGTTAAGAATAATCAGATCTCAGGGGTGATGGATAGCTGTATGATCTTTAATATACTTGTCCTATATCGTATTTTATATTATTCTGCTTGCTTTCTTTTCCTATACTGGCTGCTATCTTTATTCCTTCTCTCTTCCCCCTCTCCCACTTTTTGCCTTTCCCCTTTGGCAATTCTTTGCTCTGTTTCCAGCCTTACTTTTACCCGTGGATTTTTCCATGGCTCATTTTTTGGCCCCTTAAAGAAAATACAAAACCTAATGATGCACAGTGCCCGGTCAGACTTCAGACTTTGAAAGCTGATACACCTTTGCTGGCAAGTAGTACAATTTTGCCCATTTTCCAATATTTTCTCTAACAAGCTGGCTTTTGAATAATGATACCGTTTCTTTTTCACGATCACATTCCTAAGCAGTTCATCCGAAGGCTTTGCAAAGGCAATTTGAGCACATCCTTTTACCCGGGAGCAGAGGACTGTCATTTCCCAGAGGCAAACACGGACTGATGCTGATTTAAACAGAGCTCAGGAAACAGTGTGCTCTGCTGAGAACGGCTGAGGATCATTAGGGCTTACACCACACAGGATTTCTAGCTAAGGTAATTTTAAATTACCCCGAATATATAGATTTGAGCTGAGTATCTGTGAATATATAGCTGCCACCCTGACTCCACACTGAAAGCGGTTTTCTTTTGTAACATTTTGTGTAAAGTGTTCGGAAAAGCTTTTCCATGCAGGGTGTCCTCTGAAGCAAGTGAGAGGAGAACAAGGGTTGAAAACCACTCCTTTTCTTCCAATATGTGAAGTGTATTCTGTTGTTTTTATATACACACCCTCGTCATGGGCTCTGGCACACTCTGAGCCTAGAACGGAGCCTCCTAGAACAGGAGGGAGGGGGCAATAGGAAGGAAATCCACCTTCCCTGTTGGGGAAAAAAGAACAACAAAACAAAACCAGAAGAGAAAGGTAATAAATCAATGTAATAAAAGACAGACAAAAGTAGACTAGAACAAATTAAGTACCTTCCCTGGTACCAACGTGGCAAAGAAACCGGCCTGTGCCTGGGGGTGGGAGCTCCCGCTTTGCTCCCCTCTGCAAAAGGAGAGGAGTGGGGCAGGATGTAAGGACAGCCACAGCACACAGCAGGGATCCGCCTGGCTCCTGCAAAGCTGCTAGACAAAAGGCAGCGGGAGCCCAGCCATCCGCAGAGCCCTCCTGGAGTCCCACCAAAGCCAGCGGGAGGAGACCCTCAGAGCACCCCCAGGGTTGCTGCTATGGTATTTTAGCTCCTTCCCCCAGTCTTAACAAGCCCGTGGAAAACTTCACACAGTTTCTTCTCTAAACTGGCTGTAGGCTTTCTCCCAAGTTAATGAGAAACAATTTCTGAGCTACTCATC
The DNA here is from genome assembly GCA_028571105.1 of Tragopan temminckii. Classification (NCBI taxonomy): domain Eukaryota; kingdom Metazoa; phylum Chordata; class Aves; order Galliformes; family Phasianidae; genus Tragopan; species Tragopan temminckii. The sequence goes on from JAOWBP010004006.1 coordinate 3,898,781, forward strand.
CAGAAAAGAGCCTTTCTTCAAAGCCCTTTTCCAGGTGCCATGTGCAAACAGGAGCAGATCTAGGCTCCCTCTTTAGATCTCACTTGTCTGCATCCAAGGACTGCTCCTGGGAGCTGTTTCAAAGGCTGAAGTGTCAGCATCAGAAAGAAGAGAGGTGTGTGGGTGTGAAGTTACTAAATGCAAAACTGTCACTCTCCTTTCATTTACAAACCTGAATATGCATGCATGCAAAAATGTAGGGCTTACATTAAAGTTTTTACTCTCAGAGCAGAAAAAATGAAGGAAAAGAAGACTAAACGATAAGATGAGGCTATGCAGGTTGGAATTCTCTCTCAGCTAATCTTTCTTTTTCATCAGTAATTATTTCTGTTAATAAACACTGCCCTACCTTGAATTAGAACTGTCTTAACACCCCGGGGAAGAGCACCACCACAGACACACATTATTGTGTTGCTGTCTGGGCAGTGACAGCAACCAATAGCAGATGGATTTTTTTTTTAGCCTCTAACTCAGCCAAAAGCTGTGCAGAGAATTGTCCATGCCCAACGTAGGATAGCCCCAGCTTAGAGTCGGTGCTAAACAAATTGTGTTTGTGCACTGTGAAGAATCACATTACTGCACCTAGGTCAGCAAAGAAGCCCTTGCTGCAACCAACAGACTAGCGGTATCAGCCAGACCCCCTGAAAGACCAAATCTACGTGAAGTAAAAGCTTCTTTTTGCTTTTCTGCAACTTATTACATTATGAAAGGATTCCTCAGATGAGATTTTCAGTATAATACAATAAGCTACATGTAGGGAATGGAAATTAATGAGAATGTCTTTCCTTTGCAAAGAAATATAGAGCTTTGATTGATCTGCTAGGTTTGAAGGAAAAGCTAAGCATTTTAAAGTACAAACACATCCACACATAAATGCACGCTTTCCTGGTTTCGAGTCCTGGAAACAGAAATGCTGAGGGTCAGTGCTGTCCTACTGGCTCTCTGCTTGTACGACCAGAGCAACAGCTACAAAGATAAAGCACACAGATCGACAAAGGCATTATTTTGTGATGAAAATCCTTGCCTGTCTTGCAGCAAACCTTTACTTGTAACTAGTGTTCATCCTTCACAGTAATGGTGAATACTAGTAAAACGTTCCTACAATTTTTGGTTACAGGCATTGCCTAACCCTGATTTTCTTACTTATTACAAGCAACAGTACAGATAAGTAGAGCTCTGGCATGACATACAGCCAAATGAGTGAACAACTTCCGAATGTATCAACTACTTGGATGCAGATTGCTTATTAAATACTGCTGAACAGCAGGTAGCATAGCCAAGAACACAGATTTACTGCACTCTTGGCCTCTGGACAAACACAGTGTTTCAGTGGAACTTCCTTGACTCTTTCTCTTTTCCTTATGGGATCCTGTAACACCATGGCTGCACTACAGACACCGCTTTTGGTTACAGTCTCACACACAACGTACCAAAGATAACCAAAAGCACTAACAACTCCAGGGTGGATAATCTACAGCGGGGACTCAAAAATTGACAGCTTCACAAGCAGCCACTTGAATAAAGCCTGTATTCCAGGGCTGGGCTGAGCAGTTTCATTCCTCACATCTAATAGAGCCTAAGCATTAAGAGAGATTTCCCAACCCAAGGGCATTCTTGCTTCCCCGGTGGCTTCCCTTGGCTTGTGTAAGAGTTGAGCCTTTCTCTTGTTGAGCCTTTCTCGTGTTAAGGTCAGCTCTTTCTTCCCCAGCTGCCCTTTTTCATAAAACTTGCAGGAATGCAATATCTCTGAAAACTGCATCCAGTCTGCTGTATTTTGTCAGAGTTGGCTAATGGATTTTAAAGTTATAAGGAGCAGAGTGAGATATATCATCAGACGGCCAAGCAGGCACACAAACACATCATGTACACTCGAGGAAACAAGGTCATCTTGTTTTGATGTGCGACTCCGTGAGGAATTTTGTAAGGAAGCAAACTTAATCAAATTCTCCCGAACACCTTAATTGCTTTTTGGCAGCCTGATGTTATGTTGCGGTAGTTATACCGGCTTTCAGGCAAAAAGAAACAGGAAATAAGAAATAAAGAAAATATAAAATGAATAGCGGATATGAAAGATTTTACCTGGTTGTTACATGCGCTTACAAAAAAACACTTCTGACTCAACACAGCTTCTCCATCCTCTGTAATTTCCTTCTATCCTAATAACTAAATGCATGCATTCTCCAAGGCTCTACAAAATACAGATCAGTGCTGTAATACAGTAAAATATCGTAACGCATCATCTGTTTGTAACAAAATTAATTACAACAGAAACATTTTACTCTCCAGATAGCATCTCAGAGATTTCTCTAACAAAGCACTTCACAGGAAAACAGCCTTATTTAAGGGGAGAAAAGAACACAGACGACTCCAACTTTGCATCCTATCAGATGTCCTTGAGGTCCCCACCAACGAAATAAGACCAATGGCTTCTGCAATGTAAATATCTAGTGTTTGCTGCCAATCAAATATTCTTGGAATTATTATACTGAATTTGGGTGACCCCTGAACTGCTAGCAAAGATTCAATACCCAAACCAGTTTTAATAAGGCACAAAATGAAAATATCAGCATGAAAGCCCAACCTCAGTGGAGTTAGCAAAGGTTTTGACAATGATGGGGCATAGCCTGGCCAAGCACTAGCACTTCCTCCTTTTACATAATGTGGTTTCAGCAATTCATGTTCAAAGATTCAACATGCAAGAGTCATGAAAGCATTATTACTGCTCTTATGCTTTCCTCAGGATACAACCCAACCAAACAGGAAGAGTTCGGTTCAGCTATTTTTGCCTGGGTGCTCCCTGAAGGACCCGTGTGGGTTTATGTTCATGAGAACAGCCTTGGCCCACGGACATTTGGAGTTTGTTCTGGCTCAGCACAGAGAAGACTGTCCAGCTGTAGTATTTAGCTCCCAGTTTAATGCCAGGTCTTTCTGCACCTCCTTTTCTAATTATGTCTGGGCTGTTGAGATATCACATTTTGATGCAAGCCAATTTCTGAGCATTTGCACATAATGCATAGTGTACACCTATATATAACTACTTCATCTGGTTGGAGGCTGAAAACACTGAAAGTTTCCTTCACTGTGAGAGGAGACCAGGCCAACAGGACTCACTGTGATCCTTTGATCACTGTGTTTGGCCATGATCTTGATCAAGTCCCACCTCACTCACCTCTGCAACAATGATTCTCTGTGAGCTGCTGTGAGTTCCAGCAGCCTGGCTCACACCTCTATGCGTAGCTGCAGCCTCCCACCATCAGCTGGTGTGGCACCCTGTGCAGCAAGGATGGGAGGAGGCTTGGTGAGAGTGGCCAAACACTTCACAGGGGGTACGTCACTCATTCTTGAGAGCAGGTATGCAGATGATGGGTATCAATGACATTGAGAAATGAAATGAGCTCTTCTGAGCTGAACTGCTCCTTGGTACAGAGCTCTTTGTATTGTGCTTGCTGTAATGCACAGTGTCACACAAAACCATGTACTGATAAAATACTTCCTAAGTGACAGAGTGACAAGAACAAGGACAAATGTTGATGTGACTTGTTAGGAGAGAAAGCACGGCATGCAGAGAGAGGTAGATATCATGACTATTTGCAGTGTGCCAATCCATATGCTCCCTTGGTCCCAGTCTGCTGTTTGCACCTACCAGTGCAACCTTTCCTGTACCAGCAGCATGCTCTGTAGTAGAGACCAAGGACAATGCTCTAATTAGGGGTCCTACCAGAGGACATACTACTGGAAGCAGGCTACAGTGACTGCTGAGCGTCTGACCATCACTATGTTAACTGCAATCCTCTATCATTTATTACACGACCATAAAAACAAACCATCAGTTTGTTGGGGGACATGGCAGGCAAGATTATAGCCTTGGAATGAGGTTGATGAATTCTGGATGTTGGGGTGAATGATCCCTGTAAATGTAAATCAAAAAACACTGGGTTTTCTATGCAGAAATACATTTTTTTACTCTTAAAATCCCATGATCAATAAATAGAGCCTGATCATAAGACCAGCTTAAGAAGAACATCTACTGAACTAGCACGCTATGTGCACCTAACTCTTCAAGCAAAGTGCTCCACACCTAACTAGCTGTAGCAAAGCATTGTTCACATTTAGTCTTTCAGAGATGATATAACTAACCTCATGGGCACAACTGACTCCTTCTAAATCTTACAGACCAATGCGAGCAACAGACTAGTATCTCCACATCAAAGTGTCAAGGAAGAGTTAAAAATGAGTCAATAAAACAAATAAGTCTTGAATTGAAATTAAATTCATGCTTTGAAGTTAAGGCACAAAGCTAAGTTTGTGATGATTTCTATCTGAAAAAGGAAAAGATAAGAGCAAATTGTCTTAAATCTAGGTTGAGTCTGAGCCAAAAGTTTTTCATTTGGAGAAACTGGGACTTGGAGAAAAGTCCTGAGTTCTGGCACATCTCTGTTTCTATTGTTTATTGGTCAGTGATTTTTTTTTTCCACCCCAAACTCTCAGCTGTAGTTTTATTCCAGTTCTGGTATGTAACTACACAGAGCTTCATAACCCAGATTAAAGGTTTCAGTGTTGTCCATCTATTTATTCTCTTTATATGGATTTATTCCTACCTTTTGTATAGCAGATATGTTCCTTACCATTATGCTAAGAAATGAAATGTTGGTAGCATCAGGTTGGTTTTGATGTGAAATTATTATTTCAGAAGTCTTTTCCCAAGGAAATAAATTTTATCAGGCTTTCAGAACCTTAAAGACTACAGAGAAATGAAATTTTCCATAGCTTTGTCAGCGTATTTTTTCAAGAAGGTGGAAGGAAAATAGATTTATGTGTTTCTGAAGTAGTCAGCACAAACCCTCAGAACTCACCACTCCTAAAAGCTGTTTGGGACATCTGCATATCCCCCATATTTACTGCAGTCCTACAGAAATGGAAACCACTATGCCTTCAATTTGAAGTGCTTAGAATTGAGTTTGAAAACTACACATCCTTTAAAACCTCACAGGACTTTCTAGTAACAGAACTTCAAAAATGCCAAAATAGTCAAAGGACCAAAACCTTCTCCTCATCATATATGTGGCACGGCTGCAGGTGATACAGTGATATGGGTATAGGAAATGTACAACCCAAGGCACAAGGACTGAGGCATAGAAGACTTTCAGTTCTAGGTTGCTCAACATTTCTTTTGAGAAAGAGTAGAGACGCTCAGATTTGGCCTTTCTGTACCAAGCAGCCTACAGAGAGCTCAGTTGAATGCCAACTTAATTTTACCAACACTGCATGACTCAGGAAAAAAAAAAAGAAAGAAAAAAAAAAGACAGATTGGATAATTGTTGTATCAAAAAGTAAAGGCCATCACTACAACAATTATCCACATTAACTGCAATTGTTTCACATGAGAATCAACTGCTGTTTAGAAGACTGTCAGTGCCAGAGGGAAACAAAACAGCTCCACAAAGGAAAGCTTGGTATTAAATGAGAGGGAAAAAAGTCACTTATCTTCTTTTACTGTCATTCCTGCGATAATAAAATGATAATGAAGGGCTGAAAGTGTAGAAGGTTTGCCATTGGTTAGTAAATGAACCTTCCTCAGATGACTCACAGACGAGCTAGGGTGATTGCACCCACCTCCTTGGTTAATGGCACAAAAAGAGGTTGTTTTCCTTTGTACAGTTAGTCTCAAGCCATGTGCAGACCAAAACTACCCTTTTCTCAGTCAAAATGTTCAAAATCTTTAGGGATTCAGCGCGGAAAAATCAGTGTATGGCCTCTAAATGTAACACTGCCTGGGCTGTGATTGAGACGTTACAACAGCACGTCTATTTAGTGCAACCAAATCAGTGCTATTCAGGAAGATACCAGTGCAATAACTATTGGCTGATGAGCAAGAATACCTTTTCCCTGCCACTGCTGCTGGACATAATTTTATAAAGAAAAATATTATTTATAATTTAGTTGTAGGAGTTACATGTTGTTTATAAATGCTTGCCTTTCTGGTATTGCTCCTGTAAGCATAATCAAAGGAAATACGAAAGAGAGCAACACTTAGAGAATACAGGTGTTTTTGGCATCTCACTGATTAGAAATGCAAATTTGGGAAACAATTAACTAATGTGGTAGAAATCAACAATTTGCATAAAGCTCACTCAGGTCCTTACTATCACAGCTGCAACAAATTTCCCAAGAAAAACGCCTAAGGAAGTCAATTGAAAATGGCAGTAACCCATGAAGCAAAGTCTCCATCTCTCTGTCTAGAATACACATTAAATCTTTGTTTTGCAAAAAGGCAGCTAAAGCATAAATTAAAGTCAAGATTTTCCAAAATAGGTGAGTGAAGCTGGCTACGCTTACGTGACACCTAAAGGTGGCAACATGAACGTAAGCATCCTTGCTCATCCATGACACTGGGAACACAGTGCCTTTCACAGAAAGGTGTCAGAACAAAGTATGATGTGCTAACTGGTAGACTTCATCCTGCTGCCATGATAACAGTACAGAAAGAGCCTGCTGCAAGCATTCCCCCACACTTGGAGAAATGGAGATTTTCATATGGTCTACCAGAAACAGTTAAGTCCTAAAAGCAAATTTCAAAAAAAGGAAATCCTTTCAAGAGAGGGATCATTTATCAGCACAGCACTTGTTTCTGCACTTGCTGAACTATTCTGTAGGAAACAATAACATTTCAATGCTACTGCATGAGTCAAAATGAAGACCTGGGCATCCAGTTCCAGACAAGGCTCCATGCCAAAGGCTCAAGTTCCTGTCATGGCACCAAGAAACCCTCTGCACATGCAGAGCTGGAGTCTGCCGCTATTCCTGATGGCTGTTCCAGCTCTCAGGATCTGACTCTAAGCAAAAGGGGACTTATCTTGGTCATAAAGCTTCACTAGCCTCCCACGTGCTTTTGTCATGTTTTTAAATCACAAATCCCATACTGCAAATCAGTGTCTGTCCTGTCCAGATCCTGCAAATCTTGCTCAAACAGATTGCTTTTTCTCTAGCAGGCAGACAATGAATCTTCTTGCTTGAGTAAGGATTACTTAAATGAGAAAAAGGGTGCAGTATCAAGCCCATTAGACTTAGTTCATCAGGTGAAGGGAAAAGATCTGCACTTCAAAATGTTTCTACTCCACTTACTAGATTTTCTTTGGCTTTTTGTTCTGTTTCAGATCATCCACTTATTTACTCTGAGCTTACTGTGCCTTCTGTCAGTGTCAATATGGCTCAGCTGGCAGCAGATGCTCCTCTAGATTTGAGCACACTGGTGTGAAATAATGAGAACGCAATGAGAATTGATGCGAACCTTTGTCTAAAATCTGAACCGAAGCCCCAGTATTTATGAAATTCTGCTTCTGATTTGTCTACTATCTCCATGAGATGGTAGGTCTCACGGCTTAGTTGGAAGCTGCCCATACTGGAAGGGTAAGCAACAGCCCACTCTTTTCAGTTTGCTGAAACACTGGGTCCTGGAGTTGTCATTTGAGGAAAGTAACCCCTTCAAACACTGAGGTTTGCCCATTCCCAGTTTACTCAAATGCCAGGTCCCACTAATACCTGGGTTCAAGAGGAACACTCCTGTATCATAACAGCATTTTTTTTTAACATCTGAAAATACTCTGGGGATGAGGATGATGGATCTCAACTGACTCTCTCATCAATGGGTGTTCAATGTCATCCATCAGGAAAGGGGAAGACTGCCTTACAGAGCAGACAGCCTCTTCCACTGTGATTCCAAAAGTAGCTCTCCATGATTTTTTACATACCTCCTGAGGCTTTAAAAAAACAGAACTGTACTTTAACAATTATTGTGCCTGTTTTGCCTAGCTCCCAGAGGATTTCATTTTAGAAGAACTGTACAATTCAATATTCACTGCTGTTTGGGCAAAATTACGGAAATGAAAAACAATGTGATAGTACCTGTAGCATCCACAGAATGTAAAATATGAAAGGTCTTATTTGTTCAATTATTTAAACCATCCAATCTGCTAGTAAAAGCTATTGTATTGGCAGTATATCCAAAGGCTCCCTAATCCGTTCTAAATTTCAGATTCCTTTGTTAATCCTCGATTGCCTAATGAAAGCAGCTTAGTATGGAAATGTATGTTTCTTGATTCAATTTTTATTGAATAGATTTGTCTTCTTTCCCAGTTCCCTTTTAGCTTTTCCATCCAGGAATTCAGCAGGCTTGCCTGCAATAATTACTTTATACTTTAAAAAGTTAGTCTCAGAAAAGAACTTCAAGGACATAATCTAAATATGACAACTTTCCTATTTCATTTGACCCTTCCAACTTCCGTATCACACACCATATGTATCCTGCTTCCTAGGTCTCACACAGGTTTCTTTGGTTTTGGTACTGAGATGCTGTACCAGTTGCGTATGAACTTGCGTTCAAGTTCTATGCAACCAAAGTGACAGTTTCCCTCGGAAACACCTTTAGAATGACAGAATCATAGAACCATTTGAGTTGGAAAGGACTCTTAACGGTCACCTAGTCCAACTCCCTTGCAACAAACAGGGACACCCACAGCTCCATCAGGTTGCTCAGAGCCTGGTCCAGCCATAGTTGTGCAGTAGCTCCCAAAAGCATTTTGGAGATTATGACTCCTTTTTCTTGCCCATTGACTCCCCATCAGTTTTGCTCAGCAGTCATTTCAAAAGATGTGTTTTGACTGACAACACTGCAAATGCAATTTGAACTTTAGGAGTCAAGCTGGATTCTCAGTTTTCACACCTCATCACTTGCAATAAGAGTTCTGCCAGGAGAAGGATGCTTTCAGTGGGTTTGCAAGGATGCAAATGGGCAGAATGCAGTCAACATTTCTCTTGAGGCTGCCAAGTGGGAGCAGAACTGAATTCACTCCCTCTTAGCACTGTTGCCATTGCAGGGCTACGTGAAGATAAAAAGGCACAAAAATGCTTAATAGAGTCACTCTGAATGCCCCCGCACAATAGATCTGTTTGTTCTGATGGAGCGTCATTTAGAGAATCAAACAGCCCTCTGCTTACTACTGGCACAGAGCTCTTAAATTTTGTTTACCAAACAGCCTGTCTGTTGGATAATTGTAGATGCCTTTGGGAGAGCACAGGAAAAAGGGAATTATGGGAATCATACTTCAAGATTTTCCCAGCTTCAACTGAGCTATAGTTCTGGACATTCCTAAGCTAAACTTGACACCATTGTATTTTGCAGTGGTTTTCTTTCAGGAATTTGTCTGATTTTTGAGTATACAAAAATGACAGCATCCCATTGCCATGAGTATGACGACATGCAGAGTGAAAAAGACTTTCTGTAGATTGAATAAATGCTATCCTGGGTTAGTTTCGGTGGAAGTTCTGAGTTTGTTTTCCAGTAGGTACCCTGAAATGTTGTTCCTGTTGGTTTCATAGAATCACAGAATTGAGTTGGAAGCGACCCTTAAAGGCCATTTGGTCCAACTCCCTGCACTGAACAGGAACACCCATAGCTCCATCAGGTGCTCAGAGCCCTGTCCAACCTGACCTCACATGTCTTCAGGGATGGGGAACCACCCCCTCTCTATACAACCCATTCCAGTGCCTCACCATTCTTACTGTAAAAAACTTCTTCCTTATGTCCAATCTAAATCTCCCCTTTTGAAACCATTTCCCCTTGTTTTGGGAGCCCTTGGAGCCTGTCCCTATAGCTCCTGCATAGCTCAGATGCCCGCCTTGCAGCTAGGTGAGCATCTCCTCGGCCTGGAGCTGGCGTAATGAGGCAGAAGAGCTGCTGAGTCACCGTGACAAGAGCTGCTCATTAACTCAACCTGCAGCACGAGAGGGAGGGGAAGCCCTTCTGGGCAGGAGATGGGAAGGCAGACAGCTTTCTAGAAGGAAAGTCAAGCGTAGGAGAGAAGCTGAGTTCGGATAGTGGTATTTTTTTTTTTAATTAAGCCACGTTCTAAGAAAGCAAGAAAACTTGAAAATCTATCTAACTCCTGATTTTGAGGATTTTTTGTATGTCAGGAAAAAAAAAAAAAAAGCTGCAATTCAAAGCCCCACATAAATACTAATGTAGATATCTTCCCAGCAGACTGCAAAAGAGCTGAGCCCTCGCAGGGAGCGGGCGCCTACACCACCAGCACAGGTCACAATGTGCAAATTTAGGGGAGAAAAGCTACACTTTACTCATTGGCTCCTCTGAATCACAGCAATGCAATCCATCCTTTGGTGATTTGAATGTGTGCTCTGAACTGAACGCGCCAAGAACCTGGTAGTGCTCTTGTTCTCGTACTTTGCAACTTGAGCTGTCTGCTCAAAGCCCTTGTCTGCTTACGGACTCGCCTGCCAAACACGCTCTGCAATGTGGCGGTGAGGAGTTGTGTGCAGCCCCAAGTCCTGATGCTTGGCATTCCTCATGTGCTGGCACAGAGCCGGGCTGAGCTGCTGAGATCTGGCAGTGTGCAACCCAGCTGACAAACTACCCAGCTCAGGGCAAGTTCCATGTTCTGCCAAGGCTGTAGGAAACCACTGCACTGGCATCTAACTGCAGGTCTGTAAGGCTCAGGCCTTACAGGACTGTGCTGCAGCTCAGTCCTGCAGCATCACTTTCTCCTTCCTAAGCTCCTCTTACGAAGCCTCATCTTAGAAGGTGCTGAGCACCTCCAGCTCCAACCACCTGCAACAAAGGCTGGATGTACAGCAGCACCTCTGTGCGTCTCCAGCTCCTCGGGGATGACCTGTAGAGAAAAGCAGCATAACAATTCGAAGGCTTTCAGCTTGCTGAGTCTCTTAATAACTCTCCCATGGGAAGGCAGTGTTCTCCCTTCACAGCTGGAGACAGCAGGCAGTCTGCCTCCTGAAATCTGGAATCACACTGATTCAGGCAGCAACAAGCACCTGAACAGAACAGCTAGCTACATACAGCCCAGCTCACAGCCAACCCTGGAACCTCACAGTCAGAGTTCCCACCACCAGGGAGCTGGTGATGCTGTAGGGACGCCACCGGGTTTCTCCCTGTCCAGGTACCACCAGCATCCATCCCTGCACTGCAACACTGTTGTAGGACTGAACTCAAGTGCAGATGGTTTGCATCTGCTGAGCTTAGCTGCTGGCATAATTGAAAGCTGTGTCCATAGCTGAAGGTGTCAGAAAACATTTATCAGCACAGACTGATCCTGCGGTGCCCAGGGACCTCCTGAGAGCAGCTCCTGCCTACGCACCGCTCCCACACCTCACCTGCCCCTCACTGCCCTTTGCTATGGGGCAGCTGGAGCTGCCAGCACCATGCCATTTCTTACTGGGAGGATGCTGCACGTTCCTCACAAGGTGTTGAAATGAAAAGACTGCAGCTGCATCTGAGACCTTATCGCTGAAGAGACTGAACTACATTAAGGTGCAGATTGTGCTTGAGCATTCATGGTAAAAAATCATTTATACTGACGTGCAAATTTAGCTAGATGAAGCTTTTGATTCTTTCCCCAATCTCTTGGTTTGCGCCATTTCCCTCAGGTGGAAAAATGCTCTTTGCCAGTAATTCATTATAAATGCCCCAGCCATTCCCACTAACTGCAGCAGGTCTCCACTGCACTGCTCAGTATTAAAATATGCCCAAATCTTTCTCCTCTCCAACTCACCAAAACCATTTTTTGAACCACTCCGAGAGTTTAATCACGTTTCGCTATCCTGGTTGTAATCAGTGTGCATGCTTCACACAGTATTTGCTTTCTGTGCAGGTAGTGAACATATGACAATCTGTTTAACATAAGAGGACAACGATAGCTGAATGCTGTCTTAGAGTGAAACGTATATGACTGTTCATGGAAAATATGCAGATAGTTAATTTTTCTTGGGCTATTTTTTGAGGTTTGTGGTGGTTTGGGTTATGTTTCAGCCTATGCAGAATTCAAGCAGCACACTCAGTTCTCTTCACCTCATACCTACGTGCCTTCCCTTTAATGAACTTCACTCAGCTGCCGCTCTGTATCACCACGAGCCTCTCCCGTCAAATCACAACCACTTTAATGAGAAAGCAATAGCTCCAGGACAACTTTTCTGACAAACAGAGCCTTAAAATACTTTTCACTCTTTTGTGCAAGATGATGGAAAACACAAGAAATTCATAGAGGTATGAAGCCTGAAAAACTCAAGCCTACGTATCTGGTGGTCGTTTGAAAAATAATAAGAAAAATCAGATAAAACAAAGGCCATCCTAAAGTACAAAAGGGCATGACTCATTACGTGGTTACGTAAGGCAATGGTGCCATGACACTGTTTAGGTCACCTCACAGCAGCGTGACTCTGGTGTAAGATGGGATAAATCCAGCCCTGTGCTTTCATTTTCAATGGATGCCCAAATACCAAACAGCAGGAAGAGCTCCAGCTTCAGTCACTCCCAACAAGGTCCCAGCAAGGAAAATCTTGAGGGTGAGTTCAACCTGGGAGACACAGACACTCAGCTCCCCTTGACTTGGATAAGAAACCAGATAGAGAAAAGCATTACAAATGTGCTTTTCTACCAACCAGCCCCACTGCTCTCAGCAGGGTGAGCAGTCATAGCCAAGGGCCCTTCCCTTCTCTGTACTCCAGGACTTGCAGTGTATCTCTGCTACAAATGCAGATAATTGTACATGTATTTAATATTAATATATTACGTTTTCCTTTTTTTTTTTTTTTTTCTTTTCTTTTCTTTTTTGCTTAGCTGAGTTGCTCCTTGTCCCTGAGGAGCTTTTATCATTACATTAAAGATATTATTTTTGCTCTAACTGACAGACGCCGCAAACTATCTATAAAGTCTGGCAGCCAACTACAGATATCTGCTCTCTGCAGATTTATTATACTTCACTGATCCCCTCACGAAGCACATTCACCTCGTTTTGGAGTATAGTCACTGGATCAGAAGCGAACCGTACTGCAGCCTCCTCCGAGGTCAGCTCCCTGAATCACATCCTGCTGGGGAAAGGGACGAGGCCAAAGGCAGAGCTCAACAAATTGGCAAAATGCATCCGCAGATATTCTCCATCTGCCAGCAACCGTAGCACATTATGGCTAGGAAATATTTTCTACGTATGTCAGAGACTTCAAATCAACTAATTTGATTCAGAAATGTTTCAGGCTGAAAGGCACCACTGCACAGACGGCAGCACGGGGCAAGGAACAGGGATGGCACAGCAGTAGGGTGCTTTTCTAATCATTTCCCAAATGAATCTGTAACCTTTGGCAATGCAATCTGAAGGAGACGGCGCAGACACAAACACAAATGAACCTTTGGGATCACAATAAAAGTGAAGGCACGTGATCATGACGTAGACCAAGATATTCTCTCTCCCTGTTTAACTGTATCATGAATGCTTATTACATTTCTCTCTGAAAATGGTGCAACTATCTGTTGCTGTTATCGACTGTTGCAGTACATTTCTATTTTTCCCCTTGTTCTTGCTTTGAGAGTTTGTCAGTGCATTACGGGCCTTTAGCTGCCAATCAATCCCAAGTTGCCATTTGCCTGCTCCTGACAGATCTCGCTTAGGAACACCTCTCTGCAGGGGCTTGGAAAGCCTTGGGATGTGTAGATGGATGTCATTTACTTGAGCTGATCTCTTCCTCGAGCTCCCTCTTGGCATCCCTTGAACAGGTGAGCGTTCAGCTGGTATAAATCAGCTGTGCTCTCCTGGGACTCATTTACATCAACCACAAATCCAGTCCAAAATACAGAGCTAATTTCTCATGTATCAGGCTGTCAGGCTGTATCCCTTGCTGAAAGGACGATTATCAGCAAAAGATGAGCTAGAAACACTTAAAAAGTGGTGCTGGAGCTATAATCCTAAACTTGTTGACATAGCAGGTGAAGCCTATCAGGCTGAAAAATTTAAGAACAAATAGAAGAAAATACAGCCTCCCAGTAAATAACAAGACTGACGATCGTTACTAAGGGAAAAACAGAGGGATGTCACTACTTTCACAATAACAATAATGTATTAAGTTCACAGAAACAAAAGGATTCAAAGATGATACTATGCATGGTAACACACGAGACCACATAAAGAACTCTCTTTAATCAGTGCTAACAAAACCAAAAAATGACGACTAAAATGAATCTCTGAGCAATACCTACAGTGCCTAGCTACCTATCAGACTAAAAGCTGTACTTCCCTGAATTAAGTCATGAGTTCAGCAAGCATCCAGACAGTGCTCTCAGATATGTGGTCTGAGTTTGGGGTGGTCCTATGTGGAGCCAGGAGTTGGACTCGATGATCTTTATGGGTCCCTTCTAACTCCAGATATTCTATGATTCTCAGTCTTACATTCTGTTACAGCCCCCTCACATTGAGGAATACTGGAAGTGACGGTCCCTTTGACTTTGTGTCCCCGCTGTAGGTCTGACTCTGTGTGCATCCCGTTTTCTCCAACTTTGCAAAAATTACTGTGCCTTTGCAAAAATAGATCTGACTCTTCCAGCACGCACCTTGCAGCGAAAGAACTGATCTACTCCAGCCAGCACGACTCCTGCGCGCAATGATGGAATTTCACTTTATTGCACAACTTGCTCTGTCCTGCCCCAACACATGACTCAGGAGGTGACACTGACAGAGGCAGAGCGGTGCCGGCAGCATCCTGCATGGCTCAGTGCTGTCGGTGAGTGGGCAGCCAGCAGATGCCAATGTCAATGAACGCTCACGGTGCAGTCGAAGGTGCATGAGCAGTGCAAATGTAAATGGCACTGTGCGTTATAGGACGGCGCAGGATTAAGGGGGCTTTGCATGATCTGGCTGTGTGGCCACAGCCCTGCAAACAGATCAGTGGATTAGCAACACTGAGCAAACAGCCAGAGCAGAAAGAGAAGTGGAGTTCGATGCCGCTCACTGCGGTTTTACTTTGTCCCAAAGCATACCCAGCTCTAATTTGCTTTTGCTCTTGCAGAAAAAACAGGCAAAGTTCACCCTGTGTCCCAGCTGTCAGGATTGCAAAACAAATGGGAGATGTGAATAAGTTTATTTAATTGTTACCAGTATTAAAGGCATCTTAAGGGAATCATTCTTAATGGAGAATAATTTGTAATAGATAATGAATTACATTTTCCTCTCATTTCTTCCTTGGGAAAAATCTATTAAGACCCTATAATTAAAACTCCTAAACATAATTCAACTATATGTTTTTAATTGAAAAATGTCTGTTTCAGAAAGTCCTTTCTTCTTTTTTTCTTTTTTCATGAAAACAGCGTTTGCTCTCTTGAGAAATGTCACTGAAAATTATTAATTGACATTCGTCACCAAAACCTCTAAACGAAACGTTCCTTTACTCACGCAGCATCTTGAAGCCCTAAGATTTTGGCACCCGATCCCATTTCTATTTGAACATCCTGGCCAAACAAAAAAATGACTTTCTCTAATCCCTTTTACTAATAGCAATGGAGATGATACGGGAAGATACAAAACGTGCTCAGGCATGCGTGTGATTCACCACGCCGTCCTTTTTCCTCCCTACCCCGCACTGATTAGCGCAATCAGTCGGCAGTGACCAAGAAAGAGCTTCCTGTCTGGTTTGGTTTTGCATCTTTTTAATTTTTTTTTTTTTAAATTGATTTCACACTTTGGGATCATTAGTTTGCATCCAAGGCGCTGCGGTTTGATTCCATACATTCCTATGTATTCATAATAGAAAAAAAAGAGCAATAAATTAAACAAGAACATCACCACTAGACCTAATTCACTGCCAAATTCTGTCTCTGTAGGTTACAATCAGGTTCCTTGAAAGAGCAACTTAATCATTTACTGAGATCTGAAGAGAATTTAAGTGAGAAAAAAATGACAAACATGTACTTACTGATGTGTACAGGTATCCTTCGCTGTTCATTGCCAGATACAATTTTGTTTGAACCCCCTGAATCGCCACCACTCGTAAACCCACAGGTATGAGGTTAAACAACGCTGGGAGAGAACGGAGATGGAAAGCAAAATTAATCCTTTACAGTATGTAGATTAGATAGAGCATTAAGCTGTAATTACTAGAACCAAATAATAAAAAAAAAACCTATTCATGCATATATTAATTTCCGTGGGTGCCATGGAACAATACTGCTAATATCTTTGTCTTGTATAGCAATTTCTAGCAATAGCTCAGAAATTATCTACCGAGGATAATCAACACATCTCCCCCCCTTCACCATGAAGGTGGCGGATTGGAGGTGCTGAGAGATGAGCCCACTTACCTGCCTCGTGAGCGCAATACAAGGACTGAGCAGAGTTGAACATACCTTTATTTTTGTTTAGTGATGATAAATGTGGAGAAAAAATAAAGAAAAAAATTCCCAAACAAACAAAAAGTTTCGTAAAATGATCAATACTTTTTTTTTTTTTTTTTTTTTTTTTTCTCAAATCCAGGAAACATTTTTTGACCAAAAAAAGAAATTCAGAAAAGTTAAAACCCCTCATGAGCATCTCAAAGCGTTTCCACTCAGAACTCCTTGGTTTTTTTTTTTTTTTTTTTTTTTTCTCGTTGAAGAAGAAAATGGGTTTGGAAAAAAAACAACAAACACACACTAAATAATTTAAAAACAAAGTGAACTGACAGCAAATTCTTTAGATCAAACCCAAAATTTGTGTTTTCAAAATGGAGCTTGCATTTTTACTCGCATACATGCTAACAGTGAGAGTATACATAAGCAGAGAAACCTCTCTTCAGGAAAATGAAGATACTGTTCTTTAAATGGCAAATTAACAAAACAAGCAAAGCTCTGCCATAGCTTACATTTGTGGCCATGTTAAAATCGAAGACAAGTAAGTGAGATGAATACAGTGCTCTGTGTTTGATATGGAGGATCCAGAATTAAGGGGGAGTTCAGAAAGTGTTCGATTTATCATTACCCCAGGTGTCTCCTTCCTGCTGTGTAAGGGCAGAGTTAGGGTGAAACAACGTGAAATGTTTCTAGCCATCTATTCCTTGGCTGTAGAACCCTGGTGTGCTTCAGGCTGAAGTTTGGTATTTATGGGCAGTGTCTGAAGCCAATTTAAATCTGAATGATGAATTTGAAATACTTTTACTACTTTCAAAAAGAATGACAACCCATTATAAATACCTTTTTCACCCCGACAACACCCAAGTGGTCATATTTAATTAAAAGAAAATTTGCAGCCTGACAGCATTTAATAGAGATCCTAAATTCTGGGAGTGGGGGTGTCAGCAGCATATCCATCATAGTTTTATGGTTTTTCATCAGTAGAAGTAGCTCAAACCTTCCAAACAGGAAAGTGCACGTGGATGCATGCCCTGTGTTGGTGAAGGCATGGCCAGAGGTGATGCTGTGCTCTAGGGATGAAGAATGAATTTTTGGTGAAATCAGACTCTGCTCAATCAGTCAGACAGCTGGACATCCCTGGTGCACATGGACACATGCAGACACCCCTCACAGCAGCCTGCAAGCATAAAACCAATGGAAATAGCTTTCTCATCACTAAAACAAAATCCTCTAATTCTCTGATAGTTCTAGCAAACAAAACATAGACTTTCACTAAGGGAAATGCGTTACAGATTCCTCATTTCTTCTATCGACTGCTTGAATTTTTCTGTGGGAGAAAATATTCCATCTGACTCAGTGAGTGCTCCCATAGAGAGCCCACTTCTGCAGCTCAGCCCCCAAAAAGCAGCACCTGATCTCCCTGTGGGCAGGAGAGTGCAACTGAAAGCTCTGTATCCAAGCAGAACCTGGAGATCTCTTTTGAAAGATGCTTTTTTTAACGGTGCATTTCGGAGTGGGGCTTTCAGGTACTTTCAACACAAGGGTACAAAAACGGGCTCTGCTGCAAATAGCGCTGCCCGCAGATGAACTGAGCACAAGGCAAAACTTAGGGCAGTCAGGAAGATGGAGCTCACAGCCACCAGGAACAGAGATTGGTTTTAGTGAGCGATTCCCGGCTGTGCTGTGCTTGGCAAAGTGAGCAGAGACAGGATGCTGGGGAACTCGCTGCAGCGGGCGCTCAGCTGCTCTCCTCCGCAGCTGAACGTGTTTTCCTGCCATAAACGTACAGGCTCTATTTTGAGGCGAGGCAAGCACACTCGGAAGCTGGTGTGTATGTTGGTGGGATTGGCAGCTGACTGTCGGAAGTTGCAAAAAGGGCCGTGGAGGAGTGCTGCTGCCTCTGCATCGTGGCCACGCTGCACCCTACCCCGCAAACACCCCCTGCCATGGACAACAGGTATGAGATGCTATTGCATTTCTGGTGGTTGACCCCCAAGGCTGGAAAAAACGCCACAGAAAAATAAATTGTTTGCTATGACAATCAGTTTGCATTAGCCCAGAACAATGCAGTTATTTGCATCCTGGCTTTTCCCTATTACGTTCGCGCTGTGTAAAATAAGGACATAATATCAATCGTAATGAAAAACTTGGTGATGCCCAAGGGAGATATGATCTTTGCTATAGCTGTTGTGCGGTACATGCTGACAGAGAATTAGAGCTGTAAAATAAAGAGGCAGCAGCCACAGCTGGATTTATTAACGTATACAGTGCTGTGAGGTCTGTGCCATCGCTGTCTCAGCCACCTGGCCTTCCATATGCTGTCCACAAGGCATTGTTTCCTATATTTCCTTATTATATAAGTCCTCAGATCTCTGTGTCATGCCAAAATTGGGGAATAAATTCCGTCTTGATTTAAAACCTTGCCCTATTTAACACGTTTAATGAGGCAGAATCTGGTTCTCAGCCAGGAAATCCTTTCCACGAGGCAGTTCCTCAAATTACACGGACTCCTGGCTTAAAATGAGGTCTGGTGAGCTCTACAGTTCCTCACCCCGGTGGCTCACTTCCTGCTTTCACTGTGCTCCAAAACCTAAGCTTTCTTTTAAATTCCTCAGTCATGGATGCAATCTTGTTTTGGTGAAGGACTGCAGAGACTGCAATAATTGCTCCCAAGTCAGAGCCAAAGGGCATCTTCAGGCAAACTTGCCACCAGCTCTGGGTAGCAAATAACGGAGAAGGCAGATCACAGGGCCCAGGCTGCTGTCAGGAGCCCAAAAAAGAGGATGCAAGCTCTCCTGATCCCTGCAATGAACAGGGAAAGCAAATGCAGACATTTAATGAGATCCGGTAGGCCACCATTCTGGTTTGCTCTAAGAGCCCCAGCATTATGCAATCACTTTGTTGGCAACAGTTGAATCTGAGGATATTCCCCTTATTAAGGGGAGTTTTAATTATCTCACCACAATGCAAAGCAAATGGTCTTAGAGCAAATGGCTGGTGGAGGTGGCAAAAGGGACGAACTACGACATCCCCTGGGGTGCAAAGGAGGACAGAAGAGAGCAGAGAAAGGTTCCTCCTGAACAGGGAAGGCCCTGCAGTGCACAGATATGGGGCAAAGGAGAGAGATCTCTCCAGAA
Organism: Tragopan temminckii; assembly: GCA_028571105.1. Lineage (NCBI taxonomy): Eukaryota > Metazoa > Chordata > Aves > Galliformes > Phasianidae > Tragopan > Tragopan temminckii. The sequence continues at coordinate 3,918,131 of JAOWBP010004006.1, forward strand.
ACTGGAGGAAAGGATTTTAGTAGGCCTGATCCACCCCATATTCACATGAGCAAGGCTTTGGGAGAAGCCCATTATACAGGCTCTGTTTCTTAACATCGATCTCTTTCTCTTGATAATACCATTAACAAAAATGTTGCTATTAAAGTAAATTCAGTACCATGGGACTTTCAGGTCTATACATCTATCTTACATAAAGGAGGAATATATATGAAACTACTTTTTTTATGACAAAACCCTCCTGTGTTCTGACCACAGATATACCACAATCATTTCTGACCTACTTTCATTACATTTAAGTGTCCAGCACCTTGGAGGCCAATGTCCAGCAACCAGACGTTTATGCGGTTTGCTTTATAATCTGTCAAGTCATGGTAAATGTAAGGACACAGTGGAAACAAAAATATCTTAGAAATAGATGTGTTGACACAAATGTCAAAAGCACAGATAGACTCAAAATTTATCTTGCTTAGAGTGTCAGAATCCTCACAAGAGGAGTTCCAAGTAAAGCAGTTAAATGAAACAATCCCTTCAAAAATAATACGCAGTTTCAGATGTCTTCTCTGGTACATCAAAAGTTTATGACAGTGTCATGCAATACTGGAGAAAATAAGGTTTTCCTACTTCTTCTGCTTTTTAGTTTAGGCTGTTTTTTTTTCTAAGGCAATGAACAGAATTACTCTGAAAACCCGAACCAATCTGCATTGATCTGTCATGATTTTCAATCATTAGATCGCTCCCTTGAAGGAAAAGCAACATTTATGATCCATAAGTGTTGCTCTTAGAGGAGATGTCACGCTTGCATGGAGAACTCAGCACAGCAGCATCCAGCCAGCACTGCTCAGCTCCAGCCTTTGTGCCATCTTCCCCTCTGCCATCAGCACCTTGCAATCACCAGAGGTGTTTATAAAGGACGAGGTCTGCCTGTTAATTTCCCAGCTGGATGCCTGACTGGTCTGAGACACCTTCTCCAACACTTTTTCCTCCTAACCACTTTCAGAACAGTAACTTAGTTTTAGCTAAACGATACAGATATCTGAAACATCTGCATATTTTATGAACGCACATCAAATCTATATTCTGGTCATCATTTCTTGTTTTCTGTTAACTCTCAAAATTGTTAGATAAATAGAAATCCACTCATCTTTTTTTTTTTTTTTTTCCCCTGGCAGAAACGCTGGTTGAAATATAAAGGGATAATTAAGTTTAGAAAGGGGTTAAAAAAAAGTAATAATAATAATAATAGGGAAAGGTGAACTTTAAAATGATGATGAAGTCTCTTTACGTGAGATAACGCAGCTCTGTTTGAATGAGCCCCAGTTTCAGAGTGGAGATAGAGTTATTCTATTTCAGGCGCTCTGAGTAGGCGAGCAAATTTTCCCTGTTGAAAAAAAAAAATCTAATAAAATCCAAAGGACAGCAATGAACTTCTCTAGATTACCATGGAGATAACATTTTCTTTGTTTGTCATATGTGTCATCATTACTTTTCTCTAGTTCGTTATCCCTATCAGTGATTTGTATTTGCATCTCTTTCAGACCCAGTAAGTCTGAAGGAGCTCTGTGCTGTGCACACAGTGTTAATACTGCCACTCAGTCACTGTAGGACAACAATCTCTGATGGACCTACATGGGAAGAATGAGACACCACAATTCACAAACACACCATTTATTCTCGTGCCACTTACTATAACTACTGTCCTCCTCTTTTGTTCCATCAATTGTTCCATCTGCTTGCAACTGCAAGTGGTATCCTTGCCTGCTGTATAGCTTTGTTACTATACCTTTAAGCTGAGGCTCTGTAAAAAAACAATAGTGAGATTAATGTGGGAAATCCTGATGTGCCATTCCGAGCGAGCAGGATGCTAAACACAAATCTCCTGGTTTCTTCTCAATGCTGAGAATATGAGAAAAGATCCAAGGCAGAAGCAGGGCAACCAGATTTGCAATACTTTTCGCTTAGGGTGAGATCAAATCAATGTCTATAAAATCAATTGCCAAAATGATTAAATGCCACTTTCTATTGTAACGAAGGTACAACATTAAAATCTGCTTCCAGCAACTACAAATTCCAACGGCGTGCAGCTTGACCTCGGGAGCTCAGCCCTATCTCATTTAAGATTAGAAGCGAGCTGGCAAAGAGTGCATTCTGCTTTTTAAAAAGGTGTGATTTCTTAAAAGGAGAGGGAAAAGAGGACTACTACGATAGCGCTGATGGGAGCTGTAGTGACGGTTGAGAGCCTAAATATATAGCAGCAAACATTTACCACAGGAACTGCTGCAGCTCTAATAAGCAAACCCCCATTCTGTGCTCCTCCAAAGAGTGCAGAGCATCCGAAGCGATAAACTACTCAATGAACATATGGGGAATGGAGGGGGGAACCCTGAAATCCACCAATGTGTGGAACAGCAAAATAAATATTACTATCAGGGTTAAGGTAATTATCTCATCAGCTAAAAGAAGATCAAAACAACACATACTTTGGAAAGATTTCTTTTTTCTTTTTCTCTTTTTTTTTTCTCCTTTTCATAACCATCCTCATATTCACAGTTCAAAAGTGAAATATCTCAAATGCTTTCAGATCATTCTAGACCAACCTGGCATTGCTGTCAAGCCTGCCATTTAGAATATCTAGGTAATGCACCAGGAGTAATTGGAAAAAAAAGGTCTACTTCCACTGAATCCCAATGACATCTGCATTGTAGTCATTTCACACAAGTCTGCTTGTCAGGAGGTGATGCATTCTCTGCAGCTCGCTTCACAACAACTTACTTAATTCAGAGATAAGCCCATTGGGGAGATACGATGTGTCATTTCCAACTTCTAGTGCCTGGGTAAGAGTCCTTGTGTTTGTAATCAAAGATATTAGGGAGCTCTGCTATCAGCCTGTTCCTTCATTTTAGGAGGAGCTGAAGGCAAAAGCTTATGACAGTTTGTGTTACTTTCTGTTGGAGACTTCAAGAATCATACAATCGTTAAGGTTGGGAAAGATCACTAAGATCATCCAGTACAACCATCAACCCATCCCCACCGTGCCCACTGTAATAAGGGTACTGATGGATGCACAATCCTTGTTCACCAACCCATCTGACAAAAAAATCAACCCAAGCACTGCTTTGGCATTTTAGCCATCCCAAACCCAGTGCTGCTTGCAAAGTATGAGCAAGGCAGCCCTTGGGTGGCAGCTTGGAAAGGCAGACAGGTTCAGTGGCTAACAGCACCACTGTCTCAGCACAGCAAAGCGATCACAACATTACTGGAGGTTTTTGCTCCTCCCACATACAAAAACCCACTCGGATCAGGGACCAAGTTTTCATGCCTGATCTTTAGCACCTCTGACACAGAGGGAATCGCATTTGCAGGCAGCTGCATGTATGAGATTCCTAGAAAGGAACAGGGCACTGAAGCAGAACTCTGGAAGGTACCAGCAAAAGCAAAAAGCCTCTTCTGCAATCAGCAAGTAAAGCAAGGCACTGGCATTCTGCAAAGCAGGAGGACAAAAACAGATCTCTAGTGCTAAGTTATTTACTGTACAGTCGAAGGAGGTGCTAACATCTCCCCCACAAATAAATCACGTGTGTTTGTACATGTGTATGTGTAAAACAGCGAGATTGCTGAATTACCATGGATGCACACAGGTGTGCAAGTGAGGCAATGGTGTGCAATATCTAAATAAATCGGATGAACGTGAACAGGGAGAGGACTGGCATAGGGTACCCATGTCTATCAGATCATACAAGCCAAGATGGCAATACCTGCACACTCATTTTACCAGCCCCGAGACATTCCCGCTACTGATGCACAGCCCGCTACGCACCAAACCAACCAGCCCCCCGAACACATAACCCTTGCCAACCTGGTCGCCTTCTTCGCCTTTTCTTGGAGCCAAAGAGTTTGACTCTGGAAAACACATTCAACTTGTTCTTGTCGCAGCTTCCCTTGCTCTTGCTGGGGCTGTTGACACACTTACAGGCATTGGACTTCTCCCGCTCCCTGGCTTGTCTCTTCTGGCGGATCAGGGAGCTGGCGATGGCTGCGGCCATGGCCGCCACGGCCCCGGTGCCACCGGCGGGTCAGGCACACGGGGTCTGCTGGCCGGCCACAGGTGCCAGAGCCAGCATGCTGCTCGGCTGTCCCCAACGTTGGGGCAGCCACCACCCAGCGCCCACCGGCTCAGAGCCCGGGAGGCGCCGGATGGATGCGCGCACCGCAGCCCCGCGTCAGGATGCAACAGTTTAGGTCGAAACGGTTTTGTCGGCTGGGATTTTTCCCCTTTTGATTTTCTGATGTTTCTTTTTTTTTTTTTTTTATTTCTCCCAACTTCTGGCAGAGGAAAGTTTGCAGGCAGAAGTGAGTGTTTCTACGGAGATCAAACAGATGACTTCCAAGGCATCCCTCCGAGCTGCTCCAGACGCGCTGTTCACACGCAGAAACGGCACATCGACTTGGCGCAAGATCATCGCATCTCTCCTAGCCCCAATTTCTCCAGTTAACTTTTCTCCCCACCCATCCCCTCCCCATTCAAATCCCAGCAAACACCTGTTAGACTCCAGCAGGCTCTGTCCTGTTGTAGGGCTTTTTTCTGAATCCTTTTTCCTTCTCTCCCTTAAAGAAGAGATCTGAAGCAAGCAAGCAAGCTGCGACGGAGCCACAGGGAGGAGGTGCCAGCGCCCGGAGCCTCGGCTGCCTGCTGCCGAACGCCTTGGGAAGCCTCTCCTCTCCTCTCCTTACAGGTGCAGCTGTTGGCGCATCCTCCCCTCCGCGGGCACGTTCGGTTTTCGCATCGCAACACTTGTCACCAGGCGGTAAACCAGGCACGCTCCCCTGGCACCCCCGTGCCGGCAGCTCGGCGCAGATGCTGCAGCAGCCGTAGTCCTCCAGCAGCGGATGCACGCACTCGCGTACACCCCACGAGCTGTGCGTTGGGTGCAGAAATGAGGCGACGCAGCGAGCCCCTTATCACCTCCTCTTCCTTCTCCTTTCCTCCTCCTCCTCTTCTCGCTGGCTTTTTGTGCCCAGAGGTGCGGAGCTGCGGGTGCCGGCACACGGCGGCTGCCGTCCCTGGATGTCCCCGGAGGCTGTGGGTACCTGGCGGTGGCACTGCCGCTTCCCGGGGAGGAGCAGACACCCAAACAAACGTGACCGCGGTGAGCAAATAGCTGGCATCAGGTTTTCCGGAGGGGAACGGAGACACCTGGGCCAGCGCGGAGAGGTGGCTACCCACAACCACAACCCACCCCTTCCCGCATCAAGCCACCCCTCTTCCTCACTGATTTATTGAAGGCGATTTGCTTCTCTCCCCCCTCGCACCTCCTCCTCCCCGCTCCAGTCCTCCAGCAGACACTCAGAGAGGCGATTCCCCCGCCGCTGCAGTGTTCTCCCTCGTCCCTTTGTCCCCGTCGCGGTGCTACCGTGTCCCCCCCGGGGGCTGCGGCACAGTGGGAGGACGTGCAGGGAGCAGGAGCAGCGCCGAGAGGAGCAAAGCCGGGTGTCACACCTGGGCACCCACCGTGGTTATTGACCTGCAGAGCGGGCACCGGATCCCGCACGCGTCCACACCCCGAGACATAGGAAGCAGGAGGTCCCGGGGTCTCTTTGTGACAACCCCCTCCTTGCTTTTCAGCAAGCTTTTAACAGCTGGAGCCTAAAATAAAGGCAGTTCAGGCTAGAAACAAAACGGAGATTTGCACTCCCGAAGACAAGCAGCTCTTGAAAGAATTTATCCCTGAGGCAAAAGGGATTTGCAGCCCCTTGCAGGCCAAGGCAGGCTGGGATGTCCCTGCAGCAGGGGGCTGAGGGCTGATCCTTGCAGGAGCTGAGCTCTGCGGGGCCAAAATGGCACGTGGCTTCAGCCAGCTGAACCCAGAGCTGTCCTCTGCGCCCTGCCACAAACCTGGGGCTATGGGGAGGGCACCAATGCAGGTGGGCTGGTGTGCCAACATGGGATTTTGGGTGTGATTTCAGACCCAGCCACGCATTGCAAGACACCTGCCCCTTCCTCCTCTCCTCCATACACCTTTGGCAAAACCACATGCTCTTCCCCTTCTTCTCCAGACACATACACTGCAGCCACAGGCAGCCACAGCAGAAACCGTGCCACCAAATATTAAACATCACTCACAATGTCTCTGCAAACATTACAGTCTTTCCCTGGACTAGAAACAGCTCATGATGGGATCTGTTTCCTCCAACTGAGAATTCCTGCCCAATGAAACATGCTGCTCAGCCAGGCCTTAACAACAGAAATACCCATAATGTGGAAGTCTTAACACAATGCTGGACTGAAGGCATCGGGTGCCATCACAGCCTGAGATCTTCATAGCTGATGCAGTATATTGGATGTGGCAGTCCCACATCTGTGTCCTCAATCCCACTCTTCTGCACAAAGCAGATGCCTATGCGCTGACAGACCTGCACAGGTATACTTGTCCTTGTATATGAGGCACTTCACAGCATTCACATATTGATGTTAAACGCTTCTAATTTCATACTGGTAAATAGTAGAACAAGAATAACTGTAATTCACGAGTTCCACTACTACCCTCATCTGCCAATCCACAGAAGACATATGAAACCCAACCCAAGGGGCAGCCAGTTGGATATTATCAGTAATAACTCATCCCAACCAGCTCACCAACAACATGCTGTGAGTTTTGCCATCAGTCACAAGTGAGCCTTGTTTTTTTCTGAGACTCACTCATTACTTCATAAATATTCTGAGTTTGGAAAACAGTGTTTGATCTTCAGATCAAAGTGAAGCTGCTTCACTGTGATCTGTCCTATAGGTCAGATGACATTTCTTTTTCACAACAAATAACCAGAACTCAGAATTTGTCTAACCTTGAAAATCCTGAGGAAAAAAAACAGTATTTAGGATATCTTCCTGACAGCATTCCAGTGTGCATGCTTAAAATCCATCAAGAAAACTCATTTGCACAAATGTTCCTTGACAGATAACTAAAGAGAGGAATAAAAATAGCATATATGCATAATCAGATTTAAGTTTCAAAAAAAAAAAACAGTCCTACAGGGTTGGTCTTTTTTTTTTTTTTCCATGATCATCCTCTTCATCTATCGGTACTCCTACAAACTTGTCTTCATTTACTATAAATGGCACATGAAAATGAGCACCTTGTTGGGAAAACGACTTTGGTACAGGAGCAGTCTTTGGACTACTTCAGTTTTACAGATCCAAAAAACGGAACAGCTTTATTTTCTTTAAACAGTAAGAGCTGATCACTCCCCACCATGCTAAAAAGTTAAAATAAAATAACTTTCCAAGCAACGTTTTGTATGTAGAAGGCAACCAGGCACTCCTTGAACATATGCTCTCATTCTTGGATTGTGCTTATTGTAATTGAGCAGACTTAATTCTAAAATGTAAACCATCAGCCCCATTTCAATCAAGAATGAAGCACCTCTTAAGAAATGAGCATTTCAGACCTGTACAGTTACTGCCACAGACAGGAGCTGAGCTGGACCTGACCCGGCAGCAATCACACTGTTTGGAAGTAGACAAAGACTCCACCTGCTTTTAAATTATATTTTAAATCCCAAGCACCTGTTGATTTGATACTGATGATTATTTCCACAACTCTGATCATTAAAAGTACCTGAGCCCTCAGCTGCCTGCACTGGGTACTAATGGCAGCAGGTTGGTCCCATGAGCCCCATGCCAGGACTGGCTTTACAACATAGGATATGGTTTTCTACCGCATGCATGACTCAGTGAGGGACCTGAGTCCTCTGTGTCTTGCAAAACCATCATTGGTTCTTGTGACAAGTTCCTACATAGCACCAGTACCTCAGGTCCGTATATCCCATACAGCACGTTCACTGACTTCTCCCCCCAGAAGCCAGATTTATAGTTGGTCCTATATAGAAAGGTAGATGCTGGCTGAAACAAATTCTGCATGAAAATTGAGAACAAGATTAATCACAAGACAGCTCCACACCTCATCCAGCTCTGCAAAAACACCAGCTCACCCCTCGGTATTTGCAAGACTGAAATTGCTTTGGTGTGACAAAACCACGGGATGTTAGGGGTCCCTCCTCAGGCTCTTCCCTTCCTGCTCAGGTAACATGTCACAGCTGTCACTGAACATGTAGAGTCACATTGCTCCAGGAGTTAGGCCTGGGGACAATTTCCACTGCCTACACTCCAAATGAGTAGAGATTTATTTTCTGAGAAGTGCCACCAGCATTGCTTTTCTCCCTTTTCAGGCCGTGATAAACAAGACTTCACCCAGCCGGGTATGACACAGCAGCACTGAGGCTCCCAGTGATTTTTTCCTCTTCTAAGTAAACAGAATTACTATTCACCAGGAAGCAGAGCTGTTCAGACCCAAGCTGTGCATCACTTAGCTCCTCCGTGAAACATCCCATGGAAATGACTCAGCCTTTCCCTGCAGCCAGCTCGGCGGCTGGACACAGGCGCTGCAGGATGGCGAAGGGCTGGGGCTCTGCCGGGGGCTGAGCACGGTTTGCTGCCCATTTTGCTGCCCATGAAGGCTCTATCTTTCCCAGCAACACATGTGAGCTAAATTGAGAGTCATCTAGAGGTTTATTTTAAGTGCAAGGTGGAAGGAGGTGATAGTGGAGGAGCTGGGCTTTCAGGCAGCCCCAGACCAAGAGCTCAAACTGGATGATATTTCAGTCCACAAATCAACTGGGCTTCCTTATTATTCATGAATAGCAAAGATTAGCTTTAATAATTAGCTGCAAAATTTTATTAGAGCAGCATTACTGTAAGCAGATGTATTTCTTATGTGGCCAAAAGGTATAGCAGCATTGGCATTCCAGTGTGTGCCTGTGCCATCGTTCTTTGCAAAAGTGCATGGTGCATCCCTGTCAGTAACAGGAATAATCAAAATAATTCCCTGTGACACCAACATAGACGTGCCAGTTGGACTGACTATAGAAGAACTCACACATGAGTGTGGAAGCACAGACCTTTCTATTCTATAGCCAGTGGGATTAGGCTGCTGGTTGTTTTTCGTCTTCATGGGGTGCAAAACCATGAATCCCAGCAGCAGAAAAGGCTCCAGCACAACACACATCTCTGGTGCATAGGACTGGATGTGCTGAAACTGGCCCCCATCCAGCAGAGCAGAGATGCATGTCCCTGTTTTCAACATGAGTCATCTCACTAAAACTACTAAGATACTTAAGAAATAATTGTGTGCCTGGTGCATGAAGAGAGGTTCTCATATCCTTATCCTGTTCTCTTATCAGATCTTTTTGCCAGGACGAGGTCCACCAGCTCTGAGAATCTGGGCCTCTTCTCTGAGCTAAATGCTGAGAATGGCCATAAACCTCTGATCAAGAACATCAGTTTCCTCTCAAGTCTTTAGAAAAAATACTCATAAGAGAAATCCCAGTTCTGCCCCTTCCCAGCTATGAATTCTGATTCTCTTGCTGCACTGTCTCAGCCAAAACTGGATTTGATCTGACCACATCCCCGATGGAGCAGGCATTTTTGGAAAAGGAGGGCATTGTTTGAAGCTAGAAAATGGAAATATTTTTTCTTAGGTTAATCCATATTCAGACATCCCAAAATGTCAACCACAAAAGATCGCCTATCCGGTGCATAAAAGATCAGTGCCAATCAGCTGGGAAAGGTCACAGAACAAACAGAAGAGATCAGCTCCCACAGCTCTGCGTGCTCCCAAATTGGGAACACGTTATTCCGATGTCTCTGGGGGCCCAACCTGAGCCAGCAACTTGTAGCAGCAGCCAACCAACTTCTCTCTGCCCACTGCAATGCCATAGCAAATATATTCAAGAGTCTTCCACATCAATATGCACAGAGATATCTGTTCATTCACTCCTCAGAGTGACGACAATTGAAAGCATCAATGTAAATGACAGGATATCATCCCTCAAATATTTACATCTCAGCATGGGACGCATGGGAAGTGTGGGCTATATGCCACTATCAAACCAAACATAAGGCCAATTTACACATGAGAAAAGACTGTGAATAGTCCTTCACAGACCTAGAGCAAGTTGCCCAGAGATTGTCACGTTAATCAAATGGATCTTTTTTTGTCTTTTCATAGATCTGATGGTTCATCCTCTGTCAAGAGCTTGACAACAACAGACTCATCAGGTCTCCGCTGAGTTGAAGCCCCTGAGAGTTTTCCTCCTCCAATGTGTCTAAGCATTTCCACCAGCTTCTCACAACCATGATCCTTATTTTGCTCACAAGCAGTTCTGCCCTACTGCTAACTTTGTCTAACTGCTGAGTCCAATTCATTGCAATCATGTGATGCATGCCACGCTTGCTGCTTCTTGATGCTTTGTTAATGACCCAAGACCAATCTGTTTTTTAACAATGAAATCAAATTACCTGGACTAGGGTCAAAAGGGCCTGACAGTGGGTTTCTGTAACTTTTACCTGACTGCTGAGATCACGCTATGAGTTCATGCATTACAAGTGACAAAGTGAAGAGCTGATCACAAATAGAAGGGATTTGAGCAAGAACTGCCATGTATTGAACACAGGAAGAATCCGGGAACTGGAGTTAGACCATTCACTCGGTTTCTGCTTCTGCAAATGTGCAAGTAGAGCCTTGCTCTGCTTGCAGTCATGGAACTGGAACCTGTTTACCTGAGCAAAAGAGCTGGTTCACTAACCAGAATGAAGGTATGCCCTTGAGCACGACGTGAAGGGTCAAGAGCTAGAAATTCTGCCTTCTGTTTCTGTTGTAACGATTACATGAATATTGATGTAATAAGACGTATCTCATCACTAGATTTATCTAAGCTCATCTGACCTGGGCTGTCAAGACAAGAAAGAAGAGAGAAAGGCAACTCCAGATGGAAGCTTATCCCCATAAAAAAAACACAAATCTGTATGCACAGTTTCATAAAGGAAAACTACCTCTGCCTCACTAAGCTACACTTGTGAGGGAGTTCAGTCTGTAATTTACCTTATGCATTATAAATAGCTATTACTATCATCAACAATAAATAAATACTTAATAAAGATCCATGCAGCTCAGTGTCTTTCCTCCAGCAGTGTTCAGAAATACATGAATACAAAAACAGTCCAAGCACTCGTGCAGTCACACTTCCCACACACACCTTCCAGCAATCGGCCTCATGGCAACTCCAGGCCTAGCAGGAACCTCTGCTTCCACGAGCAGAGTAAAAGTGATATCTACAAATCATGTAGGGAATTTGAGGTGAAAAATACAATGTATCATAAATAAACAACAGGAAAATCATTAGCACATATTAGATTAGATGCACTCTTCGTGCAAGCAGTACTCTCAAGAAACATAGGCTAGCAAAACAGGAATGAAATTCACCAGCCAGCATTTGCCATATTAGATTTCAATAGGTCTGGAAATCAGAAAAATTGCGTGTGCATGTTCTGCATAAACAAATTAGAAGAAATTCAGAGAAGTTGATTCAGAAGAGCAGGCTGAGAGTAGAGCATCTGCTGCTGCTCCCAGTATTGGCATTAGGTGTCTGGGTACATTACCGGGGACTCAGAACTCATCAGAAAGCAAAGGAAGATTTTGTTGCAATGCAGAGAACCAATGCTCAGAAATCAGAGGAACAGATAAGAGAAGCTGCCCCAGCTGAGCTCTGCTATTCCTCACTAAAACGCAGCTGAGCTACAACAGGGATGTACTTGTTTGTGCAGAAACTGGATAACTGTCCAACTTATGGCTGCATTTCTGACTAAACCCACCAAGAATGCAAGGATTAAGCTGCAGAAGTAGGTACAAACATATTGCCAGGACTTTAATTAAATTCCCAGTTCACACAGATGGCCTTAGTAACTCCACAATCATACTGCTAAATCATGCTGAGCTAAACTCACAGAAGAGACACATCATACTTAGCAGGCGATGATATATCATTAGAATTTCTGTCCTCTCCCCTGAACTCTCTTCTCTTTATCATTCTCATTTTCTGTCTCTTCCTGCCAGAACCTTCTTTTCTTGTTTCACTAGAAGTTACAACATGCTTTTAATGAGCAGCAGACACACAAAAACACCAGTATCTTGATCTCCTTATTCTTCAGCTGAGGTCAACTTAATGTTGTTTATGACCAAACAAACTTAGGTCTGTTTCATCTACAATGCAACATTCCAAGACTGGGAAAGAAAAGACGAACAGCAGGATTAGATCATAAGGCACAGAACTAACCCTGCTGGTTTTTAAGAACTTCTTTTGGCTGACCTTTTAATCTTATTGTTTGTTCAACCAAACTTGGCCAATTCCATGGAACTGAATTGAAGGAAGACCTCCTTGTATTTTCTTGTATGCACAGTTACAAGAGGATGAAGAATCTAATCACACAACTGCACTTATTATTGCAGCTGGACAGGTAAAACATGTAACAGAATTCAAAATAGACTGCAGGACTCTGTGCAGCCTGCAGGGATCCCTACGGTGCTCCCTCATGTGACCGACGCAAGATATAAAGCTTCCCAGAGGCTACTGGTATTTGTATTTCTTCTCTTACAGTAACTGGAATTGGATGGCTCAAGCCTCTGCAAATATGGCTTCTACATTCATACTATGGACATGTAAACATACGCTTTTTTTTCCTTCTGCCTTTCTTCTTTCTGGTTTGCAAATACAAGCCAAGATGTTTCAACAGCAATGAGATGTACAAACAGCAGGGAATCAGAGTAGAGCTGTTAACACTGAGAGCAACTTCCACTTCCTTCAGCACTTTCTTTTTTTTTTTTTTTACAGTTCTGTAGTATATGAAATATCTTACTCAGTGATTATATTTTTAAACCATTACTGTCATAAATTTTAACCCACTTAAAAAGTTCTGATGCAAAGTCTTTTTCAGGATGCTTTCAGTGAAATATAGTTTCCTGCACAGGAAGCATGCTGCAGAACATTAATTTGGAAACAGTTACAAACCAAACAGAACAAATTTCTATTGCTTTCGCTTGAAGAACCAAGCGTATAGAAGCACTGCTAAAACCAGAAACAAGAGGGACACCTAGAGCTAGTTCTTGTAATTGCCCTAACAAGGTCATTCACTTTCTTTTCCAGTTTTGTTTCTGGTCACTGGTGATATTTAATTACAACAACGTACGCAGTGCCTACGGCTGTAATTAACAGCAAAATTGAAAGCGCAGCGTTCAGGCAACCGGGCAGAACTGTTGTGATTCGGCATTTTGCACTGTGCTTTTGTATTTTATAGGAGCTCAGCTCGACCTTTCCCACCCTCAGGTGCGGATATGAGACTGGGGGCTGCCAGTCACCAGGTCGGCCCGTGGCTGCCCTGTGGGGCTGAGACGGAGCCGGGTCGGCGGGCGCTGTCCGTGGTGCTGAACCTCAGCCCTCGGCGGTGGGTTAACCAACGAGCCCTGGGCCTCCGCACAGTTTGCTGACCAACCACCCACGTTTGCCACCAGTCAGCATTTCTTTTGTGTACTGTGGTTGCACAACACAAACCCGAAATCTAACCTTTTGCTAAGTATTTGTGTTTTAGTTCTGCTTCATCTTTAACTGCCAATTCACGCTATGAAAAGCTAACGCTTTTACGAAAGCACGAGGCATTTAGCAGTTAATATTTTGGATCACGTATTAAGTGAATATATTTGATAAATGCATTTTTAACCTGCCAAAATCACAGAATCATAGAACGTCTTGAGTCTGCAAGGGACCTTAACAGTTTCCAATATCTATTTCAAGAAGAAAAAAAAACATGGATGCCATGTACAATGTCAAAAAAATTGCTTACTAATCATATTGAGTAATTTGTAATAAAGAATGATATATGTCCTAAAAATACAGCTAATATCTAACTCTCTGTACATAGTGCCTATCAGATTATTGTTTGATATTGTGGTGTTTTCCAAGAGTCCTTACATTTTTCTTTTCTAGCTTTAGGGCGTTGGTTCGTAATCCGATCATTTCACATACAAAATGCAGAGAAAACATTTTCTCATTACCAAAGAAAAAATAAATTACACCATCATAACTCCTTTTTTTCTTCTTCTTCTTCTTTTTTTTTTTTTTCCCCTAAAATCTTTGCAAAAGAATAGAGAAAAGCTAATGTTTTTGTATTAAAATGCTTTCAGGTTATCTACACTATAACAAGATTATCTTCAGTTAATGTTAGTCACAATACTCTCCTGAAAGGCAATTAGAACGGAACCGGAATATTCTTGTCTTTTTCTTTAAAGCAGGTTTTATATCACGAGCACAAAATAAACTAAATACACTGAACCAAAGCTTAAAAGGCCATAAAATCAAGCAGCGAAACATTTGAAATACATTGTTCAAACAAGACAAATTTGCCAGTTCAGCAACATATTCAGTATATTTACAGTTCCAATTGACAGTAATTAACATTTGTCTTTTCCTTCCTAAATAGTATGGGTTTGAAGTTAATAAGGCAAAATCATGAAGTCAAAGAACTACGGAACTACGATATAATTAGCATTAAGAAATATTAAGTCTTAATTTCTTTACGTAGTTTATCATATTTGCAGAGCATTACTTGCCAGAAAAGAACTTTCAGATTTTCCCTCTAAAAACATTGCTTAAATACATCTTACCTGAATACGACTTTCTTAACCCCAAAGCCATGCTGTCTTACAGGCTGCTCCTACCCAGACAATTGCAGTCTACATTTGGAGCAGACACACAGGAGTAGATCAGAGAAAGTTTAAGGCATATTTAAAGTATTCTCTACGGTACTGGCCAGAAACATCAAGCCCATACTCGTGGTATAGAGAGATCATTAATGGGCATTAGTGACAGACCATTATGACTTTCAGAGATCATTAAAGATTCATAATGTAGCTGTATTGTTCTGGCAACATCTAACCATTTCTTGGACATAAACGTACATTTCTCCCACATGATTTCCTTAAACTTATTATTTTTGAGTGTCAAATTTTATTTTCTGCCTCCTAGAATTACGAAGAATGCCTGTAACAGGATACTGTAGCACATTACACCAGCCATAGGAGCCTGGTGCTTGCTTTAGCTGATACTTTTATTGCAAGGCATTTTGCAATATGAATAGCTGAACAACATTCATGAGGCAGAATACGTACCATACGTTCTTTCTTCTTTAAATAAACTGCACTGCTGATGCACCATGTTACAAGAATAAAAAGCACTTGAAATAATTACATTTGCCAACTATTCTTAGACAATTACTTTGTATTCACCTTTTGATTTTTTTGAGTTTTACTCTGCATTTTCAGAAAAGCTTTTGTGTTTTCTGAGAAATATTAAGATATCCTAGCCGGAGTCAACAACGCCTGCTATTCCTAATACAGTTTCGAGGAGTGCAAATGCCACTGAGGAAAGGTGCTGAAGATGTGTGGTACTGCAAATAATATTGTTGAATTGTGCCAACCAAGGGCTGGATTTGAATTTTCTCTTGCTGAACTCAATCAAGACCTTGTGTAACTCATCCTTCAGCAGAGCCCCCGCTCACATATCACGAGTGAAATTTACACAGTCTAGTAGCAAAGTCAGATTTGAAAGTCAAATACTGTCTCTAAGCATGACTTGGTCATTGTAGAGACATATTATTACAAGTAGTATAACAAGAGCTCTTCCTCTTCACAGGAAGCTACCACTCCCTCCACTAAGAAATGTTTTTCAGTCACATGTGCATGAGCATGGTTTACTTTGCAATGCAGTGTATCAGCAGTGAGCATTCACCAACCTGCTTATCAACAGGAAAAGTGCTAACCTCCAGCTGGGGAGGGGTAACTTCAGAAGTCCTTCCAACACAATCATTTGCAAATGCATCGTGTCGAGCTTTAGAAAAAGTCATTGCAGAAAATGAGATCTGGAAACTGAAGTCAGTTCAACATTTTAAGGTTTGAGCATTTATGTTTTGCTTAATTTATACCTAAAAGGTGAAACCTGCCAATTTACAGCTATGAAAGAATTTTCCCAAAACAATATTTTGGTGTTTCCTAATTCACATTATTGCTTACTTATTTGGAATTTGCAACAGGTATGCAGAAATAAAATCATGCTGTGAACTGCATAATTTTAGAATATTCACTGTTTGTTATACCACAGTTGCACGCAATCAAGCTGTGAATATTGTTGATATCCATTTACACTGTACCAATAAAAACATCCCTAATTATTGCTGTTGGCAAACAAACAGCACCATACCAAGAAAACTACAGTGAGGCAAAAATTGGTTTTGAGACGTTTGCACTTAGAAATGGCACAATTTTCACTAGAAATCAACAATCCACCTGGAGGGATGTACTCAAGTCCATCACCAATCACATGCTGAGAGCTGCTGGTTTTAAACCACCATCCTCAAGCCAATAGTTTTTATGTCACCCATGTCAATTATCGACAGACAGTCAAAAGCCAGCAGTGGTATTGCTTACTCCCTTGCAATTATGCACAAGATGAATCTGCACATCAATGTAACTCTTTCCACAAGCACCAATGCACTTAATTCCTTTTTCCAAAGCCTGCGTGAATTTGTAATGATGACTCCACCAAATTTAAACAGTTCTTATCAAAATTCCCAGGTTCCGTACTTTTCAGCAATCATTTAAGCAATTCAGAAACATTCTTATGGTTTTACAATAAAATTAAGGTTGTCTATTGAAAGCACAACCCGTGTTTATCTGACACTTTCTACTACTTAGTTTTTCATTGTGAACTAACTTGTTTAGCTGTTTATCTAAAAGGAAAGTACTGCTTGTGTCTCATTTCCACTTTGTCTTGATCACTTTATGTCTGTTGCATGTCCTCAGCCCATAACTAGAACTACTGACACAAAGGAACACAGCCCCTCTGAGATTCCTGCATGCTGTTGATTTAGACCAACTCAGACTTTACTTCTGCGGAGTGGCACCTTAAAAGAGCAACATCATACTGTGCTATCGGATCTGTGGCAAAAGGACTAAAAGTGGATTTATAGTAAACAACCATTTTACATTTTTTGTCCTATGGATCAATAAAAATGAAGCTGACATTTGTTATGACGCATTCACTGGAGGTTGCCCTGTTATAAAAACTGCAGATGACTGATGAGTAAAGAGCTGGGAGAAATGGGAAGAGATGGTTTGGGGAGGGCAGTACATTGTTAACCATCCAAGGAGAAAAGCTTTAATTAGCACTTCAAAAAGAGATCTCATCCCCTTGAAGTCACAGTTTCATCAGTTTGCCCATGATGTCATATGCTACACCTGTTCTCTTTATGAGCGACCAGAGCTGACAACTTTGCAGGTCCCAGCACAAGTAACCCATGTTGGCTGGCATGGTGACAGTCAGCACGGACTGTAGCAAGCACTCTCCTCCCCAGAATCACAGCCACACTACAAACATGATGCTCTACTTTTTGTGCATGTTCTCTGAAGCAAACAAACTCTGTCTAGTTTGCATACAGGTAATGGTGGGCTGAGAGAAATGCCTGAGCATATCCAAACAAGTAGTGTGGATACAAATGAAATGACACATACTGCTGTTTGACTGCTGCAGGAAAAAAAAAACTTCCATAACTTCAGCATGAGATCTGGTTTGTAATCTTGCAACCTATCAGGCGTGTCTGTTTCAATTAGATCTGTTTTGCATTTTGAACTGATTTCCACAACAAACAAACAAAGCAACAAACCTACAAACCCCAAACACCTAGGATCCAACATCAAAACCCCTACTTATCTGAGAGCCTGGATTCTATTCTGCTGCTGCTGCTATGACCAAAGTATGTCAAATGTGAAGCACAGAGCAGCAAACACAGCAATGATCTCTCAGCAGTCTTGTGGTAACATCATGCAGGGTCAGACAGCAGCTGCCACAGAAACCTTCCAGGGAAATACAGATGATGACTAAAAGAAGGTTTCTGCCTTCTTGGATAAGGTGGAGTAAGGAGAGCCCTGAACTAAAATCCAGCCAGACCCTACTTTTTGGGATACAGAACCTGTTATTCTACTATTTTTATATTATTCATCATTATATTTTCAGAGTCATTCAGATGTTTGAATGTTATCCCCAAGATGACTCATTTCATCATGTATTTTTATATCAGATTATTAAAAACATCATATATGCTTATCATATATGCTTATCACATATGCATCATATATGTTTATGTGCCTGTAAATATCTACTATTCCATTGCTTTTTTCTCCTCTCTTTCTGACCTCACCTTGCTAACCTGTCATGCAACCCCAGTATAAAGAAGCTCCTTAAGGGGTGACGCTATTTAACATCCTGCTGCTAGGAATGCCTGCCTGCAGTTACTCGGAGAAGCAGCGAGATCCGTGCAGCACCAGCACCTTCCTGCCTGAGCTCCATCCGCCACCTGGCGGTGCCATCGCAGCAAGCAGGAATCGTTACGCGGGGAGCTGCGTGTTCCTGCAGGCATCTGGAGCTCTGAGTGCTGCCTGCGAGGCTGCAAAAAGCCTCGAGAAGCACAGCTGGCAAACGTCTCTGCACTTCGTGCCCGCACACCAAGGCAGCACGTTTCAAAAGCGTTCTGCAATCACAGCATTTAAAACCAGAAAGGACAAGTCTGACATTTGGATTTTCAGCACGTGAAACAAAACAGCCACAAACTCCCAAATGCCAGAAGTTGCCCCGATCTGCCCCAAATTCACTACGACTGGGGTACAACATGTATGAAGAGTTTACACAAAGGAAGCTCAGTGGCATAAACAGGACTCGCAGTCAGGCATGGGATTGAAAGCAGAAATAAGCGTAAAAGCCACTTTGACACCAGCCTACAAAACAGTTTCCAACCTCCCTCTGTGGTGCCATGAGAAGTACCGCCCTGAACTTTTTCAGTTACTGTATTCTTTTTGGAATACAATAATTATAGTATATTCTATTTGGAACATTTCAGTATAATGGCAATACAAAGTATAACCAAAAGTACCTTCTGTTCTCTCCTTTCAAAATCAATAGCCCTTGTTTGCCCTGTCTTGTTTGCTATACAAGGACAGGATGGCACTGAAGCTGCCCTGATGGGGTAACATGGTATCTGCACCAGTTCCCTTTGCAGATCCCAGTGGGAAAGTACTTAATACAAGGAATTTGCCACTTAAGTAAAGCCCAGAAGCCAAAGCTACTTGCGTCCTGTGCCACTGTGCAGGGATATTCAGGTCACCTCTAGTCTACAGCATTACTGTTAAACAGCATACAAAATGCTCACTCAAAAATTCCCAGGATACCCAAAAGAGCATCCCTCACAGCGGCTCAGGGACAGACATCCTGAGTCATTTCTATCTCTGATCTTTAAGGTCAGACATCATATTAGTGGCCTACACTGCCTTACAGCCACGCTGCAGCCACATACCAGGAGGAGGTGGCAGCCCTGCATAGTGCAGAGCGTTTGGGCAGGATCACTACACAGCAGCTCAGAGCAGCAGTTTTGCTCCTCGCATGGCTCTTATCATCCCCCTCATTCGACACATGTATAATGTGGGCAAATGCTGATGAACACAAAGCAGATGAGTGTTCTTGATGCTTCCTGTGTATTTACCTCAGCACTGTCCAATGTTCTTCTGATCCATCCTGCCTGGAAAGTATATGTCAATTTCAGCAGCAAACTTCTACCACAAACACTGTCCTTACTCACTTGCCAAACACAAAGAAAAGACAGTTAATGTCTAATTCAAGCCCCGACAACAGCATGATCCTACTCATATATGATACTCCACATGCTAGACAGCAATCCTTAAAGCTAAAAGGAATGGTTTTCCTATTTTCCCTTACAGGACAAAAGTAAGACATTAGCTTAACCACCAAAGGAAGAAAACTAGATGCTCTGCATATTTTTAGTGATGG
Organism: Tragopan temminckii; assembly: GCA_028571105.1. Classification (NCBI taxonomy): domain Eukaryota; kingdom Metazoa; phylum Chordata; class Aves; order Galliformes; family Phasianidae; genus Tragopan; species Tragopan temminckii. The sequence goes on from JAOWBP010004006.1 coordinate 3,937,901, forward strand.
GGTTTGCAGAAGCACCTGAAAGAACTGAGAGCATAGAGAGCATAAAACCTGTGGCAGAATTGTAACTAGCTCCCCAAAATTTTTAATTATTATTATTATTTATTTTTTTGAAAAAAACACTGAAAATCAGATTTTGACACAAAAGAAAGGAAACATCAGGCAGATCTCTGGGATGAAAAGATCAGCAAAGACATTGCCTCCGTCCCCCTGAAATGAAGCTCCAGAAGCTCATAAGCTAATTCCATTACGCAAGGTCTATGTAAGCACAAAATTCCATGTTTTTTCTCCAATTTTTCCTCCATAAATAAGATGTGGCACCAAACACTACTAGAAGAATGTGAAAGAAAAAACACTACTAGCATATATGAGTTGTTAATTATCAACTAGGCATTCATTCTCATTATTAAATACAGTGCCCCAGCACCACGCTTATATCCAGATTTATGATACTCACGGGGACTTATCACACAGGAAAAGGTTTGTTAATAAAAGAATCTTGGTGTATTTACCAGAAGTACAAGCATAAATAAAAAAAACCATACATCACACCAAAAAGCTCTCAGAATCACTTATTTTGCAGGCATCATTCTGCCCTACTTTCCTCACCAGGTAACAGCATGACGCAAGCACTCAAAAAAAATATATATATATAAAATATAAAATTCCATACAATATTTGCCACTAGAGGAGGCCATTTCACCATTTATTTCCAGTGACATACCTGTTGCAGGGAGATTTAACTGGAGCATTTCCCAAAACCACCACTGCTGTTTTTCAGCTTGTGCTATGATGAATCCAACCGAAATCAGAGAATTGCTCAATGGCTGTATTTGCACTTAAGTCCTGAACCAAATGAAAAACAAATTCACAAAGCTCACAGAGTTCATAACTGGATAATCTCTGTTTCAGTGTGATGGTACATTTCACTGCCTGCAGAACTGCCGAAGGGGACACGCTGAACACGACAGGGGTTTTCAGGGATTATACTGATCTGAAAATTGTTGCCAGAGAAACTTCAGCTTAAGAAATTAGCAATGAGGCCATGCAATCTTCAAGTGCAACAGTTTTCTTCACTGTTTCCCATCTTTCTATGAAGCCTTCGATGCCCCAGATTCACATCCTGGATGCTCTCAGCATCCAGGCTCCACTGCCTCACACATCAGACTCCAAGCTCCAAATCTAGGGATTCGCTTCCTGCCTTGATGAATGGGCTTGCACTTTGTTTCAGATGAACAGAGGCAAATGTTAAAATACCCAAATTTGCTATGAAGCAGAACTGCCCTTTCTAACCTGGTCCAGGTATAAACAGATATTAAAGGAAATGGGCTGTGTAATTCTTGAATCACAAGACATACTTGAACATACCTTGTTCTCATAAAACATCTCTGGCTGATGGTCTCAGAAATAGATGTCCTTTCTCAAGCACATCCCAAAGGAGATAAGAACAGCTACACATGGAAGGTTTGAGCAATGATCCCATATTTTCATGCATGCATCCCAGGCTGTTGTGCCTGTGGTATAATTAGAGTTTCCTTCTTGCCTGAACTTTAACTTGAACAATGGAGGCTAAGACTTGTGTTTTGGCCAGAATGCAACTTATTCAGGTGATGTTTGTAGACAAAAAGGCCTTTGGCAGAAGGTGACAACTGTAACTTTCAGCCATGCTTCCAGAGCTCCTCTGTGCTTTGCCAGCTCCCATGGGAGCTCACAGAGACATGGCTTCCAGGCAGCACCCTCCTTTAGAACTGAAAAGCCACTTGTATCCTCTGCTTCCAGCCAGGCTAAAAAGTGCTTCATGCACTGGAAAGGATACTTGAGAGGTTGAGAATAATATTGGACAGGGCTTAAAGATATGGGTGCCATAGCTCACAGCATGACTCCAGGGTTTCAAGACTCTGCAAATGCAGCCCTCTCATGCAGAACTTCAGAGCCCAAGTACTTTGATAGGAAGCACCCATTTCTGGGGACAGAGCCTGGAAGGCAGCTGTTTGGTGCAGACTGCTGTACTGCTCCTCTGGCTTGCAACTCAGATACTACAAATCTGACTCTGCATCATTAAACATTCCCACCTCCACTTCCATTCCAGCAGCTGTAAAGCAAAGTAATTTAATTTAATTACAATTTTTAAATTAAGCAACTATGTGACTACGTGCTTGACTATAACAGTGAGAGCTCTAACCTCACATCTCAGCATTAGAGGGAGTCCTGCTCCTGTTTAACTCTCTTTGCAGAGGAGAGAAGTTGGAAGCATGGCTTTAGGGAACAGCATCCCAGCAGTCAGTCAGCAGCACTAGAAAAACGAACAAGGAAAAAACCTGAAAGCATATTTCATGCTCTGCAGTGGATCCACAGCACACAGCAGTGTAAAAATTCAGTCCCTCTCTTCACGTCAAGCATTAGCATTCCTACTCTGAGCTGCAGGACCTGAAGGAAGATTCACACAGATACTCAGGTTCAGCGACCTTGGAGAATCAAGAGGATATATTCACCTTTCAAGCACTTAATTTTTACATTGATGGTCTTGGAGAAATCTGTCAGACAAGGGCAGACAGACACGAGTGTCCCACCTCTGCAGTTCTTGGATATTATGGTATTGACTGACGAATACAAATGCTCATAAATAAGTGGGCAGATGACTGCAGTGACATCATGTTCTCAAGCACTACAGTGACAGAGGCAATGAAGGAGACAGGCAGACAGAAGACAATCCAGCCATGCCCTATCGGCACGTAAAGAAGTGAGTCACATTAGCCTTTTCAGTTTAGATATTTAAAGGTGTGGGAAGATTCAACCAAGACAAGTTTTTGCCAATGCTTTGTCTGTGCAAACGCCATCAGAACATAAATTCTGCTGTATATTCAAGAGCCTGGACCAAATCTTGACTTCACAGCTTGGATTGAACAACCGAGGCTTGGAGATTCTTGGAAATATTCCCTTCAGCCTTATTTACCAGTCTAATCCTGTGTACAGTTCCTTTTTACTTCACCTTTCTGTACCTTGGAACTGGACTTACATTTTGCACTGCTCCATACCTAAAAAGTATTGGGAACCAGTTAAGAACCTACTCCCAAAATATTATTCTGGACTCCACTACTATACAAGAAGTTCTGCAGTCAATAGCTGGGTAAGATCAGGTCTTCTTAAAACCACTTTTAAATCACCACCACCAAGAGAGCCATGGTAAACTTCAGCTCATTGATAGGAGAGCTCTGAATTCACCTGAAGTAGTTCTGAAGTTTTGAAGTTCCCAAGTTCCAAGAAACCAAGCAATTCATCTGTTCGAACACCAAGATGAGATGCTCATGGGAGACAGGACAACGTTAAGCTAAGGAAGGGAAAAAAGAATAGACAGTTTCATATTGTTCGGGACACTGGGATGAGCGGGGAGCTGAAGGAGCAGGACAAGGATGGGGTCTGAGAGTCTGTGCTTTCCTGCCCTCTGAGAGCAGGCTACGTACGGAAATACGAGCATCCACATGAGATGATTTAGTGAATGAAATGATTTAGTGGGAAACTGAGTTTCCCTTCCCTAACTTCTGTTTAAACATTGTCACAATCATCAATGCCTAAAAGTTGTCATCACCCGGAGGATTTTCAGAGGCCAGTTGTGGCCCTGTTTAAAAATAAGTGGTTCAAGCCAGGCACCTAAATCCATGCCTGCGTGCCTAACTTGGGGAAAGATGAGCACCACATCCCAGCTTCTCAGTTCAGCAGCAGAAGGAAGCCTCAGCCCAGGCTCAGCAGAAGCCACAAGATGACAGAGTTACACAAACCTGTGAGGATGTGCCATGCAGACACTGCCAAGTTACGGGATGTCAGCATGGAAACTCAGTCCAGTATCCAAACATGAGGGCTCCTGCAGCAGCTGAGAGATCTTCATAGGTAAGGGACTTTCCAGGACTTACAGATGTCTGATTTTCTGATAACTTTGGTCTTATCTGCATCTTGCAACATGGGCACACAAATTCACTTAGGTGTTGAGATAACCATGAGTATCAAGAATCTCAGTAAAATGCAGAAATGAGCCAAATGTCAGTGAAAAATTTCCGTCTAGAAATGCTATGCACAGGTGACCAAATATGATTCTTAAGAGCACAGTGACAAGCAGGTAGCATCACTATCATCACGATCTCAGACAAACTGCAGATGCTGTTACACTAAATCACCATCCAGTATGAGGCTGTTTTGGAATGTCTCTAGGCTCATACTATCTTTCAATTACTTTAGAAGAAAATTAATATACTACTTAGCCTGAAAGACAGACTTCAGAAGAATACAGATTTCTAGTATTTTCATTGCAAAAGTGGTAAATTAGGACCGAGTTATGGTCTAGAAAATGTCTCATCATTATAGAGCCTCACAGATGCAAACCACCTCTTGATTTGGGCTTCCCCTGGTGCACAGCAAATAACTTCTCCAGGTTCGTTACTTAGCTATCAGTGTTTTGATACCTTCCAGTGAGAAGTCTTCATTCCTTTGCCACTTATTAGACAAAGTATTTTAATTCAGGAGGTATTCTAAAATTTTCTAGGATCTAGAAAAAAAGAGTGAATGGGATAAATATTACCTGATTGTCAGTGGCAATTAAGTAATATCACACAGGCCCACTGCACTTCTACATTTGTTTTCCACTGCATCCTCTGCAACAGTCTTTAATGTCGATCACCCAGCTTGGAATTAAAAGTCCATCCTCTTCAGCTGGCATTCAGCAGGATATTCAATGCTGTTTTCAAGCCAGACGCTGGGGTTCCAGATTGCCAACAATGAAAATTCCTTCCTTACGTTTTCAGCTGTAACACTGGGACACAAATCCGATGTTGCCATAGGGCTTAATTTCTGGGAAGAACGTTCAAACAGAGTGATGCTGCTGATCTGCCTCTTTAGACAACCCTAGAAGCAGCACAGGAGGAAACACCTCTTCAGAACTTTTAGATGTGGTTTAGCGGGCAATACTGGTGGTAGGTGGACAGTTGCACCAAATGACCTTAGAGGCCTTTCCCAACCTCAATGATTCTGTCATTTTTAATTCAATGATTCTAAGTTAATTTTAGTGACCGTCAAGGAATCCTGAGTGGTACCACCACAGGAACCAGCTAACTTTCTGATGGATAACGCATGAGGCTTGTTAAATCTGCTCCCCCATAAATCCATATTCCATGGAAAATTTAAGAGATATATCTGACTTCATAGAATTCTTTTTGATTTGGGCCCTGGGTAACTCTGAAAAGAGTTGGAACTGATTTTCCATTGCCTCTTAACTCAGGCCAGGCTAAGCAGCACTCTCAGACAGGAAACTGAGAACAAGGCCCCATATTTTGCCTACATTCAGCACTCAACCTGCTGTATGTGGGGCAGCAACGGAATATGGAATTTAGGGGGGAATTTGATGCCTTACAATTTCTGACCAAGCAAGATTTTCTTAAAAACAGGAGCACTTCCAACTTCATACTGTTAACTCAAGCTTTAACTGCCCTAGATAGAGGGAAGGGGATGGTGCAGGCTTACTCTTTTGTACGTGTTCTCTCAAAGCTGATGACACATCACTTAGACTGATGGGGGTATGCACTTTCCACTATTTTTAGGCTCCTGTAAAAGTAAAGATGGGATAAACAACATTCCCAAGATGGATAAAAACAAGGTAACGTTGAACGGAACAGATCATATGAGTAAACTGTGTGGGATGATGATTTTTATCATCTATTACCTTTGTTTAAAATACACGAGAGAATACTCTGTGCATCAATGCAGCTGTCACTCATGAAGGTGGACACCTGGCTATGTGACTGATGTACAGTCATAGCAACTCCCTTTTTGGCAATCCAGACAAAAGAGTCAATGGGGAATTCAAGTACCTACTTAAAGCACTAAAAATGGCTAAGAGCCACTGGAGACAGGCACAAACACTTTGCACCACTGTGAGGAAGAGAAGTGGTGGGCATGGAGAGTCCAGGCACTGATGCAACTGTATCTAACATTCTTTTAACCAGGAATACACATTTGACTCTGAATTTATGAGCTATCCCAACTCTTTTCAACTTAAAGCCAGAGAACTGATGAAAATAAAGGTGAGGATCAGATTGCTATTCAGCTCTAGTTATATCAAGTTTAACAGTTACCTAATAAAGGAATGCCAAGAAAATACTTAACACCGTCCTTCCTGTATTTTAAGCAGTGCGTTGTGCCTACAAGAAAGGCAGGCACTTTCATTTAATTCATTAGAAGAATAAATATTCTGTCATAGAGGAGGAAGAGCTGCCTGGCTCCCAGTGACTACCCAGGGTGGCCATGCAGGCTGCCCAGTGCCACACACGGCAGCATTGTTGCCCATGACCTGTGGGCACTGAGCACTGCACCAGGCAGGGCTCCCTCTGCCCCTGCTCCATCAGTGATGGTCTGCTATGCCAGAGCTGCTCTGAGAATACAAAACAACCTCTTTCCTACCTCTGCTGCTGCTAAAGCAGTGTTGTAATAACTAGGCTATAGTTATTTAATATAATTTGGGAGACAGGATAATAGCAACAACAAAAAAATTTATGCTCCACTTCACGTTTTGCTGTGCTCTTCCGATCGATCTACGAAGCATCCACTGTGTGTTTTTATCTTTGGCTGCAATTAAATCTACAGGAAACATGTGGTAAATGCAACCTTCCCACGGGGATTACTGCTCTGCAAGCCACTGAGGAGCCACGAGATAAAACACCTCAATGACACCAGCAACAATTTGTCACAAAGCAAGGCTGAGATGAACATCTCACAGTAATAATGTTAATCACGCTCGGCGGATAAAAAGAGAATAAAAACACCCGGAGAATTCAGTGAGGGATGCTAAGGTCTGTAATGCTTAACTAGCTAAATGCAATTAAAACACTCACTCTTCAGTCATCACTGCTTTCACAGCTGTACCGCAGGATGTAAGCACTGCAGCCAGCTCACTGTGACAGCAGAACACAGCTCTGCTCTTCTCTACAGCTGATGATCCTTTATCTGTGGGATGTCTGATGTGCGAAATAAGCTTGGTGAAACTGGGCAGACAGATGGGGGTAATGATTAGTGGCCACTTCCCCAGCCATCACTTGTCATATATCAGATCTTTAGATTTCACCCTGAGAACACTGAGCAACAATTAGAGATCTTCACACAAGGCTCGAACATACCTGAGGCACAGAACTGTTCGACAGCTGCTGAGCAGGACTGGGCTTTGCACGAGGCCTTTCCTTCCAGAGCTGCGAGCAGTGCTTTGCAGGATCAGGAGTGTCTCAGAGCAGATCTCCTTAATCTCAAACATATCAGCACAATAAAGCCTATGCAGAAAAACAGCTCAAAAGGCTGAGCCCCACTGAGCTGGTGACATGCTCATCTACAGCTTGTCAAAATGCAGGAGAACTCAGACAAGCCCAGCTGTCATGGGGACAGCAATGACAACAGCTCCTGATCTGCCCCTTGAAAGAATTACAGCCACAGCCACCCCAACCACCCTTGCAAAATGAGGCAGGTTCATATACTTGTATTAAATTTATAACTATTCATTTATATTTTCAAAATAATGGTGTAATTCTGTGTAGAGCTCAAAAGCAGGGCCTCCCCAGGTAACCTCCCAGACTCTTGGCCTGTGGATCACAAGATGTTTTCTTTGAATGATGTTTATTAGCAAGGGTCAGTGAAGTTCTGGTTACTTGGATAGACATGCCCTGCTGACCACTCGGTCTGAAACACCTACACAAAGACACAAAACTCCCCCACAAGCTAAGCATACTGAATATTCTTCTGTTATAAAAATGAGATGGGCTGTCATTCACAGAACGAGTTTGCAGTGAATATACCATTTCCTGCCCACAAGGACAACACAGGATGGCATGCTGGCTATGGCTGCCTTACACAAGACTTTCTACCTTATCTTATTTGCTTACCTTAAAGAATGCCTGCTTACTATGTTGCAATGTATAGTTCTCATCTACCTGAACTGCATGTTAAAATATGCATATTATTACCATACTTTTGTTATTATTACAGCAAACTCTGCAATCCCATGCTAATCAAAATCAATTCTAGCACACAGTTCACACAATTACTTCTTGGGAAAACATTCTGACTTTATCATCATCTTCATTAAAAAAAAAAAACAAAAAACCCCACAAATCCAAACACAAGGTCACTCATTTTCTGGATATTAGGCCGGCTGCCATGTATTAGCATATCCACACTTCTAGGTCAAGTAGCTAATGGGTAAACCTACAAGACTTCCCAATCCCTAGTTTTCCTTGCCTATAGGTCCCCACCAAAGAAGACAGTAACTTATTTTTCTACAATCAGATATTGAACTACTTCAATAGCTCACTTCAGTAGTTCAGTCGCACAACAACTACAACAATTAGATCCCTGGATTGTTATTGAAGTCCAGTTACAAATCTCACAGGTAGAAAATATGAAACAGAAAGCTATTGCTGGACATAGAGAATTACCTACCAGTGCTCTCAGCAAGATTAGATTACAAATCAATGGCAGCTATGCTGAGAACCATATTATGGCTGCTCCAGAGTGATTATAAAAGTGCGAAGAATGTGCAGTACTTTCCCTGTTTCTCTATTTTATTTCCACATGCTACCGAACCCTTTTAGCTCCCCCAGCTAATTGAGTTTTTATCAGCTTGCTATCAAATAAACCTTTGTTCCTCCTAAAACGAAAAATTTTGTTTTAATGTATAGGGTTTTTTTTAGTGTTCTTGCATAATCAGCAGTTTTTTTAGAACAATACCTTGTTTTGAGCTAAAAAGTCACAGCATTCTACTTTTATAAAACGTCACAACACTTTCAACCAGTCTGAGACTACATACTGACCCTCATTCATCTCCAAACTGCAGCTTTGCATGAAAAACCATTTGTAGCAGGGAATCAATAAGCTTGGAGAATACTCCCACATCAGTCAACAGCTTCTAGGCTCTCAATTAGAAAGGACTCATTTGTTTTCGCATTGCTCATTAAGACTGGGAGAAGATGGAATCATCACCATCCCTAATATGGTAATATGGTAACATCAAAAATCCACTATTTTGTTCAGAATCTGAATCAGTAAAGGGATGGAGACAGATCTTGCACTGAACAGATAAGCAGCATTGCAAACCACGGTCTCCACCGTCAATAATCTGACTTAAATTGTGAATGGAGATCCAAGCAGCTAAGGACAAAGACATGAATCCTGTTACACTGTTCTGGCTTTGCACCCTAGGGACCTTCAATCAGTGAATCCATTCCACTAGAAGAAATTCACATCTGGTCTCAGCTGAAGGAGGAAGAACTCTGTATATTCATGTAGTCATTCCTGCTTTGCATCTTGCTTCTTCTAAATCTCCTTGGAGCACATACAGTAGCAAAATATGCCAATTCACAAACCATTTCAAAACATGCACAGACTAAAATAATTTCATTGAGAAGAAAAAAAATCACATTTTTTCCTCCCCCACTAATTAGAGCATAATTTCACTTAGTGTGAAATTCAGCTCTTTGTAAAGCTAATTTTTTTTTCTTCAATTTTTGACACCTGGAACATACGCTTCATAGAAATATCTAAATTAAACATTTCCATTTACAGATTTCATTTTCAGCATTTTGTTTTAAGTTAATATTTTAGCAAAATCAGAAAGAACTCGTGAGATGTTTCAGTTTAATCAAGCCTCCACCCTAGGCCCCAGAATGTGACACAGTAAAGATGAAGAAATAATTTTGCTGCCCTTGGTTAACGCATTTTCTCAGTAAGTGATGGGGCTGAGATAAAACGGACAGCCCAGTCACCTGTACTGGGTACAATGGCACAGGATTACCAGACTGCCACATCCACACAGTGCTTGCAACGGGAACAAAAAGAAAACCCACCTCAGCCATAATGAGTTATGAACCTCATTTCTAACACTGCCAGTAAGACCTACATTGCTGTGAGGCTTCAGCTGATATGTACAGGCTATAAACAACTGGCTCCTCTCGGAAGTAACAAAGGAATGTCGTTTTTATTAAGCAGGAAAAAAAAAAAATCAATAAAACATGAGAAGAGACACCAAGAAAACTTGTGCTCCAGCTACTATAGCAACATCTTTTTAATCAATAGGGAGAATGCGACAAACACACAAAGCAATGGACAACACAGCTGCAATTACTACCTCATGTGAGACCATGCTTCGTTTGCATTGCAACACCCGATCAGTCAGAATTAAATTTTGTGTGCTACCCTATGTCCCCAGATCTCTCCTTCAGCTAATCTGTCACATCCTTTACAGAAGAGTTACAAATAAGATTTATCAAGATGACAAATAGAGCTTTCATTCCTCCTGTGCGCGCGGCTTGCCGTGCTCAGTGCGCTGTCAGTGGCTCAGCTGCTAAGCAACACAAAGAAAGAGGGAGAGAGATGGACCCCCACCCATCCAGAATGCCCACCCTTTGGCATGCTAAGTGGGAGCAGCCAACAAGAGAAAGGGAATCGACTGCAACACAGGTGAAGTACCTTAACTCCAGAGTTGCACGGATGGGAGAGAAAAGTAATGTTTATTTGCCACGTCTCTGATTAACAGCCTTCGGTTTACTGGGTCTGACAGCAAGTTCCTATTTTCAAAAACACATTCTGTTTTCTTGAAGCCAATACATAAATAACTGATGCTTGGGGCAAGACGATGTCTGCTCTTGCCCTCCCCATTGCAGAGCTCTGACACTTCATACTTTGCCAGTGTACTGCCTTGACACTTGTGTTTCCTCAATCAGTATAAAAAGACAACTCACATCTCATGGAACTCAACAATCAGATTTCAGAGTAATCCATTTTGAATGATTTTTAAATTACTATTGCATTTATTTCCCATTTCCTCATCTCCAGCCGTTATCAGAATTTACTAAGCAGCTCGTACTGCACATCCTACTTAATACTGATAGTCCACCTTTTCCTATTTTATTTTCACCAACCCACGCACTGAACTTAACTGCCAGCCCCGCTGCGTGTATCTTTAAAACAAACTAAAGGACATTCTGCTCTTTAGCCAAAACCACTCGTAGCACCAAAGGAACTAGCAGGGGAGAAGTTTGGGCTGACATGGTTTGTATCTGTAAACCTGCTCACAGCCACAGGTGTCAGTGTCGCAGATTTTGGTGCACAGCCAAAATAACTGCAGCTCGGTCACAGTGTCCATGATGATCAAACAAAACACTTATCACAAGGTAACAGGGTTCTATAAACTGATAGATCCAGGGTGCCTCACTGCACTTGGCCTTTGTTCCTGGAAAATAAGGAATGACTGAGTTAACATATCCTGTTTCTTCTGAATGTGAGTGATTTGCATGGCATCTCTGTAGCTGAAATTTCTTCCTCCTCAACACCATTGTTCAAGAATCTACGATGTATACTTACTGTTATTTTTCAGGTTCAGCTTTTCTTAATCTTGATTACGTAGTAGAGTGGGGTACTTACAGCAAGTTATAGTATTAACTCCCGTAGAGCAAAATAGATGGTTCTGTCTACAGGTATTGTTATGGATGGGATAATTGAGTAGAAAAACAGCTCAGAGGCACATTTGAGAACTTGAATATTACTTATAAAGCTCTCTCTGTGTTTTTAGTGATGGGTTTTAGCTGGCTCCAATGACAGAACAACACACTCATTCCTTGTTTCAAACGTTGAGCAGCAACACCTGTCTGAGCTCTTCCCTAGCTCTGATCTGCACTGCACTCCAGAGCCTCCCAGTCTTTGATACACTTATCTTCGCAAGGTTCCTTTTAAGCAATTTTGCCTGTGTTACTAAATTTGGAGGATATCTACTATCCTGTATATGAGTACAACTCTCCAGATAGCCTGTTGCTGACTCTGATTGCTATCACTAAGCACTAGCAGGGCTGCATTACCCGTGGTGAGAGGAATGCTGCTCAGAAATACACTATAATGAAGAGTCTTTGGAAGTTATGCAGAGGAAGGGCTATTAAATAGATGTAAAATACAAAGTTCACTGCATAGACCACAGTCTCTTGAAGATACCAATACAACACTGTAACTACACTCAAAGCAATAAGGATTTTAATTTCTGAACGCAGCCTTATTTAACTACAGTGGGGCAATGCCTATAGTATCTAAGAACTGAATATCAAAGAATTTTCTGCGAGATTTATCACCATAAATAGTAACATGAAAATAGAGGAATTTCCACACCAGGTAGAACCTGAGGTCCACCTACCCTAGATACTAAAAAGAAAAGTATCTGCACTCTGCAGTAAAGATGCCTCCTCTTCTTTCCCATGCCCGCTCTGATACTCTGAGAGTAGTTTACATCATAAAGCATTTGAAAATTTATCACTGACAAAAGCTGGCTGTAATTAGTCTATAACTAGATACTTTGATCACTGGCACTTCAAGTACCGCCTCTCCCAGTTATCCTCACACAAAGCTAAGTTCCTAGAGGACCCAGTTCAAATTTCCTTTATTTCTTTTTTTACTCCATATATTTATCGTGAAAAAATAAATGGAACTTTGAGTAGAAGCTTAGAAAACCAATGCCCAGCCCCAAAGTGAAGTCTTCAACAGCTCTGACAATGCGATGTAAGAGTCTGAGGGAAAATGAATTCACATTTCAGTCACCAGCTTTGACCACATTTGTCCTCTTTGTCCATAGACAGATAGCCAGAAATACAGTTACTGTAAACCTTACCCAGTTTCCCAGATTATCACCCTTATGCATTTAAAGCCCCCAAGAAACAAACACTGCAAAGACCAAAGGCAGCCGGGTACATACACGCTCACAGTTCAACTCAGGTTCAAAGCTGTCCTCCAGACCAGATTTACATCAGAAGCACTCCCAGCACCCCGGAGACCTGCTCATGCTCAGCACCCCAGCAAAGGCCCAAGGTCCCACCTCTGCATCCCGAACTGGACATAGTGGCTGGGGCTGGGCAGGATGTAACCCAACCAAACTGCTATTGTTCCTTCAGCTCTTCCTAAACAAACCCTGGGCGATCAGAGCTAGCACCACCATGGTAGGCAGAAAGAAATCCTAGGGCCCAATGCACAGCCATTTTTGGACAACCTTTTCTTTTGTCAGAAGTCCCTGCTATAATGTTTTAACAGACACTGGATCAAACCTCTCCTATGGGCATGTGGTTTGACTTCACTGCATGATCTGCATCAGCAACTAGCTAAAACATTTCCTTACTGAAATCTCTACATATTAAAAGTGCCAGAAAGGTACCTTTAAGTCATGTTGATAAATCCTTGTTTAATAGCTGTCAAGGGAATGACAGATTAGCCAGAGGGGAGATCTCTGGGCATCCAGCACTCACAGGCGTATCATGTACAATAAAATGCAGATGTAAGGAATGATCACATCACAGTGCCAGGCAGCATCATGTCTGCCCACAACATATGGATATCAGCCCACATAGGAAAAATGATATTAGAAACCTTTATTCCAGGGCTAACATGAGTCAGCCGCTGGAATGAGTACTACAGAGGTCATCACCTCTTGGTATTGCCATAGACAGAATGAAACTCAGAAGTCTGTTTTGGCTGAAGTCAACAGCATGAGAAACGTGATGGCTTTACGCAGCCTGGCTCCCAGAGAACAGTCATCACCATCCCATCCCCAGACACAGGCAGTGAAACACAGCTGCTGCCATGAGGGGTTTAACTTGTTCCTTTTGTCAAATATCCACTGCACCCAAGCAGTTATATAAAGCAGATTAACTCAAAATACAAATGCATTGGCCTTTACACCGAACACATAACAACAAAAGCCCATATTTTCCTATTGACCTAATGCTGTCCTCATGAATCTCACAGATTCAGTTACTGGAACCTCAGGATGGCCTTTAAGCGAGTATCTATGTGTAACATCTGGACCACTTTTCTTCCTGTGCAGAATCTTTGTCACGTCATGCCCAGGGTCCTGCATACAACTGAGGCCAGATGCAAAATTCACAGATAAAACCTTTACAGACGGCACACAAAATCCCACTGGGGACATCCTACAAGGCTCTGATGTATAGCAAGTTTAATCTTCCTGAATAATTGTTTTCCTTCCCATCCCACACTGCTGCATTTTTCTCTATCTTAATTTATTTTAATAAAACATACATTTGTTTGGAAACAGCATATATTATTGACTGTTCCTGGTTTAGAAAACAGAATCATTAACATGATACAGCACACAAGTGCATCTCTAGTTCATGTTATTTTCTGCTTTGTCAGTTTGACTCAGTCTGTTTTAAATTGCGCAAGCTATTTTTAATGGCCTTTTTGCAATTCAAATCTGCATTCTGTAAGCATAACTGAAAAGATAACAGTTCATTTTCAGTCTTACACTCAAATCTGTTGAAGGAAGCTTTAGTAACTGTTGAATAGTCTGTTATTTAAACTCCATTTTTGATTGCATTAATTTTAAAACAAAATTTTCTTTCAGAAGTTAGACCTATGAAACAAAGTGAGGAAAGGTGAGGCTTGATTTACAGTCTTTTTCACGGCAGGCTCCAAGAGGCCCAGCAGGATGGATGTTTCATGACAGCAAGTATGAACTAGAGCTTGGGGAGCAGGAGCATTTATGTCAAGCTGGCTGTGGCAGAGAAACAACAGCACCAAGCCTCTGTCTGAACCCGTGACAGAGACTCGTGATTTTGGAAAGAATCTAGAAAAATTTTCTAGGGTTTTCCAACTCTCTTTTTCTTTGTTGGCCACAACACAACAAAGAAGCGCTGTTTTGGAGCATCTCTTGCTTTTACTTGCTTCTTTCAGACATACCCTAGAGTTACATGAGAACAGAAAGACAGAACTGAACACAGTCAGATTCCTCTCTGCATACATTTCATGGAGTCACAGAATCGTTAAGGTTGGAAAAGATCATTAAGATCATCACGTCCAACCACCAACCCATCACCACCATGCCCACCGAACCACGTCCCTAAATGGCCATTGCCTTGGCCCAAGTCTTGAACTGAGCCACGAATCACAGAGTGTTTTGCCCTAATTTAAACAGATAACTGTAAAATAAATTTGTAATGTATGTAACATTGCCGCGGGTAATGACAATTTTCCTGACTCCTTGCAATGCTGCGTTAGAATAATTACTGTCTGCTTGGTGCTGCAGGGCCAACAAAGAGCTGGTGTCAGGGAATGTTGCTGAAAGGGCCCAGCAAACAGCATCAGCACGGGGAGATGCTACAGGCAGAGCAGCACACAGAGCTGATCTCACACTGCTCTCACCGATTGCTCTGCAATTACAGAGATCACTTCCTGTGAATTGTGGAAGTCTGTGTCAGAGAGAAGCTAGTGAGCAAGTTAACCGCTGGGTCACTACCATGCTTTTGTGGCAGGTTCCATAATTTTGATTTACTAGAGAGTATCGATAATTACAACTACCAAAGCTCACAAGGGCCACCAATCTGAGCATCCCTGTGGCGGTGTGCCCATACTGGCCCTGCTGAGCTGGCAGAGGCCATTTCATAGAGCACAACCTTCCTGGTTCTCACCTCCTCTGTGCCTGCTTAGCATTGCTTAGCCACAATAAGAGATTTTAACATAGGAAATCAAACCCATTACCATATAGTTTTCTGTTAAAATGCCTTCACAGCTGTATATTCAGAAGGTGAAGAGGCAGAACAAGGTTTAGTAATTACAGGACCATGTTAAACTCATTCTGGGTTACTGTGATTTAGAAGATCATGACGAAAAAATGCATAATTGAAAAATGTCTCCTAGAGCAGCAGGGCTCCTACACTCTCTGGATTCCCAAGGTACCTGTGGATGGAGAAAGCTTTCATGTCAAGGCTCTCATTAGACATGCACAAGGCTTTATAAAAATAAAGTTTGCTTTGGAATTCTAAAGCCATAAAAATGTAATTAGCAGGAAAAGAGGGTATAAGCCAACCTGCTTGGGCATTCATGTATTCAAACTGATGTGTGCACTGAGATCCACAGAAATAAAGGACGCCCAGGCCTTGTCACAGCTCAGCAGCTCCCTTCTTTGCTCCTTTGGGAAGGGTAGAGCGTGTATTTTAGGGGCAAGCTGAAAGCCCCATGCACCCATCCACCAGGACTGGATACCCAACGTGCCTATGCCCACCGTGGCACCGAGCCATGCCATACCCACATCTCCCCATTCCCACAGCATGACACCATGCTGGTGAGTGCTACCACAAAGCTGGAATCCCTCTGCTATTCCCCGTCAGCAGCGGCAGCCTGACAGCCCATTTCCTGCCTTCGCCTTTGCTGCTGAGTAGGCAAGTTTTCTCAAGTAACTTCTCTTTTTTTCCCCTGAGTCAGCTTGCTGCAGCACCTCACTGAGTAGTCATTTATTATGAATTCTTTACTCCTAAAGAATCCTAAGCTTATTATTTTTCATTTATCTGCGTTGAGCTGTGCTGCCCTGTTACAACCCAGGTACTCAAATTAATCCTCCTCTTGTATCAGATTAAATTGTTTCTCATTATCTACTTGACTCTCTACTCAGTACCATTTGTAAAACTAAAGCCTACTTTTTCATATGATTAATCAAGACATTTTTAAATGACAAAAAGCCATTGTGTCCCAACGTGAATCATGCAAAATGGCTCAAGTAACACCTTGTATTTATTTCTGATCACTCACTGATCAGTTCAATGCAACACTTAATGCATATTTCTCCAACTCTGCTGTCTGCTCATAGCTAAAGGTTTTCAGTGGTCAGTACTTTACAGGATTATATAAATCACCACGTGTGCAGCTGCTCTAGGATCCCTGACATGACAGTTTCCTTCATTAAAACAAATTTAAAAGGCAATTCCCTTACTTGTTCACTAGTTGTACGGCATTCCCTTTGCCTTGTAGCTATGTGTGTTCATTTGCGCCAATTTCTTACACTTCAATTTGTTGCAAATTTGGGGGACGGGGTTTCAAACCTGTGTAATTTTAAAATAAATTCTCAATCATCTTAGAATTTGCCAGCATCTGAATTTTATTTGATAACAAAACACTAATAACCCTGCAGTAAATATGCACGTTTCCCTGCTTTGATTAACTCTCATTAATTACACCACTCCAATTAGTTACTCCTAATTCACCACACCATTAAATCTGAACCACACGTGGCCTCTTTCCCTGACTCTCCCCACCTCCTCATCCTGCATAACCCTGATCCATATGCAATTTGGTTGCTTCAATCTCTCGGGGAAATACGAGCACAGCAAAGGCTGAGTCTTCTTCGCATGCCAGAGATGTACAGAGGGGGATACCAAGACAGAAGGCATGGAAGAGATAAGAAATGCCTCGTGTTGGTAAACCTACAGGAGGTTTTTGAGGGCCACAGTATTCTGACAATATTCCCTGTACACACGGTGGTCGGTAATCACTGAGTACAATTATGATCTTGGAAAGGCATTGTTCTCAATTTATATGATATATTATGCCCAGGTTTGGGAATCTGTAGGAAAAGCCTGCCCATACCTCCTCTCTCTGACCCTAGTGCTTACAGGAACATTTTCAGAGCGCTGAATTCCTTACACTGTATTTATCTGCTCTTAAAATGGAGGAGAAAGGAAAAACAAGAAATAAAAAATGACACACAGTTAAAATCAAATTTAAGAATGGCTTTGCTCCAGGAGAGAACGGTTTTGTTTCCTTCAGTCCTTCAGCTTCCGAAAAACACTTCAGTCCTGACTGGAGGATGTGTCTGCATCTTCCTCATGGAAGAGACCTTGGCATAGGAGGACTTTCACTAACACGCCATCTCTCAAGCATTTTCTGCTGCCTCGGTCCTGTCTGAAGACTGATTGATGGAGGCATTGCTGGAAGCAGCCCCAAAGGCTGCACCCTTCCTGTGGATGGCACTCCACTTCTCCACGGTGAAGCTGCCCCAGGACAGCTGCTCTGCAGCTGGAGCAAATGTAGTTGGAGCTCTCCTACAGAACTCAACACAATTTTCCATTCACATGCAATGCTACTTAACTATATTCTAATAAAATCTGTATGAGTTTCTTCAAATACTTCAAAACTTTGTCCATCTAGAAAACAGAATTAAAATATAGATAAGACAAAGGAAATTTTATGATAAGTGTTAGTGGTGACAATCATGTTTCAGAGCAATTTCTTTTGAGAAGAAAATATATCACCAGGAAAAGACTTTTTAATGCAATATATGTAAGTTCTTCAATCTGCACCGTGCTTAATTCTGTGTCCAAGGAACATTTATTTTGAAAGGGAGGTTATTAGCAAATTACTAATAGAAAAAAATGGATTTTAATCTCTTACCTCTCAAAGATGAGATGTCTTTCAAAGAGATATATTTGAGACAAAGAGCCATGCTTAATACTATAGTCTGGAATAGATTCTGTGGCCTCCATTACTCAGATGATCTAATGTCTTTTCCACTCTGAGTCAGCCCACTTGCAATCCAAAAAAATCTAATCTTCTCAGGCTTAAAATCCAAGAGGAAACTTACTACAGTGCTTTGTGGGTGAGGTGAGCTCCGAACTTCCTGCTGTAATACTCTTCTATGCAGAATGCTACTCAGTTCACACGCAATTCATGCACAGAAAGATCTTTTTTCCCTTGTTAAATCCCCAGCTCCCACTGCTTAATAGGAGATGTGAACCCACAGCACTTATTGGAAACATGACACTGTTCAGCACTTTTTACACCTAGTCACAACACCTCTGCATTAATTGTCCTCATCAAGTAGATGTGCCGCGAAGAACAATTTGACATACAGTGCAGAAGCTAATCTGGTCTCTGCATTGCTATTCCTTCATTCACTGTAAGAAAGAAGAGCGGACTTCTGGCTCTCCTTTATTCATCACTAACAGACTTAATTATAGAACAGAGGCGACAAAAAAAAAAACAATAAAATCTCCAGACTGTCTTAAGCCATTTCACATATTTGTTAATTATTAAGGAAGTATGCAGCCCAATTACACCTGACTTCTATTTGCCCTCAGTCCAAAGGAAACTAAAAGGCGATAAACATTCTTAAAATAATAATTTAAGGTCACTGAAAGGCTCCCTCCAACCACTGAAAGGTGTCAACGATCTAGCACAAATATGAACCAAACCTATTACCTTAATGAAATCGCATCCTTAAGAGGAAATACAGTGCTCTGGGAATACAGCAATTACTGTTGCAGGGTATCCTACCCGGTCAATAAATGCTGAATCTTTTTAAGCTGAATCCATGCCAGCGGCAGTCAGCAAGCACAACAGTCTCTTCTCCGTGAAGGGAAGTGCTTCTTTTTCCCAGTGCTTCTGTTGGTTAATCTTTCAACTTCCAGGCCGTGAACTCCTGGCATCCAAGGGGTTAAAAATATGATCCGTGGAAAAGACAAGGAATTACACTCTCATTTTCTGATGTACTTCAATTTCTTAGCCATTAATTCCTTCATTCGTAGTTTGAACTTACTAATTTTAAATTGATCCCATTCTCCCTGCCAAATACTGTCATATCAGAGTGAATGTTCTCTGTATAGGTATAAGCAAATGAGGCTAGAGATCTTTACCTGTATTTGTTCATATGCAATATGCCTTGAACACCTTACTGATTGGATGTGGACATGGGAACACAGTTTGGGCATTTTTTCAAATGAGATGAGCAGTAAAAGCAACCAAGAAAAGTCACTGGTTTTCCTGTTCTGTCTCCAGTCAACTTTTTTTTTTTTTTTTTTAAGAAATTAAAAAGAATATTTTTTTTTTGTCTGAGAAAAGAACTTCTCAACCCGTAGAAAGCTGCATCTTTGGGTAGATGGGATTAAAAAAGGTGGACTTGGCATGGACTGCTAATACAATACATGGTGGTTTTTTTCAAAAAGAAAATAGACGGAGTCCTCCTATGCAAAAGGAACAAGAAAACTGTTTTGGAAGAGTAGGATAATTTTCCAGCTTGGCTTAGAGTTTCGTTATTACAGAAAATGGAGGATGAGACGGCTTAAAACGAGAAACATTTCTATAAACAACAAAATATCTGCCTAGGAAGACTCCAATGAAGATTCCTGCAACTGCTCAGGAGACTTTCACACAACTACAGAAACACTGACCTACTCTCACAGTTTCTCAAGCATTAAATATTAGTGATGGCTGCACTCAGCTGCCCTCCCCACTACATGACCGCTAAGCTACATCTCCTCAGAGAGAGAAGCTCAGGAAGTACAACAAGTAGAGGTGATTAAGAGAGAGACTGCACAACTCAACACCATCTCATACCCAGAAGCCATTTAGGAACATAGATTTTAACACCAATTTAGGTTTAGGTTGTCTCAAGTTTATAACTATTTTCAGTTCTTCATGTATCAAAATCAGAAAGCAAAGCCTTTAGGAATAAAAAGAAAAATGCAGAAATTACTTTCTTAGCTGAATTGAGACTCCAAATGGAAGTAAACACGGTATCCTAGGCTCCATCAAAAGAGGGGTGGCCAGCAGGGACAGGGAGGTGATTGTCCCCCTCTACTCTGCTCTTGT